>RJVU01054546.1:471930-495907 GCA_003731715.1 Anabarilius grahami
ATAAAGAATTTAGCTGAAGTTTCTTCTCAGAAAGAAAAGAATTATAGTCTGATTATTTCCACCTGTGTGTGATTAACTCGTCTGTGTTTAAGCCCTGTGTTTTCACTCTTTCTTTGCAAAGTCTTGTTTGTGTTACACTGCAATTCTGAGTGCTTTATCCTGGTTCCTGTGTTATGGTCTCGATCTTCTGCCTGTTTCCCTGGATTTGCCTGTGTCTTGGACTCTGTTGCTATCTGGATTGTTTATCCTGTTGTTTAGATCTTCTGCCTGTGTTTCAGAGCAGTTTGTGACAACAACCTCCTTTTACTTTCCTTTTACAATCCCCATTCAGACTTATTACTCATTGCTATGGGTTTCTGAAAGAACTACTGCAATATTCTTAATATTAAAAGATTCTGAAAACAAAGCCTGCTTTTTATTATCCCTCAGACTACTGACATTTAGAGAACCCATTCTAAGGTACTCCATGAGATAAAAAGAATAGAAAGAACAGCAGAAAAAAAGGTCCCACTTTATATTAAGTGCCCTTAACTACTATGTACTTACATTTAAATTAATAATTTGATACAATGCACTTATTGTGCACAAACATGTTTTTACATTGTACTTCTATTTTAAAAACACCTGCATGTAATTACATCTGTAATTAATTTCTGTAATTATATTTGTAATTACACTGTTGACCCATCCCTTACACATTAACCCTACCCTTAAACCTACCCATACCACCAAACCTGTCCCTAACCTTACCCATATCCACCTCAATAGCAGCAAAAGTGTTTTGCAATTCAATATGAACCCAATAAGTACATTGCACTTTTTTTTTAATGTAAGTACATAGTAGTTAAGGCCACTTAATATAAAGTGGTAATGAAAAAAAAGGAAGCTCCAGCACAGATGCACATGTGAAGCCATAAATGTTTATTTGGCTTTTCCTTGATTTTTCCTTTCATTCACATTCTTTTTACTCTGCCTTATCGCTGTTATACACTTTAGTCTGAACCATTTCTACTGTGATTACAGAATGATTGCACAATTTATGTGGCCAAACTACAGAAGCAGCAAAGTTATCCTTATCAGGGGAAAAATCTCCTATATCTACTTTTTTCCCTTTAGTCTGATCCAAAAAAAAGCATTTATCTGTTCTACAGAATACAAGTCATCATTAGCTTTATAGAGTTCTGACATATCCCACAACCTCTCGTAATCCTTCATGTCATCCTGACTCTGAGTCATAATGTCAGAAACCACATCATCCTCCTCATTCGCATCATTAGCTCTAATACCACAACAGTACCATTTACACTGCTACAACTCATTATCAACATTCTCACTCACCTCCAGTCCAGCGTCCTTACTCGTCTCTGTCCAAGCTCTCCTGGCTTCTCTCCTGGTTTCTGTTTCACCTCCATATCCTTACGCGCCAATGATCCATCCGTCATACCACTAATCCTAGGTTCTTCCGATGTTTCCTTTTGAGGGAATGAAAGTCTTTTGTGTCCATAATCCCCACATTCAAAACGTCACAAACTCTCCGCACTAGCAAAAATCATGTACGAGCTGTCACCATCATTCACTCTAAAAAGACATCACGTCTAAGCACAGGATTTTTACCTCCTAGAGAGATAGTTTTAACCGTGCTCACCACTTTCCCAAAGTGAAAGTGACATGTGAGTACATGCTCGGAATTTGTCCTCAGCATTTAACCCATCCAAGTTACTGCACACACATTATGAGTACACACACTCTCTAACCATTAGGCCACAACTGCCCCAGATCGAACCCGCAACCTTCAGGTTACCAGTCTGACTCTCTAACCATTAGGCCACGACTACTTTGCAACTTCGTTTTCAATGAACGGAGGGACGTTTGAAATGATCACTTTTGGAGAAGTCTTAACTAAAGTTTCTTTCACCCACAAACCGTTTTCAATAACCGTGTTGACCAATGCTTCTGTTTTGAGAAAAACAATATAGTTTTGTTCATTCTCGAAGCCGAAACAATATTTTCAGGTCCTACCTGCTCACCAACCGCTAGCAGAACATCTTCAATAATAAACTATAAAAGTCAAGAAGAGAGAAAAAACACACACAGAAGAAACAAAAACCTAACACTACAGTAGTCAAACAAACACACACACAAATACAAGCATTGTTTGTGATTTTCTCTTTCAACCAAGCCTATAACACAAACACCTGTAATGAACTCTTGAAGGACAGACAGACAAGTGACAGACTTACAGACAGAGCGATAGATGGACGGATAGGCAGACAGACTGAGATGACATTGTGATGCATCTTTTTGTCCCACTACACGACAGCCAGACAGGAAACGCATCACTGATCAAGCAGACAGATGCTGTGTGTGCTGAAGATGCTGTCAGCCACTACACAAACTGCCTGCCCTCTCAGGTGAGAAGTGTGTGTGTGTGTGTGTGTGTGTGTGCTCATCCTGATCTCCTGCACTGAAACGCCTGTTAAATACACAACTCTTCTACTCATCCAACATACAGTCTGTTTGAATGAACGTCTTAAAGAACTCAAATCTGTACAGAAACAGAAGAGATCATCTCTTATCTGTGGAAATGCATTTATTCACATCAGTAAGCTAATCACCTCACCTCATGAATCTCTGTTTTTTCACATGTTCACTATTTTAACCAAAAATGTGAATGCTCCAATTAAATAAAGTTGCCCGCGTCTGAACGGCCGGCGCTCCTGGGTAAGAGAGTAAATTGGCGAGCACTTATCTTCACGAGAAAGAGAGCGATATCACCGAGAGCCGCGGGGCTTTTCAACGAAAGCGCCGTCACACAGTTTTTCCCCGACACTGAATAAAAATTGGGTCTGAAATTTCACATTTGCAAACCAAAGGAGAAAAAGGCCATTAGAAAGGCAGCTAACAGAATCCTGCTTTCTGATATAGTGCGTATGAAATATGAAATATTCCCACCGCAGACTGAACGGCCTGTGAGAGCTTTAATATTTTCCAGATCGTCACAGAATGTTCTGTGCTGCAGTTTGAGAGCTTGTACAGCTGGAGGACTCGTAAAAATGTCACTGTGCTGAATATTTTAACAAGAGGAAATATCTCACGTAGAATAATGGGACATTTTCTCTGGAGTCTGACAGAAGCGACTCGAGAGGATTTCCTCAAACTGGATCTCTTGTGACCTGGATATAGAAACACAGAAGGCACGTGTCTGTGTGTGTGTGTGTATGTGTGTGCATTACATCATTACTATGCTGTCCACCAGCTAGACCAGCTCTAACCAGCATAAACCAGCTTGAACCAACACGGAAGTCTTGCTGGCTTATGCAGGTTTACCTGCAGCCTGAATGCAGGAGACACTTGACCTTGAAATAAACCAAATAACAGGTGCATTATTTTCACACACATTTGTGAACGCGTGTCTGTAGCAGATCTTAATAAACCAGTGAGGTGGATTCCTGTCAGATCCAGCCGTTCGTCGTTTCCTCAAGGTTAAACCCCATCAGATCTCAGAGCAGCAGCACACAGCACTGACGGCAGCTAAGCTTCCTTTTCATACGCATGCGACTGACCTGCGCGGATTTCCTTCAGCTGCTTTAACCGATAGCCATGCTGTTCAAACGGGAGCGTGTCTGTGTTCCCATCTACACTCCTGTGTAACCCTGACGCTGACCCTAAGCCTGGGGGCAGTAGAGGCTTCCATGTGCTCATTATAAATCTGGGGAACGTGGGACCCTGAGAATATTGGAAAGACTAGCATTCCCCAACAGCAGCAGACAGCATCCATATTACACCTTATTAAAAGATTAATTTCAGTCCAGTACAGTGAAGAGTGGCTCTCTGCTCCATTAGCATACACAGACACTCTCTAATAGACTAATAACGATGCTAACACGCTCCTCTGGAGGGATTCTTCACTGTTAGCGCACCGCGTTAACCAGCATATTTCACTCTCTCTGCAGCCAGAGTTGCTGTCATCTCATAAAATAATGTCCATCAGAGCTGCTCCTGCAGGCTAACACTGTTCTGCATCTGTCTGTCTGTCTGTCTGTCTGTCTATCTATCTATCTATCTATCTATCTATCTATCTATCTGTCTGTATCTGTGTCTATTTTTCAATTCAAATTTGCTTTATTGTCATGACTTACACAGTATTGCCAAAGCAGTGGCCATTACATAAGCAATGAACAAATAATGATTATATGATACATATATAACAAAATAAGAATAAACATATAAATTATATATATATATATATATATATATATACACACACACACACAAGAAATAACAACAACACAAAACAGAATAAGACATCTGTATAAGATATCTATCTGTCTGTCTGTCTGTCTGTTTTGTTTCCAGCATTCTAAGTATATATTGATCTTTCTAAAAACAATTTCAATTGATTTCAATTCTACTTTCTTACATTCAATTCTGCCTCCAGTTTAAAAGGCATTGTCAATTCAGTTCAGAATAGAGCTCAATGCTGCTTTAGTTCAGATGAATGTTGTTTTTCCAGCATGTTGTACATGCACATCTCACACAGCATCTCTGTTCAGTGTCTTTCTCTCAACAGGGGCCTCAGAAAACTTTCTCAGTTCATCAAATATCTCTGGTGCTGGTCAGTTGGCTGTGTTGGATTTTTTTAGGGAACACCAGTATGCTATGGTCTGTTTATGTACTCACTGGTTTAAGTGTTTCACACACAACCTCGACCCTTCGGATCCATGGCACACTCCTCTAACTGCGTGTCCCATCATACGCTGATGATCCTGACAGATTCATATCACAAACAGCGTGGGCTCAAGTGTGAGGCCTCCTAGAACGAAGCCATCTGTTCTGATTATGAGGACCCTAAAGGAGCCGCCTGTGTTGACTGAAGCGCTGCCCTAATGGAATTACAGAGAGTGTAATCCAGTCAGGCAGCCGCAGGGTCATCCGCACCTCTCCTCTCTCAGGACCCCTATTTACCTCCTTTCGGATACGCCACCTGTCAGCAGAGAGAGAGAGAGACCAGCAGAATAAAGCAACGCTACGAACACTGCGCCGTGTTACAAAAATGTATTTAATCAGTTCTGCAAGGCAAGCTTTGTGATATTATGAGTCACACTGAAGGTTAGTGAATCCTGTGTGTACAGCGTTTGATTATGCTGTCTGAATAGCTGTTATTGAAAGACATCTGCATCCTCGTTAGCTGTCCTGGTTTGTCAACAGTTCATTATTTATCTGTGTATTCATCTTTTAAGGTTTTAGAAGGCTTGAAAATCATTTAAAATGTATTATGACACACACACCTGTGTGAACTCTTCATTGCAAATCATTTCTCCTTCGAGTCTGGAAATTAAATGCATTGCTTGAAAAGTCTGTGATGATGAAATCAGAGATGAATGAGCATGAAAACCCTATATACAAAGCAATCGGAATTTGTGGGAAAAAGAGGTTATTTTCTTTGTATTCTTGTCATTTTGACTTATCCTTTCAGCTGACAGCAAGACAAGGTTATTCACTAGGTCATTTCTAAAGCTGATCTACACTGATAAAGAGTGCTTGTCTATATGAAGACTCCATACGTCACTCAAGTGCTTTTAAACTACAAGTATCTCATCTTTTCCAGGTCTGTGTCGGGCTGCTGGGAGAGACAGAACAGCTAAACACACACACACACACACACTCATTATATTCATCATATGATATCACAGACTGTTTTCACGTAACGAGCTTCAGATTATTGAACTGTGGACGACCATCATCTCATTTATCTAAGAAGAGCTCAATCTGTGTCTCATCCTTCCTGTTACACGTTTGTTTCAGCGCTCTGTCTGTTTTTTAGAGTTAATGTGAATGTGTCTCTTTCACTCCTCCAGTTCAGCGGCTGTTTGATAGAGACAATGATGTCAAACCAAGTCCACCTGGAACCGTCATTGCCGTTTCCAGCTAATGAAAAGCAGAAATCGATAGCTGGGATTTATGGGGAGGAAATCAAATGCCTCTTTGTTGGGCTGACGGAGGGAATGTCTGTCTGAGAGCAGGACTCTAATGGAGCCGTTCGGAGAGGACACTGACACACCGCTGGGCCCGGAAATGCCTCACTCGAGCCGTGTCCGTCCCCACGAGAGATACAGACATCACCATTACTAACTCTCTAGAGTCAGGAAACAGAAAGAAAGAAAGAAAGAAAGAAAGAAAGAAAGAAAGGACCATGACAACCAATACGGAATGATGATACTGATACTTCAATACTTAATCAAATGTACCTGTTTCTATTTGCACTGTAACAATTATCTATCATTTCACGAGTTCACACAAATAAGTCAGATAAAATAAATGGTATACGTATTTGGTAAATGGTATACGTGCTGTCCGGGGAGAGGGCTCCGAGCTCGGTATTTGGCCCGAACACAGAGTATCCCCTCCCCTTATTTAGGTTAGGAAGTAATCAAGTGAGTGTGAGGAGACGGGGTGGTGGAGGGATGCTGAAACCTGTCGAGGATTCATGGGTGAGCTGACTGTGGTTATATATATGCCTGTACTCATTCTGATTGGGTAGATATGTTGATTACTGATTGTTGACAGCTGGTTGAGATGATGTGATAATAGGATAGCTTATTTGACTTGTTCCTCCCGAACTACGTTAATAAAACATAATTTTTTCACAATTAGAGCAGCATCTGTATATACTGTAACTTATTTGCACTAACTGGTCTACCATCTGCATCTTAAATGCACTTTGTATATACAAATGTATATTTTTTATATACATTTATACTTATATTGGTATTTGCACTTCAGGTTTGGTGCTTCTGTATTTCATTGGCTTTGTACTGTACTCTGCACATATGATAATAAAGTTGAATCTAATCTAATCTAATCTTAAACTGTGCCAATAAAAGATTGTTTTTAGGAAAACAATTAACATGAACTACATGATCAAGCTTGCAAAACAAACAATACAAATGCCATAACATCATGCAGTCAGTCTCCAGAAAAGATTTCAAGATGCTTGTGTATAAAAATTAAACATGACCTACATATCTGTACGTCTTACACTTTAATTACTTTTCTGCCGACAGACATAATTACTCAAATTACCACAGTAATAGAATCCTTAAATATGCCAGCCTTTTTGAAAATTACATATATCTGGAAGCGTTAAATAACAGCCAATGCATCATGTCTGACTCTGTGTGCGTGTGTGTGTGTGTTTGTGACATATCAGGACACAAATGTGTATAATGACATGGGTATGACATAGGTATTACAAGGAGAGGTGACTTATGAGGACATTCCCCATGTCCCCACTTTTCAAAAGGCTTATAAATCACACAGAATGAGTTTTTGTGAGAAAGTAAAAGTGTGCACAGTTTCCTGTGATGTTAGGTTTAGGGATAGGGGTAGTGTAGGGGGAGAGAAAATACGGTTTGTACAGTATAAAAACCATTACGCCTATGGAATGACCCCACAATTCACAAAAACTAACGTGTGTGTGTGTGTGTGTGCGCGTGTGCGCGTGTGTGCGTGTGTGCGTGTGTGGAGCCGGAGATGTGATCTGATCTCACTCTGTCACACAGCACAGATGAATCACCTGTGTGTTAAAGTCACCATTTAGAAATGGCCAATCAATCGTGGAAGCCGTTTAAATGTTAATGGCTCAAAATTGTTTTGTGGGCAGTTGATGTAGTTCCTTGTTTTCAGCTCAATGGCTGCTGAAACCCCTCGCAGAGATTTTATTAGCAAATAAGCCCTTCCAGATACACTTATTCCTCGGCTGAAAAATGTCTGCGCAAAAATTGATCAAGGTGGAAATGAATCCTGTTTAACCGTGGCTATCACACTAAACAGAACATAAAACACACTCGATAAATCAGATCCAACAAAGATGCCTTTCCTGTGTTTACCATGACATTTCATTAAATACAAATAAAATATCCAGCAAGTGCAACGTCTCTCATATAGTCATACTCGCTTCTGCTCCGATCAGCCGATGAATATCAAAGAAAATCAAACAGCGACAGAAACAGCACAACCAGAAAGAAGAGAGCTCAGATTTGACAGCATCGATCTGAGAGCCGGAAACTGAGACTGTAACTCAGGAAGGACATGTGGGAACATAAGAAAGCCATTAGGACAGTAGGATTGTGTCTGACAGACACATGAACTTCAGTCATCACTCGAGACGGGAACAGGAAAGAGTCGTCGCCATGACAGCGATGACTGAGACACAACACATGTCAAAGTTCGTGTAAAAGTCCAGAGGTCACATTATGGATATAAAAGACAAGAACTTCCTATGATCAAAAATTCTGTGAACACATGCTTCCACATGCTATAGTAATAGTAAAGAATGTGTTGGAGTGTCCAGAACAGAGAGAATACAGACCGGCTCTCAGTGGGGACGAGCTGATCATCTCCTGGGGTTCATATGGAGTTTCAATTGTATTGACAACTCACAGCACTTGACTTCAGTGCTCTGAAGTTTCTGAAGAGTCACTTCAACCCTTTTTCTCTCCTCTGCTGATTCTGATTGACAGAGAAAGGTAAAATAGAAAGAAATCATCACCTCACATTGGACTGAGAGGACAGGATTGACATACGATGGCAAAGCTGTAACATCTGAATGCATCTGAACACCACAAGACAAGATCATTTACTGCTCATGAGGAAAGAGACCGAACGAGCCTTCAGCTGGAATCAAAAGACGAAGAGATATGAGAACGATCAAAGGCCTCGACTCACCAACCCATTCTTTACTGTTATCATCACATCTGCAGAGTAGAAATCATCAAGTCATTGGCAAGTGATCACTCTTCTCACAGTCTAGATTCTGGACATTCATCAACCAGCTTCAGCGTACTGGGATGCTTTTAAACTCTAGTGTGATTATGAGTTTCCTTCATGAACTCATTTGTTTTCAGTTTTGCAAAGAAGTTAATATAGAGCGATCAGGCATAACATCATGAGCACTGACAGGTGAAGTGAACAACACTGATCATCTCTTCATCACAGCACCTGTTAGTGGGTGGATATATTAGGCAGCAAGTGAACATTTTGTCCGCAAAGTTAATGTGTTAGAAGCAGGAAAAATGGGCAAGCGTAAGGATTTGAGCGAGTTTGACAAGGCCCAAATTGTGATGGCTAGACGACTGGATCAGAGCATCTCCAAAACTGCAGCTCTTGTGGGGTGTTCCCGGTCTGCAGTGGTCAGTATCTATCAAAAGTGCTCCAAGGACAATAGATTTAAGCCGGGTATTTATGACAGGACTTTTAAGGATTGGATGAATAGGGGCCTGACAGCTTTTTGCATAGCTATTAAAAATAACAAGATGAAGAGTTTTCAGGAGCTAAAGGATAGTTTTGATCTAAATAACCATGACCTATTCAGATACTTACAATTGAGAGATTACTACTGCAAAGAAATTAAGGGGATTTCTTCTGACGTGGTAAACCCTCTTATTGAAATAATGTGTGGCGCTTATCAACAAAAGACTAATAAGATTGTATCTAAACTCTATCGGAGTCTGATGGAGAACTTGAAAAACACTACACTCTATGTAAAAACAAAATGGGAGTCTGAATTAAAGATTGTTCTCACAGAGGAGGAATGGTACCAAACGTGCCGTCTACTCCAGACTCCCACCAACTCCCAACAGTGGAGAGAATTTAATTGGAAGTGTTTTATAAGGTTTTTCATCACTCCTTATTTGAAGAGTAAACAACTTGGGATACCTCAAGACTGTTGGAGGGACTGTGGTAGTAGGGACGCAAACCACGCTCACATCTTCTGGACATGTCCTAAAATTCAACCATTTTGGACTATTGTTAACAATACATTACAGAAGGTGCTAGGATACATGATCCCAAAGGATTGCAAAGTTATGTTTCTTGGAAACATCACAGAAAGTGTGCGGAAGGAGGATCTTTATTTATCCAAGATTTTGTTGTCTGCGGCCCGAAAGGCTATTACTAAATTTTGGCTCAAATCGAACATCCCAGATCAACAGCAATGGACAAATATAATTCAAAACATTTTTATAATGGAGAAATTAACCTACACTATAAGGTTAAGAGAATCATCATTTAAAGAAAAATGGAGAAAATGTTCCCATTTTCTTGCCCGAGAGAATGCATAACTGTTCCTCCCAATATAACTGTACATTGTGAGTTTGTGAGATTCTACGGATTGGGTTCTGGTAATCTTGCACAAAAGATGGTGGAAGTACTGTATATGTATGGTTTATTATTCAGTGTTTCCAAAGATCACAATTTGACTTATTTTTGTTTCAATTGTACTAGATTCCTCCCCCTTGGCCTCATTTGATTTGGTTCAAAGTAGGTTATATATATGAATATAAAAATGGTTCAGGAATGGTTTGAGGAGCACAACAACGAGTTTGAGGTGTTGACTTGGCCTCCAAATTCCCCAGATCTCAATCCAATCGAGCATCTGTGGGATGTGCTGAACAAACAAGTCCGATCCATGGAGGCTCCACCTCACAACTTACAGGACTTAAAGGATCTGCTGCTAACATCTTGGTGCAGATCCCACAGCACACCTTCAGGGGTCTAGAGGAGTCCATGCCTCGACGGGTCAGGGCTGTTTTGGCAGCAAAAGGGGACCAACACTATTAGGAATGTTTGGCAGCATATAATGTTATGCCTGATCGGTGTATATTGTCTACAAAACGCATTTCAAACATTTAAGCAGAAGTTTTGTGTATAATGGTTTAGCAATATTCTATGTAGACACAGTCATGCCAATGAAGTACTCTAAATTGAATTGAAATGGATCAGTTGAGTGACCAGTGGCGTATGTGTAAAAGTTGAGAAACGTCTGGATGGTTTTTGTACGCCACAGCAGGCATCTCTTGTGGAGGGGGGTATGACAGAGGTGTGCGATATACTAGGTTATCGCTCATTACCCAGCATGCACGCTGAGGAGAGGCAGACAGAGCAGCAAGCCTCCAAATCCCTGGACTCATTCTGTAATGTCAGGCTGTGCCAATCACATCACCCAAACCTTCACTCTTCTGCCCGTCCACCCTTTCACTCAAGGTTCTTCGGAGGCAGAGAGAAAGATCAGTCCGTCAGAGAGCAGCGACACGGGTGACTGCGTTTCGTGGGAAATTCAGACGCTGTGAGCAGAAGCGTATTACAGACCCTCATCCTGAACCTTCACCGCAGCTCTGCGCATAAATCAGGGGAAGGTTCATCTGGAGCAAAAACAGCTTTCTGCATCACACATTTCATGCAGTCAGTCACATTTATGGCTCAGGAAAACCACAGTAAATGGCTGGATTTGAGCAGAACTTTATAGCAGTGTAGTTGCGATCATTGCGATCATACATATGTACCACATTCACCATCTAATGACATCTAATGGCGCTGGCCATTTTCTGAAAAGTATGAGCTCTGTGATCTGAAATGTTCTTAGATTAGGGAATCTCGAGGCCTGTGTGTCCATTACTGTCTGACTGGCTTGAGCACTTGCTAGCTTTTGAGTCATATGCATACATGGGGGTTAGCAAAGCGCTGACATTAGCATGACGTTAATGGGGCTGTCAGTAGGTGTTCTCGTATCAGAGTGGCCTGTTTCTGTTCATATCAGTCTGACATAGTAATTGCCTTCGGCTGACACAAATGTCCAGATCGAAGTGCAATCAAAACCGCAGTGCATTTTTGGTGATTGGTTGGTGTTTATGAATCGTTTACCAGGGCTGAGAGATTTTAGTGTGGAGTAGGTCATTATTTCACAGTCACTGACATGCAGAAAGAACAGTTTGAAAGTCAAAGATAATGTCAGTGATGGTGCTGATGGTTTCATTCACACAGGTCTCTGTAAAATGATTCATCTTAGAAACACACACATATACATTCATACATACATACATATATATGTGCAGAGATGGGCATAAAAATGTAAAATTTGTAAAAGTACAAAATACCTTAGTTGAAATGTATCAAAATAAAAAGACAAATACTGTGTGGGAATTAAAAAACAAAAAAACAAAACAAAAAACAAATACAGTATTTTGTGAAATTGGACATTCAGTGAAGTATAACTATTAGGCTGAAATCTATCTGGACCTACTCCCTGCCCAGTAGGAGATAAGTAGTAAAAAGGGGGTTTCAAACCCCCTCACAGTCTTTATATCACCACCATTACTTCTCACTCAGTAACTATTACTCAGTAACACAAAATCAAGTATTTCTTGAATGACTGATGATGTGGTCAATTCGATACCTCTTACCACCACCAACTTTTCAAAAAGACTGTAATTTTAAATAAAAAAGGTGTAATTTTTGCACAAAATGCCAAATAGCTGCCATTTCTGACCAGGTTACACTGCAGCCTATTACTTGTGATGAACACTACTAAATAAATCACAAGTAAAACTGTGGGAACTTTTCCAATACCAGTTTTGATACCACAGCAAAAACGAATACGAGACTAATTAACGAATGTAAAATGTTCTCATGCAATTATTGAAGACAAGTAAACAGTCAGTAATAAAATAACAAAGAAACAAATGACAAGCAATTGGACAAATTATAAATTAAATTAAAATAAAGTGTGCTAAGTTTTTAAGGTTCTTCTACCTAACAGAAGTATGAAATACTACAGAAATTGAATAAAGTAATTAAATGTCAAATAAAACACTACATAGTCTTCATATGAAATAAATGCACACTGATATTTATTAACGTCAAAATAAGCTGTACAGAAATTAGGCTGTTTCAATGACAAAGTGACATTTAAATAATATTTATATTGACACATTTTAATGTACCCATTTTATGCACTGTATTCTGTTCTCGAGAAAACTGAAAAAAACCTTTGAAGTGCGATTGCGTCACCGCGGCGCGAGGAGGGCTGTCATAATTCGAAAGCGACTTCAAATGCACCCTCTTCATTTCCCCGTGGAATGAAGCGTCCATCTCAAGACACTTCGCGGTCTATCCATTGGGCAGTCGTGGCCTAATGGATAGAGAGTCGGACTTGTAACCCAAAGGTCATGGGTTCGAGTCTCAGGTCCGGCAGGGATTGTCGGTGAGGGGAGTGAATGTCCAGCGCTCTCCCCACCCTCAATACCACGACTGAGGTGAGACCCTTGAGCAAGGCACCGTACCCCCAACTGCTCCCCGGGCGCCGCAGCAATGGCTGCCCACTGCTCCGTGTGTGTGTTCACGGTGTGTGTGTTCACTGCTGTGTGTGTGCCCTTGGATGGGTTAAATGCAGAGCACAAATTCCAAGTATGGGTCACCATACTTGGCCACATGTCACTTCACTTTCACTTTTTTCACTTTACCCTATCCCACAATTCATTGCGCGCCGGTGACGACAGGAGTTCTGTGTGAATTCACATAAATGTAAGTAATGCCCCAGTTTCACCAATATGTAGCCTAATATCTAAATCAAACTGTAATATCCGTGATGTCCAAAACGTCATATTTTTCATAAATACAATATTTGTCTTTAAGATGGAGTGCAGTTGAATAAAATCCTAAAGTACTGTACTTTAAATTTAGACTTAAATACAGCTTAAAAACAGAGTAAATGTATAAATATGAATGTATATATTTTCACAGTTAACGTTTCATTTAACATAAAAAACAAACAAGGTTAACTAATAGTTGCTAAAAATATAAAACTAACATTAAATAGTTTAACCATACATATATTGGTCCAGTGTCCCGTCGTCGCCGGCAGTGAAGCATGTCAAAACTAAATCGACAGTCAGAAACTTTAAAATGTACACACAAACATCAACTGTCAGCTGTCTGTCACACAGCCGCTAGCCATGTAACGACGCTCGGCTCTTTGTTGCCACGTCTGGGATTGGGACACTATTACACTTGTGCTGTGATTACGCTACTTTTGGGATGGTTTTGTTGCGCAGACCTGGCAACCCTCCACTCCAAAGCCCCACCCCTTTCATGCACTCCGAAGTGCGTAACCCCTGAATTGGGACACAGCTTATAAATTAATTGATTCACACTTTACATAATCACCACACTTCATATCTCATCATATCACCCAGTCCTAGCAAGCAGTAATGCTTAAACATTGACTAGCTATTGATAAAACCAACAACCTATTAACTATCAAGGCTGACTGGTTAATGCTATTTTTCCCAAGCCAGTGCTCTTTTATTCCTTCATGTTAACTGAAGGCAAATCCGATTGATGTTTCATTTTAACCTTAATCAACAAGTAGAATCGACCATGACATACTCACCTTATCTTATTCCTTAAAGGGATAGTTCACCCAAAAATGAAAATTTGATGTTTATCTGCTTACCCCCAGCGCATCCAAGATGTAGGTGACTTTGTTTCTTCAGTAGAACACAAATGATGATTTTTAACTGCAACCGCTGCTGTCTGTCAGTCTTATAATAATCGCGCTCTGATCGCGCCCTGACAACGACAGTGATGTCTAGCACTCATTGAAGTATATCCGCGAGACATCACTGTCGTTGTCAGAGCGCGATCAGACCTCACTAAACGAGTGCTGAACGCAGTTGGACATAGTGGTGTTTTAGAGGTAAAAAATAATATAAATACTGTTTGGTTTCTCGCACAAACCGATCGTTTCGTGTCTTAGGACATCAATGTGTCGTCACGAGCCGCAGGCTTTAATTTGGATTTGTCTATGCAAGTTTTATTTACTCTTATTGTTCGAGTTCCCATTCACTCTAATTATAAGACTGACAGACCACAACAGTTGGAGTTAAAAATCATCATTTGTGTTCTACTGAAGAAACAAAGTCACCTACATCTTGGATGCGCTGGGGGTAAGCAGATAAACATCAAATTTTCATCAATCATTTTTGGGTGAACTATCCCTTTAATAATGCAGATAATTCACACACCCACTGCTAGATGGAGTCGTATGGCTGCAGATCACTGCAGGGAAGATGAGGTTTGGGGGCCTGAACAAGTGGATACAGAAAATCAGCAGCCTAATGAAGAGGCTGACTTGAAAATACTAAACTTAAATGTATTTAAATTACATTTGATTTGTTTTTCAAGTTCTTTACACAAACTAGTATTTTGTATTTCAAATACATATTTTAAATACATGTATCTGAAAAACTGCCCATCCCTGTATATGTAACCCCTCTACCCAAGTCCTACTCGCCCTGCTCTGCGCAGGCCTTGAACCTGGGTCTCCGACATGGGAGTCGGACGCTCTACCAAGGAGGCTAAAGGCTGCAACCTCTAACGTCAGTCGCTAGAGCATCTCTTGAGATCAGAGGAGTGAGATTCACTTGCACAGCGACTACTAGCTGGCCTCCGTTACACACACACACATTATATATATATATATATATACAGTGGGTACGGAAAGTATTCAGACCCCCTTACATTTTTCACTCTTTGTTATATTGCAGCCATTTGCTAAAATCATTTAAGTTCATTTTTTCCCTCATTAATGTAGACACAGCACCCCATATTGACAGAAAAACACAGAATTGTTGACATTTTTGCAGATTTATTAAAAAAGAAAAACTGAAATATCACATGGTCCTAAGTATTCAGACCCTTTGCTCAGTATTTAGTAGAAGCACCCTTTTGATCTAATACAGCCATGAGTCTTTTTGGGAAAGATGCAACAAGTTTTTCACACCTGGATTTGGGGATCCTCTGCCATTCCTCTCCTTGCAGACTTTCTCCCATCTCCCGACTGCATCTCTGGAGCTCAAACACAGTGATCTTTGGGTTCTTCTTTACCTCTCTCACCAAGGCTCTTCTCCCCCGATAGCTCAGTTTGGCCGGACGGCCAGCTCTAGGAAGGGTTCTGGTCGTCCCAAACGTCTTCCATTTAAGGATTATGGAGGCCACTGTGCTCTTAGGAACCTTAAGTGCAGCAGAAATTTTTTTGTAACCTTGGCCAGATCTGTGCCTTGCCACAATTCTGTCTCTGAGCTCTTCAGGCAGTTCCTTTGACCTCATGATTCTCATTTGCTCTGACATGCACTGTGAGCTGTAAGGTCTTATATAGACAGGTGTGTGGCTTTCCTAATCAAGTCCAATCAGTATAATCAAACACAGCTGGACTCAAATGAAGGTGTAGAACCATCTCAAGGATGATCAGAAGAAATGGACAGCACCTGAGTTAAATATATGAGTGTCACAGCAAAGGGTCTGAATACTTAGGACCATGTGATATTTCAGTTTTTCTTTTTTAATAAATCTGCAAAAATGTCAACAATTCTGTGTTTTTCTGTCAATATGGGGTGCTGTGTGTACATTAATGAGGAAAAAAAATGAACTTAAATGATTTTAGCAAATGGCTGCAATATAACAAAGAGTGAAAAATTTAAGGGGGTCTGAATACTTTCCGTACCCACTGTATATATATATATGCCAATTTGTTATCATCATGAAAAAGTCAAGCATTCATTTTGAATGTTAGTGATACCCAGCAGTCATATGCTGAATCTCTCAGTGTAAAGCAAAAATTGGAACATTTAAATTTAGAATGACATTTTTAACATTTAACACAGCTTGTATTTAAATGCCTGTAATATACTTGACAAATCTCTCTTTTCAGTTGGAAAAGGAGAGGCAGGAATGAGGTAGTGAATGCCTGATTTTGCCTTCCGCACCAGTTANTGTGGTAAGATCACACATGCTATCCGTGCTAGCAGTCCCCACGTTGTCTTGGCCTGCTGCCGAAATGTCAGTTTTAACTGGTTTTTGGGAACCGCGTTTTCGTGTGAAAATATCACAATCCTTGAGAGTAGCAGATTTTGACATCTTATGATTCAGTCTACGCTACAACGGCTGGGTTTTTTGGAATTTTGATGCAGGTTACACGGAGCATTCACTTTAAGCTGCCATCTTGGTTCACGGCTCCATAGCGCCCCCTAGAATGACATTTTTAACATTTAACACAGCTTGTATTTAAATGCCTGTAATATACTTGACAAATCTCTCTTTTCAGTTGGAAAAGGAGAGGCAGGAATGAGGTAGTGAATGCCTGATTTTGCCTTCCGCACCAGTTACTATAGTATACAGCGATATGTCAATCTCTCTCTCGCTCTCTCAACATGTAATGTGTCGATAAACCTTGCCACACATATGCTTTTAAAACTCCATCAAACTTCTCATACATATCAGAAATTCAGTCCATTTAAAGCAGACAGACAGATTTGCCATTCAATTAACTGACACTGCCCATTTAAAACACTGTAATCCATTTAAAGCATAGACACTTCGTCCATTTAAAACAGGCAGCTAGCTAATGCAGAAGTTAGCACGTTTCCCAGTGAACCCTACGATCCATAGCCAGGTCTTTATCTCTCATTACTGCCTGTCGAGCGGTCCTGCCATCCCTACACACGGCTCTAATCCAGCTGATAGAGCTGCAGTTCTTAAACCGGCTCTTCACGCATTACTGCCGACTACCAGGAACAGACTACAGAGAGAGAGAAAGGGAGTTAGATGTCGGGAGTTGTTCTGTAGGTGAAACAGACTCAAAACGGTTTGAATTTTAAAAAGGTCCAGATTAGAAAGGAAAAGTGGAGCAAAGGCAAGAGCCAGAAAAGTGATTGAGGGTTTAAAGGGGAAAGTAGGTCAAGCTAAATAAAACAGGACAGTATGTTTCACCGCTGACCTGTGAGAGTCAAAGACAGCGACGGCAGACTCCAACCACTGTTTGCAGCAACTATAAGTTTGCTTTATTATCTGATAACCCGGTGGAGCCGATGGTGGGAGGAGCCAAGGCTGCGCCAACAGGTCGTGTGTGTGTGTTTGTGACATATCAGGACACAAATGTGTATAATGACATGGGTATGACATAGGCATTACAAGGAGAGGGTGTCTTATGAGGACATTACCCATGTCCCCACTTTTCAAAAGGCTTATAAATCACACAGAATGAGTTTTTGTGAGAGAGTAAAAGTGTGCACAGTTTCCTGTGATGGTTAGGTTTAGGGATAGGGGTAGTGTAGGGGGAGAGAAAATACAGTTTGTACAGTATAAAAACCATTACGCCTATGGAATGACCCCACAATTCACAAAAAAAATTAAATAATAATAATAATGAATCCTTCATATCATTAATATATTGCTATAGTTACAGTTTTACACATATTAGATCCCTTAACCCAATCTTAAAACAACACTTTTCAATAATATAAAAAAGAAACAAAAGTGTTGTAACGCTCAAGATCCAAAGCGCGTGCACCACTGATATTTATAAGTAACCTCATAAAGGCTCACTGAGATGATCCAGACGGAACTTCTCATGCTATTCTCAATATTTCAGCATTGACTGATGTGTCCAGGTCGCACTCACTCACCATTATATGTTTGGTTTAAAACACAACTGCTCTCATGTTTTGCCGCAGGACAGCAATTGCGATATAGCGGCACAATAGCAGTATAAAACATACATATCTATTGGTTCAATATGCATCACATAACTAAACATGTGTCATCGTTTTCAAATATCTCCGTTTTCACAGTCCACACTACAATGCAAAAATGGCGTTTTCAAATTTATCCACTTTGGAGTGTGTTTTCAAAAAGCTCAGTTTTCGCAGGACAAAAAGGCGTCTCAGTGTGGACCGAAGGCCAAAAAGGAGAGAAAAATGTATGCATTTTTCAATGAAAACTTATTAGTGTGGACAAGACCACAGTATATTGGATCTGTGCAACAAGCTCTTAAAGTGACAGCAGCCTAATAAACCTGCTGCTGCCATCACCTTAAACAAAAAACAAAAGACAAAATTAAGGAAATCCCTCTCCGCTCTTGTAATGTTAATTGTAAACATTAATCTAAGCATCCAGTGTTGTTTTTTTACGTTTAATTAATACTTTCTTTTACTTTAATTTCTGTAGTGTTTCTTACCTGAATACTACTTTAGACCCGCCTTGTTTATTTCATGTCTCTTTATTCTAATCTGTTTATTTGTGCTATCGTTTGCAATTTGTTTATTTGTTCTTATTTCATTATTTTTCTTATGTCTCTCTCATCTAAAACACCTGATTCAACTCGTCAGCTCATTAATAGAGACTGCAAGACCTGAAGTAGGTGTGTCAGATAAGGGCGACATACACAATGTGCAGTGCTGGGGGTCCTTCAGGACAGGTTTGGGAACCACTGATATAGACACTTCACTGATGATTTACGTACTTTGTCATAACTCCTCTTGAGGCGGCAAATTTTGCATTTTTAACGAGTGCAGGATTTCACAGTTATGGAGGTTGTAGATGAAAAATGACAAATAAACCTTGAATTTGGTTCTGTTTCTCACACAACACAATCATATAGATTTTGAACATTTCAATTACAGCACAGGAATGATTTTATGGTGCATTTGTGGTCGTTTTTATTCACATCATATTCAGAAAACTGCTGTGTCCCACAGCAAATATGTAAATATTAGATTTGTAAATGATTACAGAAATACATTTTAGGATCTTAAAGTTTTGTTAACAGTTTAATTCAATTCAATTCAATTCACATTTACTTGTATAGCGCTTTTCACAATACATATCATTTCAAAGCAGCTTTACAGAAAATGCAAGTCAACATTACAATTTAGAGAATCTGGTATCGGAGGTGACTGTCAAATGTATGTGGTTTCAGAAATGTACACGTAATCACGCAGTTAGCTAACAATGTAATAATTTAGGCAATTCAATTTACAATCACTGTTAGCAGTTTAATTGAAGGTAGAAGCAATGAGCTGCTATGTTATGTTCTGCTTTGAAACGAGATGCACCAGAAGTCACAGAACAGAATGAAATGTTATAATTTCAAATCAAATAAATGAGCCGATTGCATTTACTCAATGTTTATATATTTGTTAAAATACTGATATATTTCTTTCAGCTTGTCACATAATTGAGGTCTCACTTTTGGTCCGATATGTTGGGGTGACATTACAGTAAACAAGTGCCAAAAATGTCCCAAATCACCCTACATTACACAACAGTCCCATCATGGCGCATCAGTTATGCTTGTTTCGTGAGTGAATATGGAAGGCGTAAGAGGGGGCAGTCGTGGCCTAATGGATAGAGAGTCGGACTTGTAACCCAAAAGTCATGGGTTCGAGTCTCAGGTCCGGCAGGGATTGTCGGTGAGGGGAGTGAATGTCCAGCGCTCTCCCCACCCTCAATACCACGACTGAGGTGAGACCCTTGAGCAAGGCACCGTACCCCCAACTGCTCCCCGGGCGCCGCAGCAATGGCTGCCCACTGCTCCGGGTGTGTGTTCACGGTGTGTGTGTGCACTGCTGTGTGTGTGCACTTGGATGGGTTAAATGCAGAGCACAAATTCCGAGTATGGGTCACCATACTTGGCCACATGTCACTTCACTTCACTTCACTTCAAGATGTAGTGTAAAGCGTTTTGGACTGAGAGAGTTTTACATTTTCTTCGTATGTTGAATACGAAAGGCGGTCTGGCGGAAGCTAGATATTTTACTTTATAACGTGTTAAATATGGATATTTTTCTTACACAAATACATCACTTCACTTCAGAATCCCTCCTGGAGCCGTGTGGAGTACGTTTATGATGGATGGATGCACTTTTTTGAGCTTTAAACAGATGGTTTCCGTGAACTGCCATTTCAAAGCTTTGGAGCATCAGGGTGATTATTATTATAACTCTGATTGTATTCGTTAGAAAGAAGAAAGTCTTACACACATAGGATGGAGTGAGGGTGAGTAAATCGTGGGGTGATTTTCATTTTAAAGTGAACTAATCCTTTAAGACACTTCCTTTAAGATGAGACAATAAGATGGAAAAAAAAACAGCAAAATAAATAATAAATGATGAAAAATAAGTGCATAGACCTATTCCATAAAGGTAAACGTAGCTTTTGCCAAAGGTCTGTGAAAAAATGCAGCATTTTGTGAAGAGAAAAAGGAGGAGGAGGATGAATGTGAGAGAGAGCAAAAGCTCTCAGTCTGTTGGATGTGGAGTGTTAATGGTTTGCTGATTGCTGTGCAGTAACCAGCTGTTAGCAGGTAATTGCGACTGAAGTGTGTAAAAGCCCTGACGCCCCACACGCAATTCAGACTCCATCGGCGCACCCACACACACACACACACACACACACTCACACTCACTGCTGCAATATCTGTCATATTACAACAGCAGTGCTGGCTTTGTGGCTTCATGACTATTTTGCTCTGCTTTTGTCGCAAAATCTCGTAAAAAAGCATAAATAAAGTCAAGTAGTATGTTTTCTCTGGCTCTGAACCATGAAAGACTGATGGAAAACTGCCACACACAAGATTTTTCATTTCTTTTTACATCTTGTTGGTCTCAGAAGTCCATTAGAACTGCTTATGTATGAACCTGTTATAAGATTTGAAACCTGAACATGTTTTACTGAAAAAGGCCATTCACAGTGACTGGAAACAATGAGATCCAAGAAAGACCAAACTGACCCTGATATGAGACGTGGAAACCTCGTAGATCGATAGACAGAAGGGTTAGAGATGCTCTCTCTCTCCCGCTCTGTGTGTGAACCATGAGGGTTGCCAGGCGACAGGGTTGCCTGGGAGCATGACTTTGATGGACAGTCACGGTGTAACAGATTGGAGCCCCTGCCGTTCACAGTTTCATTGCAGCCGTGCAGACACTGCAACAAAATGGCCGCCACTGCTGATCAATGACTGAGGAAGGCAATTAAACAAACTAGAGCTCAGAGAGACCCGGAGACTTCAAACCCTGTGGCCAAGAGCAGCACAGCCACCCACACACGCACACATGCCCACATTCATCTCAGCGGCTGTTATTGCTGCCGGCGGCTCTCAACAGGAGAGTGATCAAGTCACACGCAGTTCAAAGAAAACTTCATCTTGTGTGGCTCAAAACCTTCTCGAACTATAACTTGCAAATGTACACTTTTATAAACGTAGAGCACTTTTTTGCTTTCCACATGGAATTCATGCGATCCTTATTTATGTTAAAGATGTTTTTATGCAGCACGTTTACATTTACTCATTTAGCAGATGCTTTGATTGAAACTGACCTACAAATGAGGAGCATCTCATGCAGGTGACAGAAAGCCAAATGAAACCAGATTTCTATACGAGGTCTAGATGGAGAGCTGTTTGCCAGCTTTGCATTGAGGGTGTTTAGAACGTCCTTCCCTCGTATCAAGATGACTGAAGCTCCAGCATTTACTTCACTGTAAACCTGACATGATGCCTCATGTTTAAAACATAACCTGCTAGCGAACGATGATAAATGGGAGGAGATGTTAAGCAGTGACTGCACTTTACTCGGAAAACAACACTTAATTTCAACATTCACTCACCCGATCCAGTCTCGTTAAAAGCATGTTGTGAATTAGAAATCCACTGTCCTGTTTCAGTTGGTTCAAATGATTCATGGAGTTCCAACACAAATGATTAATGCTGCAGAAAGTGATTTCTGAGAAACGCTGTTGAAAGTGGATCGGACTGAGCAGCACAACACACCTGTAGCCAATCAGCAGTAGGGGGCGTGTCCACTCATTATGGGCAAGGAGAGAGAGATTTGAAGAAAGACAGTAGAAAGAGAGATGACTGAGAGACATTACAAAAGAGAACAGCTGCTAGGAATATTACTGGAAAAATAAGTGTTATGATCACATGTCCATTTTTTCATCTACAGAAGTTCTTATTGAGAATTAACAGAAGTTTAACGCTCGTGTTTGTTTCATTTGAAGTTACCATATTATTTGGGCTCTTGACTCTTATAGTATGTTTGTTTTCTGTGACAGTGTGTTTGTCAAACACATTTGCAGTAGCAAAGAAAGCTGAAATGAGATCAGATGATGATTTTTAGCTTTTGATGGTTTTATAATCATTGTTAAATAGCCTGAATCACTGATGTCATTTGAATGTAGTAATTGTGCTGTGCCATTAATACATTTAAATTACAAACCCTGTTTTATTACAACATGAGATCACACTGCATTGCAGAAATTAGTTAGAAGATTGAAGATAAAAACCATGAGCAGAAAACACCACTGACAAACACAGATGTGAGCAATCAGCGTATGGATCTCAACAATGATGACAACAAAATATTCAGACAATCAGATCAACTCTGGACATCACAAAAAGATAGTAAAAACCACAGCAAAAAATAAAAGCAAATAGTTAGAATAAAAAATTTTTTAAAAAAAAAGATGCATAATTTATTCATGCTGTGATGTATGCTGGGAATTTTGTACTGTTGTTCCCAGCATGCATTGCGGCATGACACTTTTGACTGTCACCATTGTTGAGATTCATGTGCACAACATTCTTGATGTCTTTGTGTGTCAGCTTAGAATATTTTTTTTTATTAAATCTTTTAACTGATTTCTGCAATTTATCTCATATTGCAGTAATTCAGGGTTTGTAATGTAACTGTATTACACTGTAATATTTCTTAATTAGTGTTTTTGTCTTAAATATCTAAAAAATTCTTAAATTCAGATGCTTTTACTTATGGAAGCCCATTTCAGCCACAAAAAAAAAATAAAATGCCACAAAAAAAAAAAAGCCACAAAAAAAATACTGTTCTATATCTCAGAATTCTGACTTTATAACTCGCAATTGTGAGATATAAACTTGCAATTGCGAGTTAAAAAGTCAGAATTCTGAGATAAAAAGTCGCAATTAATCTTTTTTTTTTTAAGTGGCTTTTTTTTTTTTTGTGGTGGAAACGAGCTTCCATATTTACTAGATAAGTAAAATGATATAAAAAAAATAAAAAAATAAAAAAAGTTTTTGCTTCTCTCCCAAACAGAGAAGCAATAACTATATACAGTGGGTACGGAAAGTATTCAGACCCCCTTACATTTTTCACTCTTTGTTATATTGCAGCCATTTGCTAAAATCATTTAAGTTCATTTTTTTTCCTCATTAATGTACACACAGCACCCCATATTGACAGAAAAACACAGAATTGTTGACATTTTTGCAGATTTATTAAAAAAGAAAAACTGAAATATCACATGGTCCTAAGTATTCAGACCCTTTGCT
>RJVU01054546.1:498955-548698 GCA_003731715.1 Anabarilius grahami
CACACACACACACACAGTTGGATTTCGGCTGTAAGGATCAGGTCTCGTCAGCAGTCGGCAGGTGAAGGTGTGACAGAGGTCGCTCTCGACAATCTTTCACACACAAACACTATCTGACTGTCAAAAGGAAAAGCTGCAGTTTATTTTCTAGCCTGTGAAAGAATGTGTTCTGGTGCTACACAGCGTGTGTGTGTTACGGTGAGTTCAGGTGAAGGAATCGACAGCATTTGTGCCATAATGATGATTATGGTAAGACACTTACAATGGAACTGAATGGCAGAAGAAATTAAAAGTCAAAATGTAAAATTCCACTTTCAGAAAATCACTTCCGTTTAAACTTTTTATTTAAGCAGTAAAGGGTTCACACCGTTATGACAGCAGTTGTACATCTGGATACAACTTTACACAGAAAAGGTTAGTAAGCCATTTCACACTATAATCAAGTTAACATGCATTTTGTTTAGATCTTGCGGCTAAAGTGCTGTACAGCAGCAGTGCCTTGTGAAGTTTACAGATAGGTCCCATTCACATCCATCGTAAGTGCCACACAGTAACAGATTTCTCTTTATTTTGTTGAAGTTATGTTTATTTAGACAGGAGGACAGATAGAAACCATGGAAGAGGAGGATTGGATTGGAAAAGGATCTCAGCCGGACAGGCTCTGAGTTCTGCTTTTTTCAAAGAAAAACAGAGACAAGTGAAGAATAATTTTGTGGCAATCAACATTATGCTACATATGCTGTTGATTGAGCTTAACTTACTGAATTCATTATCTTCATTAAGAACCATCAGACCTCAGTCAAAAGCACAAACATCAGACAGATTCATATATATACACGTGATGGGACACCATTCCAGACACAACTCTGACTCCACGTTCCAAGTGGAGGAGAGAATACCAGTTTTCCACTTCCAAACTCACATTACGGTCACATGTACACACCACAAGATGGCACCGTGACTCAGGAACACAAAACAGTAAAATATCTTGTCAGTACCGTCGCGAGGGCTGCGTCAAGTGTGCGACCACACAGGGCCTCGCGGCTCACGCCAAAGTAAAGTGAACAGCTGACTTGATGATGTAAAGCCATCCTTGTCCTTCGAAATACTATAATACTATAAAAGACATAGCTAAAAGTGAGATTATGTGTATCGTGACTGTATTATTCTGCTTGTTAAAAAGTGTATTATGCATTCAGTAAATTACAATATTGCTCTGAGCGTGTGACCGTGATTCATGCGCATGTCAGTCAGCGCGGCATCGCACTTCAAGTTCATAGAGAACTTTATTCAGTACATTTTAAATTCTGATTTTGGCCGCCTCTGAAATGGATCAAACAATAGCTATCAAAGTCCCTTAATATATAAAGTCTTTATAGATATTACCTGAGAAGTTCAAGTAAATACGCGCTCGTTCAAGGATGTGCGTTTATTGCATGGACGGAGAAACCATGGATGCCTGCAGGATTTCATCTGACGGTACGCAAAAAGGTTTTTTTTTAACACTAAAAAGTTAAATAAGCATATATAAACTAACTATTACTCACCTTTCGGACCATCAGTGAGAGCAAAGGTACAGCATCTCGTTTTAAACGTTTTTAAATCTGAAAACTCCAAAAAACAACAAAATTGTCAAACATTCATTTAGTGCATGTGCACAAAGGAAAACAACTTTTTTTCTTAAATATCCACAATACAAACATCAAATTGTTTGTCACTACAAGACCCCCGTTACTATAGCAAGCCCCAACGCACATCAAGTTCGCACAGGGCCTCGCACCCCCTTGCGACGGGCCTGTATCTTGTATTTCTATAACCCAGTCTTTTTTCCATGACCTGCCTTGTCATTTCTGATTACCAGATAAGTACATTTAAAGTGATACGCCATCTTGAAACTGACATCAAATAATGCTTCTCACTGAGGTTGAAAATGTTCAAACTTAGAGCGCCTTTCCAGACGTTATTTCTCAAGCAGGTGGTGGAAAGTTATCTAGAACGCACCATTGACCCCTAAAGGTCAACCGAAAGCGGCTGAAGGCTGGAAGATTGATTGACAGGTGGGTCAGGGTTGATTTTAATGGAAAGGTCACTCCATTAACGGTGTGTCTGTTCGTCAGTATGCCCTGAATAACCCCACTCTCATTTCTTGTTTGTCTTTTTTTCAAAATATGCTAACACAGTTATGAGTACTAAAGCATTACACCTGTCTGCAGTTATTGACGTGTTTGAATGTGTGTAATCACCGAAGGACGAGGTGAATGATACAACCGCATTAGCACAGAATTCAGGAATGGAAACCTCAACTCGACACTGGGGTGTGGGAGAAGCAATCTAGAGCCTGCTCTTATTCACAGCAAATTAATAGAGCTGTTTCATCTGCAGACCAAAGGAGAGCGAGAGCGAGTGCAGGTGAAGGGTGATTATCTGAAACATCTAATGGAGCCTTCTTATTTCACTGCGGAAGTAACCATAGCAACAGGAAGCAGCCACAGACACAAAATGGCAGGTCCAAGCAGGAAAAGAGGGTTACTGCGCAAGCTGAATAATGATGTTCCAGATGAATCCGATCTTCAAGCAAAAGGAACTGGATTAAATATTTTGAATGTTCTGATCCAGTCTGACTTCTGACCTGTAACACTGCCTGAATCATAATCCTGCACTGTTCGTTGTTGGCCAGAGGAGAACTGAGCGACTGAGTCTGGTTTCTCACAAGGGTTTATTCTTCATTCTGTCACCTGATGGAGTTTGGGTTCTTGCCGCTGTCGCCTCTGCATTGCTTAGTTGGGGACACTTAATATTCAACAATATTATTGATCTGACCATGGGTAACATAAATATTATAATGTTTTATTATTTAATAAGAGTTTTACTCATTAAAGGGCACCGATTATGCCCCTTTTTACAAGATGTGATATTGGTCTTGGGTGTCCCCAGAATGTATTTGTGAAGTTTCAGCACAAAATACCCCACAGTTAATTTATTATAGCCATTTGAAAATGTCATTTTTGGGGCCTGTTTTAAAAAGAGCTGTTTTGGTGTTTACCACCTTAAATATAAATGAGCTGCAGATCCCCGCCCTGCCTTTGGATGAGGGCGTAACTTGCATTCCTATGGCAATAAACAGACCCGCTGTTTTGTATGGCATTCAGCCGTACATGTTTGAACCGGAATCTGTCTACAGAAAACATACACAGTTTTTAATACAATATCTTTAAAAAAATATATATATACGTGTGGATACACACTATACAAACAAGGTTTAAATTATATACACAGACATTCTACGACGACGACAACAACTTTAGACGCATTTGTTATTGAATTGGCTGACATCGACTGAAATNACTGGATTAAATATTTTGAATGTTCTGATCCAGTCTGACTTCTGACCTGTAACACTGCCTGAATCATAATCCTGCACTGTTCGTTGTTGGCCAGAGGAGAACTGAGCGACTGAGTCTGGTTTCTCACAAGGGTTTATTCTTCATTCTGTCTCCTGATGGAGTTTGGGTTCTTGCCGCTGTCGCCTCTGCATTGCTTAGTTGGGGACACTTAATATTCAACAATATTATTGATCTGACCATGGGTAACATAAATATTTTAATGTTTTAATATTTAATAAGAATTAATTAATTAATTAAGAGTTTTACTCATTAAGAGATTGATTTGTGATGGAATAATCAGCCTGTACAAATACAAGAAATCGTGAATATAAATAATTGGGAATCATGTAAAAAAAAGTCCACATTTCATTTAACTATTATAACTTTCATGTTGTTTTGTTTGCTTGGCTTTTTTCTTATAAAGGTCCAGAAATTCGTCAAGTGTTTCGTCAGGTGTCTTTTTTAATTATATGATGTCACTGCGTTGCTGTCTTGACGCCAGCCAATCGCTGCATTGTTGATCGTGGTTTCAAGTATCGATACATCTGCCCTTTTTGAGGAACACAAGAATGCGCAGTAATCTCAGACATCTTAATCCAGATATTTTAATCCAATCCGCAAATTCATTTGAAGAACCAAATTAGCCAGAGTTCAGTTATCATGATTAGAAGATCTGGCATCTGTATTAAGTGAGGTATGAAGAATAGACCCCAGTAATGTTTTTTTTCTAAGGAACGTTTATAAAAGCTACTTAAATGCCCTAATTGAAATAAGGTCTAATCCTGGCTTAATCTAAACCCTGTCTGTGAAACCAGGCCTATGACTCATATGTATCTCCATATTTCGTCATTTTTATCTTTTTTCCCCCATAAATCGATTTTGAGTGAGGGAGCGAGTCTACTTCACATGTACACTACAGGCAGCTCCATGTACCACAATGCAACATGATTGTGACGTCACCTCATATCGCGTTTAATTTACCCCATTCTATGATATATTAAAGGTGCCCTAGAATTGAAAATTGAATTTACCTCGGCGTAGTTAAATAATTAGAGTTCTGTACATGGAAATGACATACAATGAGTCTCAAATAGGCATAGGCTACTATCAAAATCATTCAGAATCAAATGTAAACATCCAAATAAATACTATACTCACATGATCTGATATGCTGCATGATGAACACTTTGTAAAGATTCATTTTGAGGGTTATAGTAGCTGTGTGAACTTTGTTTATGCAATGTATTATAGAGTTGCGAGCTTGGGGGCGGGGAGCGCGAGCACTTAAAGGGGACACGCACAGAAACGGCACATTTTTAATTATGCCCCAAAATAGGCAGTTAAAAAAATGTAATAATAAAAAATCTATGTGGTATTTTGAGCTGAAACTTCAGACACATTCAGGGGACACCTTAGACTTATATTACATCTTGTGAAAAGGGTTCTAGGGCACATTTAATCTTTTTTTTTAATATAACAAAACAAAAAAACAAACACACCTGTATACATATAGAATGCTGCATTAAACAATTCCGTAAGGGAAAAGATTAAATAATAAATCAACTCCATAGCAGATTCGAAGTGATCAAGGGCTTAGGACGTTCCAGTTCAGCCTATTGCAAAGTTTCTGCCAGTAGTGGGCACTCGTGCAGAGTAAGCAATGATATACATCCGATTCAATGAGACAGGGAAGTTAGCGAGGGAAGGGCATAAAAAACAAAATGGAACGCAGCCATAGGCTGTGTCCGAAATCCCTATACACTTACTACAATTTGAGGGGATAGCCATTTGTAGTGGTGTTCAAAACCATAGTGGACGTTACCGAGTGCACTCATTTAATCCCACAATGCACCGCAATAACAAGTGTACAACTGATGTACACTTAACAGCTAGAGAATACCCATAATGCAATGTGAGAATTGTGCCGCCTGCCCAATGTGGATACCGTTGACTGTAAAAACATATAGGCGAAACATATTGTAACATATGGGACGTGACAACGGAGTGGAAGATCCAAATGCGAGCTTTATTAACAGAAGAGCGTAGTCAAACAGGCAGTAGGTCGAACACCGGCAAACAGATACAAGGCAAGGCAAAAGGGTAATCCAAAAACACAGGCAAGGGTCAGGGCAGGCAGCAAATGATCATAAAACAAGGAAACAGTCCAGGGTCAAAACACAGGCTAGGCAAGGAACAAAGAACATGAAGACTAGGGTAAACAATGGCTAAACAATACTCAGCAGGGCATGATTGAAACACAGGGAATATTTATACACAGGCACAAACAAGATAACAAGTTAACAAGGGGGCGTGGTCCAATGAGTGTCCATGGCAACAAACAAGGGAAGCAGCAGGAAAACATGAGGTGAACAAACAGAGGATATACAGGGAACACAGACAGGGAACATGACACATATAAACATATAGTGGTGGTGGATGAGGAGAGACCCCTGATATGATTGTAAAGCGCTTTGGGTGTACAGTAGTACATAGGAAAGCGCTATATAAATGCCTCATTCATTCATTCACATAGGCGACGCATCTCCAGTCTTCCACAATGTCCCAGTATGGAGCTGACATCTCACGCTGATTCGGGACCTGAGTCTGCGCAGTAGTGAGCAGAAGTGTGGCCGTGGACTATCAAGGCCTATAAAAACTACATGAAATGACATAAACCATCTTTGGAAAAAAATTTTTGAAGTATAAATGAAATGTTTAGTTTGTCTCACGTCCCATTAAATTACATGGAGAGGGCGGGGTTTATGACCTATACTGGGACCAACCAATGGGGGCGATCGAGATGCTTTTGCCTCATTTTTCAGGACTTGTGTGGCACACTTGGTGGTAATATCATATAGGTATAAATACATTTTTACTTGATTATTACATTTTTAATTAAGGTTTATACATGCTAGTTTTCATGAGAGAGTTTTTTTTTTTTTTTTTTNTTTTTTTTTTTTTTTCATTACTACTGGAGCTGCTAGTTTGCCAAGTTTGAAATGATTATTAAAGAACAAACTATGCAAAGCAGCAGCCCTTCCTGTGCAGTGTCCGAATTCACTCACTCGTTTTCATTCACTTCTTCTAGTGGACTATATTAGTGGACTAATGTAGGGAATAGTGAATGAGGGTATAGGGGCGATTTCGAACACAGCAATGATGTGAGTTGTAGCTCGTTGTATTCATCCTTGGTTTGGCTTTGATAGTTTTTTCTTCGCCATTCATGTCATTGAGCACACGCTAAACGAGTCTTGAGACTTTTTTACAGTTTTATGTGAAGTTCGACCATGTAATGCGCATGGGAAATACCAATGCATTACATCCACTGAGTTTGCCATCTTTGGAACTGTGTGAACCTGTGGAACTGTTAAATGTTTTCTTATTTCTTGGGCTTCACTTTCTGACTTTCTTTGTGTCTTGGGATTTTTCCATTGTGCACATCATGTACCTTCCTAGACAAAAGTAGTAGTCCTTGGACACACTGACACTCTCACACGCAACCAGAAGTTGAAGACACACACACACATTTACACACACACATTTCTTATTTGTTATTATATTTCTTGAAATGCCATTCATGGTAAGGTTTGATTCTTAAGTCGTATGATTGGATGCAACAGTGCCATTGTTGACTTTGAGAACGCTGCTGGACCCATTACAACAACCGAGGCTTAGGACAAACCACATTGGAAATTCAGGTTTTTCTCTCACAGACTCTTGACTGATTTGAATGAACTGATGATGTTGTGGAGGGTGAATACATTTGTTGTTACTTGTTTGGCACGTAAATATAACCACTGCAAAAGCTCAACGGATGCTACCTCTTTATAGTGGTTTTGTTCTATCTTTTGAAATTTATGATGGTATGTTACAATTTAACCAATTAAAGTATTGAGACTGGATCCTCAAACTGTCAGTCAAACCTCATAACTCAGAATGAAGGGCCGCAAGTTTCTGCTTGTTTGCAAGGGTAAATAAAGAACTGGTTCTTTGATAAGTACAGTGTTTTCATTACTCAGAAAACACTATATGTGACCCTGGACCACAAAACCAGTCATAAGTTGCATGGGTATATTTGTAGCAATAGCCAACAATACATTGTGTGGGTCAAAATTATCGATTTTTCTTTTATGCCAAAAACAATTAATCATGTTCCATGAAGATATTTTGTAAACTTCAGCTTTCCTACTGTAAATATATCAAAACTTAATTTTTGTGAGTGGATATGCATTGCTAAGGACTTCATTTGGACAACTTTAAAGGCAATTTTCTCAATTTATTTTATTATTTTTTTTTTGTACCCTCAGATTTCAGATTTTCAAATAATTGTATCTCGGCCAAATATTGTCCTATCCTGACAAACCATACATCAATGGAAAGATTATTTATTCAGCAGATGATCTATAAACCTCAATTTCAAAAACTTGTGGTCCAGGGTGACATACTGTATAAAGGCTAATGTTTTATGTACTTGAGGAGCGGGGAAGAGTGTCTTGGTCTAGCATTTGTCGTCGAGTCATAACCAATACTGTCTTAAATAGCCTGTGCGAAGCACCTCATCTTTAATAACTAGATTTATTTATAGATTTTGGCCAAATGACAGAAAAACTGAGCGACAATAAACTTTATAAGCTGCAAGTTGATAAAAACATAATGATGCACTTACTGCCTGTTCTAATGACGGAAATAACACGACATTCGCTGGTCATTGTAACTTCATTTAAGTTTGAATTTGGTAAAATGTTAATAATATAATGACACACAATTATATGAACATATATAAAGCCACAATATCAACTTTGACAACACAGTGTTTAATTATATATATATATTGCCTATGTCACAATATGAGGTAAATCCAGCCCTGCATGATTTAATTTTTATTATCTGCTCAATATTATTAATTTTTGTTTCCTCTTTTACTTAATTGATTTTCTAATATGAAATGAAAAGTAAAAAAATTGTGTGAACCCATAACAGACAGACATGCTCTCTCTCTCTCTCTCTCTCTCTCTCTTTATCTTGTCTGATGGCACTTTTATCCACAGCAGTAAGAAGAATCTGACAATAACATTTTTTTGGCCCATCATCCTAATGGTCAATAAACTGAAAGGTCAGTCATTTCAGGCCCAGATATTGCTCACGACGGTGGAGAGAATGGTCTGAGTGCGGGGGCGAGAGATTGGTTAGCAAATCGCAATACGAAGCTTTACAGAGTCCCGTCAAGCACTATAAGCTTTGATGGCGGGAAATTGTGGGACAAAACATTTCATCCATTTACCGCAGGGCCTCTCTTTCACACTCTGAGCGCTGTATCTGTGTAAAGGTCAGCTATAGAGTGACTTCATGCTGATATGTGCACAACAAACATGTGAACATTTCCTGTCACATGCTATCACTGATAGCACATTCTAGCATAGATTAGCATTGTGAGATCAAATGATTTGATTAGAAGGTGTTTGGATGTTTTCAGATGTCAGCTGATTCCTGTCGCTCAAACAGTAGAGCATGGAGCTACAGTATATTGTAAATGCACACATTTATCTGGACTTATTCCAGTGTTCTTTATTCCACTCATTTGAGATTTCAGGATTGCTGGCAGGTGACAATTCACCAAAAACAAAATGCCAAACAGTTACAGTGTATTCTTTCAACAATGTACGTTTGGGACGGTAAACAATTACAAGATGAACAGTCATGATGTTTTCAGGATATTTTAAATATGATAATATAAACATAACAACAATGTACATAAGAGACTGATATTTCTTTTATAACAATTGTCCTGATGAACAGAACAAACAGAAGTCAAAGGTCCCTCAGGCAGAGCAGGATTAACTGTAACACATCTGTGGTTTTACTCATTTTCTTTATATTAAAATATTTAGCCTATAACTGACATTTTGACTCAAACATCTATGACATGTCAGCAGTCATTATGCAGTTAAATGTGTTTAATAAAATCCGATACACTTTAGATACACATTCAATAAAACCCCTTCTGCATGAACGCAATGAACAGCAAAATAAATTATTTTATGATGTGGATTTATACAGACAAAAATGGCGAAAAGTAAAACAGAAAACTGTACATTGATTAATCTAGTTTTGAACAGAGCCGATTCAGAATTCTTTCAGTTGTTGATTTTTGATGTTGTGTTTCGTCACCTATGAGTTTAGATCTAACCAATCATTATCTTACACATGTCTGAGTCCGCAGATGCTGACGCCAACCTTCACCTCCATCCTCCCCACCACCACCAGCACCAGGATGGTCCCTGTCCATACCTCCCAGAGGGTCGGCTACGCCCCTGCCTTCATCCTCAGAGTCCGCAACCCTTTAGGATGTGAGCTACGGACAGGCCAAATATGCCAAATAACTTTATCTTTCAATATTTTGCTTGCTGATTGTTAATAAATATTGTTGTAACGTTATCTTGCCTCTCAAGTCTTTCTGGTAGAACTTATAATACTGAAATGTAACTTAAAGTAAAGTGGTAATTCAAATTTACTTTGAATACTATTGAGGCAAAATGTAATACTGAATTTATTTGTGTTGTCAAAGTTTTGTTTTGTTTTGTTTAATAAGAACTATATCATTTGACCCTTAAATAAACATCACTAATGAAACCCAGAGAACACTGTTCCTGTAGAGATGGAGACATAACATGCTGAAATGCAGCAACACATTTTGTTGTTGTAATGTTTTTGAACAATGATTACATGCTGTTTGCGTACGTATTCCTCGTCTGATGAGAGAGATCAGACTAATACACTGATGCACCTGCTGCAGGGCAGACGTGTTTCCATCGGGTTTCGTGGCAGTAGATTACACTGTTCAAAGTCTAGGTGGATTTCTGTCCTCATCTGGTCTTTAATACAGTTTTCATGGCATTTCGTGCCTGATCGCAGGCCTGCTGAGTGAGACCGCTGGATAAGCTAATGTCAGATTGTGGCAGAAGGACAATATTAAGCAAATGTCCAGCGCAACAGTTGAAGTGTCACTTGTGCTTTTCACCTCCCAGCTCTGACAAAATCCAATGAAATTCTGTCATTGTGAGGGAACGAGAAAGAAAAAAAGAAGTACGGAGGGAAAAATAGATCAATATTTAATTTTCTCTGCTGGTGATATGTTCAGCAGCTAATCAGCAGGGACTGGGAAGATGACACCAGGAATGTCGATTAGATGAGAGTGTTGTGTTCATCTCTCCTCTTCATCAGTCACGTTACCCTTGAGCTCAAAGCCAGGGTTCAGAGGTCAAATGTTTGCTAGCTATTCTGTTAGATAGGCCATTAGATAGGTCAGTGACGTCTTGGGGTTTTCCACTTATCTGGGAGCAGATGAGAAGACAAATTAGGACTAGCCCTTTTGGTGTGCATCGGGGTTCGTTTGACGTCAGAGTTTCATACACACTAGATTTTTAATGTCACCTACAGAGTCTAAACACACACTACAGTTAGCTTGTTTGTGCCTGTGCTTCATTTAAGAAGAGCACTAATCAGTGTCGTCATTTTTCATATTGCCTGTGGATAATTTCTCTGGCTTTCGCAGGAGATCACACTGTAAATAAATGCGTAATCGCTTACTTTAATGCTTGCGTGTTTACTTCCGTATGACAGCGCACTGTGTGGTGCCAAGTCTGTGATTTTCCCGCAGAACTGGGTTACTTTTTCACCGTTTCTGCCGGTTGTTTTGCAACTCCGTGGGTTGAGGCGACCAGACTAATGTGCTATTTAACCCCTGGAACACGATTTTTACCGGGATACCCCACGTAACGCGATTGGGCTAGTTTTGGACTAGTTTTGAGAAGCAATTGAATGGATTTTGTGGGAAACACCTGGCAACCTCGTTTGTATCGTTCTATTGCACACGCAGGTCAGTTCAGAACCATGATCTGTTCACACTGGAAATCTGACATTGGCCACATTTACAACAACGTGAACAGCTATACAAAAAAATCTGATCTGAGCAAAAATCATAATTGAGTGTGAACATAGCCTGAGTCTTCTCAGTTCAGTACCTCTGCATCTGACATTCAAGCTGTTTTACTTCTTTTGTTTCTTCTCATCTCTTTTGCTGGTATTGTATTGAGTTGGTTTGTTCTTAAATTCACCAACATTTTCGTTTACTCCATCTTCAGTTGCTTTGTTTTTTTTCACTTGTGCTTTTTTGAAAACGAATCCCTCTCTTTTCTTTCCTTCTGTCCTTCCATGTCTCCTTCATAAGTGAGGGGGCGGCAGTAAGTGTGTACTCTTCCTCTCAAACGCTTGTGCACAGCTGTCCACAACTTAGCCTAAGAAAAAGAGGAGAGCAGCGGCTTCTCTCCTTCCTCTCCTCCACATTACTGACGGGCAGAGGCCTATTTTGGTGGCATAATGAGGCACAGAAGAATATCAGCATGAACATTTGACTGAAACACCCTCGTCCAACTTGCTTTAGGAACTGAATGATGAACTTTGCAGCTGTGATTCATCTGGAATTAGATCCTAAACCCAGAGACTGACTCTCATCTCCTATGGGAGCTCGACTTAACAAAGCCTTTCATTGTCACCAATGAAGAAACGGCCTGTGGCTCAGTCTGTAAGCTGTTATTTATTCTCTCTCTGTGTTTTTATGTTTCTTGTGCTGCTCCTGAGCCTTCTAGATCATTGATCAGATGATGAACAGCCAATCACAGCAGCAGAAATGTGTTCGGAACTGAGTTTAAACATACAGATAGAACATGACATGAAGATATTATCTTATTTAATTTCTTAATAATTGAGAAAATATTAATATTAGGTAAAGTAATGCCACAACCTGACTGTTCATGATGATTCATTCAAACCCCAGTGTCCTGCTCTGCATGTATTTCCTGCTGATTATCTTTCAATGTGTTTTTTGAATGTTTTCACAAGTTAATGATGTTGTTGTCTTTTTAAGGAAGGATTCAGATTTTTGGAGAAGAGCAACAGCACTGCAGTGATGATCCGTGAATAGGGCTCTTAAATGATGAAATGTAATGTGTGCCGAGCGTTTCGCCGTCCAGCATCCAGCTCACCGCTCTAAATCAACACAGCCGACATTTACAGGAGAGCACTTGAAATGTCAGTGTTGGTGTTCAGCAGGTGTTTCTGTCTCACTCGAGTCTCCCGGGAACACGGGAGGGATGAGAGCGGATAAGGTTGGAACAGTCGTTCTGTCTTCATATTGCACCCGCGGAAACTGTGGAAAGGTTCAAATAATGTCCATGATCATCAATATCTCAATTGTCACTTATTTGATTATAGTTTCATATTGCATAATGAAGCATGCGTATGAATCAGAGCAGGGTTTATTAAGAACGTGCAGCGATCCATGATGATGCTGGAGCCTCTCCCAGTGTCTCTGGCCGCAGGCCGGGAAACAGCCGGGAAGATTGACCAGTCCTCTCTCGCTCACACTCGCACCTGCAGGCTGTGTTTATATAGGGCCTTCTTATAGTCATTTTACAAAGGTTTAGTTATTATTAGTATTGTTATTTTGTAAAAAAAATACAAATAAACCCCCTACTTTTTAAAACTTTAAAATGCTTTGAAACAAATTTGGAATGTTTTTCTGTTACGTTTGAGTACCGCTACTGTTGACAACACAATTCAAACAACAAACAAATTCCTTGTGTACCAATAAAAACTTCTGAAACTCTTGAGTACCAAGTTGATACTGAAATTGTAAAAATATGATGTTCCTTCAGGTATAATAGGCTACAGAGTACAGACTCGCTGCTTTCAAGCGTTTCCGTGCGTATTTGTGTTTGAATCATCAAAGGTTTCTATTTACAATGTGTTTTTGCAGCTTTGAGTTTTGTAGCCAATCAACACTTAAAAATGCTGGGTTAAAAACCACACAAGTTGGGTTGAAAATGCACAAACCAAGCGATTGGGTTGTGTTAACCCAAAGGTTGGGTTAAATGTTTGTCCAACGTGCTGGGCAGTTTTATTTAACCCAACAATTGTTTAAAAATGACTATATAGCTGACTTAAAATTAACCCAAAATAGGTTGGAAATTAAAAATCAGACACATAATTACAAGAGGCAACAATAATAATCAAAAGGAGAACATTTATTAATAAGCATGTAATGTTTATTATTTAATTATTATTCATTAAACTTATTAATAAATGTTAATTTCCAACATATTTTAGGTTCATTTTAAGCAAACAGTGCAGTAATTTTTAAACAATAGTTGAGTTGAATATAACTACCCAGCAGGTTGGGCAAGTATTTAACCAAACCACTGGGTTTATCCATTTTCAACCCAGCATTTTAGTGTAGAGTGTAGAGATGTTTGTTGAGCTCATGAACGCAGTGGCAGAACCCACTCAAAACTGAGTTTTTGTTCGGCGAGTTCTGCACGCTCACATACCCTCTAATTCTAACCAACAAAGTGTATATGGTGTAAATGTAAATTGATTGTGCAGTGAGTGCAGAGACTCACTGAAGTGACTGACAGCTGCAGTCATTATAAAGGGAGTGCTCTTTGCTCGCTTTCTGTGTGGAATCCGTTCACATTTTGAATTAAAGGTTAGTTTTTCATGCTGCTAAGAGGACCATCGACCACTTACACACTGCAAAGTCAGGAGTGACAAACACATTTTAAATGACGCAAAATTAAAATCACACTGCCTAATATTCATGCTACTTTCGGGCTCAAATTATTTCCAGAAATATGTTTGTATTCAGCATGACAAAGGCCACAAAATAAACGCATGTTGGGTAGCCCTGCTCTAGCCAATGATTTGCCCTTTAAAGTGCCCCTATTATGGATTTTTTAAAATTCCCTTGCCTGTAGTGTGTAACATAGCTGTTAATGAAAACATCCTGCAAAGTTTTAAATCTGAAAGTGCACCGTATATTAAGTTATTGTCTCTCAAAAGTAAGAGTCGACTCTGAATCAATTAAACAAGTCTTTTGTAAAACGAATCTTAAGCCGTTTCGTTGTGACGTCACAACGACATTGTCCGCCCACTTATTCCGCTCGCAGACCCCAGGGAAAACTTGAAACCTGAAGCTTGCTGTGTTCCCGTCATTTTACTGACGACTGCTTCTTCAATCTAAATGCATTCAACGAGGGATTCGCAGGCCGGTTGTTATTGTATATGCCGGTAGTAGGTTCACTAACATAAACACAAAACAACTTATTTCCTCGCCGAGTCTTTATTTTTAGAACAGAGCGGAGCACCATCATTATTATAATATAATGTAAATGATGCAAAGACTATATGCTGTACTCCATGTTAACCAGCAGAAGTCATCTGACCAATCACTGCAGATTAGCATCACGCAAACAAGGGGTTCGGCAAAATTAATCGTTGAGCGAATCATTTGGGAGTCGTTGAGCAAAAAGGTAAAAATAAATGCATATTATAAGACAATTTAAGTGTTTTTTGACCTTGCATGCTTTTAAACCTGTTGTTGGGGACTTCCAAAACAAAAATAGGGGCACTTTAACTAGAACTGGTCTGTAAACTCATAATTAACTATCTGCCACATTTTAACTTTAGAAAGGTGTTTATGTGTTAATCATCAGACCTCTGCAAGTGTCCAACACACACAGCAGAGGAGAATCACTTACAACAAGCATTTAATTAGTTGAGCTTCAGGCTGTATGAGAGAGAGAGAGAGAGAGAGAGAGAGAGAGAGAGAAACAGAAACAGAAACAGGAGGAAGGTGATCAGATTGGGTTTGGCGTATAGAGTGAAAGAAAGGATAGGGAGAAGGACTCCACTTCTCAGTGTTATTTACTTCTTTTGTTCTTCTGCATGTCAAACAGGCTGAGAGGAGAGACGCAAATAAAAGTGAAATAACAGCCTGTGGGTCTGAGCGCTGAGCTGACGCGGCTCCGTGAGCCTGGAGATGACCTTTAAGGCCACACAAACGCTGGCTGACTCAAGCACGCAGTGTGTAGATACACATCACGCTACATTCTGCCCTGTAATTGTTGCTCATCTCTTACTATCTGTCCTTCTGTTTCTATAAGGACACTGTCTTGAAGGGCTTCACGCTCTATTAAAAAACATAAAGTTAAAAAGGAGCCTAATGGCAGAGATCTCGCTTTTTTTTCTCTTTTTTTTTGCGCTGTAGTACTGCAGGAAGGCACATTTAAGAATCTGAAAAGAAACATCTTAGAAATTCAAGTGTATAATCATTATAAAATGAGTCATGAAACAGTCAGCAATTAACAATTGTTAATTGATTAAATAATAGCTTCTTAATTTAAAAAATAAGCTCTTCATCTCTTTCTGTTGTGTTCTCTGCCACCATCACTTTAGTTTTATTTGCCATTATTCAGCATATTTAGAGTCTAATACTGGTCTGTCATGCTGCCATTTATTTGGCTCTAAATGCCCAAACAGACACTGACATTATTAAACAGACTCACTCACATTTCTCATGCAAATATATTCACACAACAGATTTGCATTAGAAACAAAATGTTAATCCTTCCTGGTGTAATTTGGTGCATAGAAGCTGAGAGTAGACAATGCCACTTATTAATTTGTAAGGACGGTGTTCATTAGAAAGCACAGCAAACAAGCAGACACAGGAGAAATGCCTATCTCTCATTTGTGAGGAGTGGAGGAGCACTTCATCCCAGCAGCCATTAAAAGCATTCAAATTAAAGCTCTGGGTTTAAGGGAATAACGGCCAGAATCAGGAAGATTAGCAGCGGATTATCAATCTGTCTATCTGTCTGTCTGTCTGTGATGTGTAGAAACAGATAATGTGTTATGTGTATGCCAGGTTAAAGAGATGTGTTTTTATTCTAGATTTGAAGTTCCAAATTTTAGGTGCTAAATAGGAGAAGGATCTACCGCCTGCGGTTGATTTTGATATTCTAGGTATTATCAGCTGGCCTGAATTCTGAGATCGCAATAAACGTGAAGGACTATAATGCATTAAGAGCTCGCTCAGGTACTGGGGAGCTAAACCATTTAGTGATTTGTAAGTAATTAGCAAGATTTTAAAATCTATACGATGTTTAACAGGAAGCCAATGCAGTGATGACAGAACTGGGCTAATATGGTCATACTTCCTAGTTCTAGTAAGAACTCTAGCTGCTGCATTTTGTACGAGCTGTAGTTTATTTATCAAGCGGGAGGAACAACCACCCAGTAGAGCGTTACAGTAATCTAGCCTTGAGGTCAAGAACGCATGAACTAAGGGTGTGCTCACACTAGCCACGGTTGCCTTGAACCGAGACGGAGCGCCATTGTCCCCCCTCCCCACTCCCCCGCTGGCCTGCACTCACACTGCACTAAACGTTCCAGGACGGAGCACGCTTATATCATATACGATGCAATTTTTTGAATGGAGGAAAACAGAAAGAAAACTTTCACTAAGATACTGCCTAATATATGAATTGATAAGTGTACTATCAAAGTAGTAATAAAGATGTTTGCCGTCGTAATGATGACAGTAGCGCACACAAACGTAGAGCTGTTCCGTACTCTGGCACGGTTAGCGCTCACACTGCATGCGAACCGCGCTCTGGCCCACCTCTTCCAGGTGGGTTGTCAAACGAACTGGGCTTAGGGGGTCAAACCCGCTCAGGAACAGTTCAGAGCGCCTAGTGTGAGTACACCATAACTGTTCCGCATTTGTCATTAAGAACTTATGAAGTAGTTTAGATATATTTTTAAGATGGAAGAATGCGGTTTTACAGATGCTAGTAACATGGCCTTCAAATGAAAGATTGGTATCAAAGAGCACACCCAGGTTCCTAGCTGACGACGAAGACTTAACAGAGCAGCCATCAAGTGTTAGACAGTATTCTAGGTTATTGCGTGAAGAATAATTAGAATCTCTGTTTTTATTTTTCAGAATTAAGAAGTAGGAAATTACTGGTATTCCAATATTTTATATCAGCTATCCATTCCAATAATTTTGTGAATTGGTAAGTTTCGTCAGGGCGTGAAGAGATATAGAGCTGAGTATCATCAGCGTAACAATGAAAACTAACACCATGCTTCCTAATGATATCTCCCAAGGGTAGCATGTACAGAGTGAAAAGCAACGGTCCTAGTACTGAGCCTTGCGGTACTCCATATTTAACTTGTGATTGATATGACATCTCATCGTTTACCACTACAAACTGATAACGGTCAGATAAGTGTGATTTGAACCATGCCAATCCAATTCCACTAATGCCAACATAATTTTCGAGTCTATTTAGAAGAATATTGTGATCAATAGTGTCAAATGCAGCACTAAGATCCAGTAACACTAATAGAGAAATACAGCCACGATCTGATGATAAGAGCAAATCATTACTAACTCTAATGAGAGCAGTCTCAGTACAATGGTATGGTCTAAATCCTGACTGGAAATCCTCACAGATACTATTTCTTTCTAAAAAGGAACATAGTTGTGATGAAACTGCCTTTTCTAGTATTTTTGACAGAAAAGGTAGATTCGAGATCAGCCTGTAATTGATTATTCCTCTAGGATCAAGTTGTGGTTTTATAATAGGTTTAATTATAGCCAGCTTAAAAGTTTTTGGTACGTATCCTAGTGATAAAGATGAATTAATGATATTATGACATCTGGAAGCATCTCTTTTAGTAGCTTAGTCGGTACAGGGTCTAACAGTCTGTCTGTCATCTGTAATGATCTCTTTCTCCAAAATTCACTACCAAAGGGTGTAAATAAACATTTGTTGCACTCAAAATCATATTCTATTGAATTATATAAACTCCACTGCAGTACGAATCCCATCGTGCCCCATATGCATCAAGTTCTCAGAACACATCGTTGTTGAACCGACCTAATCACGGGCAGCACATACAGTCTTATTAGCTCTTATAAAGAAGTCACTGACAGCTCGAGTCTCAGCCTCTGCTAATCTACTGATGTGTTTGACATCGTCCTACATTCGTTCTTCCTCTATCAGCGCCTGTTCATCTGATGAGAGTGTCTTTGGCAAGAAACCCATATAAATGCAAACAGCGATGCATTGATTTTACTGGGATTTTACTGGGATGTCAGCCTCATAACGAGAATGTGATGGTGAACGTGTGAATGTTTTTCATCCAGAACTTACTGTGTGTGTCTGTGTGTCAAATTTGTCTTATTTTTATTTTGTTTTTATTTACTTCATGTTCTTTGTGTGAATTCAGTGTGTGTATGTGTAGGGCTAAAAGATTAATCGAAATAAAATTGAAATCATTATACATTTACATTGTACATACACTGTATCATTTACATCTGCATCTTATATTAACAGTTTTTCTGTGTCTTAGAGCAATACCAAAATGAATGCTTTAAGGCTTAATATTTGAAAATAAAGAAATCAAGACATGAATATTAGTATTGTAGTGTTATAGTTGTATACCTATGAACTGGTTCCTGAATGAGGTCTGAATTGGTTTTTCTAAATCCAAATATGAACACCCTTAAATGCAGCTGTAGAAAAATGTTATGTTTGTGGTATTTTCTTCCTTCTGGCTCACTAAGCCACTTTTTTTTCTTTCTTTTTTTTGGGAGAAATCGTTTAGCGCTGCGTATATGTTTGCAAACGTAAGGATATTTAAGCCTGACCAAAGTGATTAGTGCTTAATACAAAGTTTCTGTTGTTTAGATTAATATTTGATCTTATTGTGTTTGTTTGTAATTAGAATAATAGCTGTGACCAGGAAGAAGTTATCTGGTCAGGTACCAATCAAAATCCGACAGGCCTACTGATATTTATTTTCTTCTCTTGTTCTAGCTAGCGTCTTTGTGTTTTATAGTTTGAGTGAAGTGCTTGTGTGTCTTCAGCTGTTTCTTCACTCTAAAAAAGTCCTGGGTTGAGCCTTTTGGGTCATTTTTGGGGTTATTTTTCTGGTGTTTGGGTAGTTTTTGTGTTACCCCGCTCCTGGGTCAGATGTAACAACCCAGGGGTTGAGTTATTTTATTGCGGGCTTTTTGCGCCCTCTTCAGGAGAGAGCAGTGCAGCTCCGTCAAATTGGTGCATGTCTTAAAATACAGGTTGGTGTGCATTTTATAAAAAAAATCATTATTGTTCTGTATATCGTTAAATTTTATGCAAAGCAACATACAGGGCCGCGATGTGAGTCCCTAAACGAGTGCCGTGTTGGTCTCTTCGTGTGATGGAAACGCCTGATGCCATGCATAACATTTTATGATTTTATTCAAAAAGATGAAGAATATAAATACTTAGAAATGTTCAAATATGTTCTCAGAATTGTACACTGAATATTTATGGACAGGTTATGGAGTCAGTCACAACATTTTTCGGCTATGAGTGGAACGAATGCGAGTCATCTCCGGCACGAGATCCAGCGCCGTTACGGTGGAAACAGGAGAACAGAGACTGATCGATTACACTTGAAATGAATTACTTCTAAATGTTTAATTTTTATTTCTAATATTTGTTAAACAAGCTTAAATGTAGGCAATATGTAATAAATACAATATAAAATATGCTATACTCGAAAATATATGATCAAAAATAAAGGAATTATCATGCAAACCAGTGGTTGTGTGGAGCATTTAAAAAAAAGTTTAGAGGATTTAATATAATCCGTAAACATTAATTAATGTATGAAGTAAACAAAAAAAAGGATAGAAAAAAAAGAAGCTAGTATTAAAGTAAAAACAAATCTACCCATTAAGCTGGGTAAAATTAACCCAACATGTGTTCTGTCCTATATTTACCCAGCCCTTGGGTTGAAAACAACCCAAACAGGGTTTTTAGAGTGTCGAGGCTTGTCAAGGTCTTTACACATACTCTCTGTTTCTCATACTCTTCTTAAACCTACTCTTTTACTAAGGATGTAAGAAAAGAGTTTTTCCCACAACAGTCTGTCTTTCAGATGCAGGATTAACCTGACTCCCTGTTAAGAATTGGTAAAGTAAGACATTACAGAGAAACAAAGGCTTGTCAGAGAGAATCAGAGCTTGCACTGAATCCACCTGATCTAATGAGTTTGACCAAATCTGTGCAGTTTTTCCCTGCATAACATCACAGCACATGAAAGTGAAAGTGACATGTGAAGGCCAAGTATGGAAGCCCATACTCTGCATTTGTCCTCTGCATTTAACTCATCCAGTTAGTGCACTTGCATTAGGAGTAGTGGACACACACATACACACACCGTGACACACACTCCCGGAGCAGTGGGCAGCCATTTTTGCTGTGGTGCCCAGGGAGCGATTGGGGGTTCGGCTAACCATTAGGCTACGACTGCCCCAGATCGAACCCGTGACCATGGCGTTATTAGCACCACGCTCTAAACAACTGATCTAACCGGCCTGCTGGCACATGCGTCGTATGTTCTCTTACATCATAATAGGCATCATAATAAATTATCACAATAATAATTTTTTGCTGAGTGTTGGTGAAGGTGAGATTAAACTTTACTGATGACTCCTTCTGAATAACAGCCATTTTTATATAAGCTCACACAGAAAAAAAACACTGAAGGCTTGACTGTCACTGTCTACCGCAGCACCAGGCCGATGTTCAGGTGCGCTGTTTGACAAAATGAGGTTTTGTTTGATTCTAATGAGGAACTGGTGTTGACAGCAGGACAATGGCACAATTCAGTGTTGCTAATGAGAAGTAGAGGTTTTTTTTTTGGCCGCTTTCCTGGAAGCTTTGCAGAAATGGTGTGTAGCTCCACCAGCCCGACCGCAGAACAGCTCAGAACAATGTCAGTTATTTACACAGAAACGGCGTATATCCAAACCTTGATAACACGGGCTAACGGGTAATTCAACAGCCAATTACAGGCTACTTTTTTCTAACTAATCATTGCAATTTTAAAAGTGGCACATTTGACACGCATTGCTGTGGCTCACTTCAACGTCAACAGTTTTCACTACTTTCTCATTTCTACACATCAGTTTGTCTGCTCTCGTGGGTTAGTGGAGGAGTGGAACTCTGCCTGCTCTTGCCTTGCTGGACCCATGAGAGATAAAACGTATCTTGTTGTATTATTTATTAATGACTCCAGATATCATAGTTATACATGCTGTAGGTCTCCCTCCTGCCTTCCCTGAGCCTCAAAGCAATTAAAGTGGTGCAATGAAACTGGGCAGGTCATGCTAGGCTAAACCTGCACTTTCATTCATGCTTTAACTCAGCTATCTCAGGCCTCAGAGACCAGGGGCTCTAGTTTAATCTCACCAGGTCAAGAGCTGTAATCCAGCAGTGAGAGCTTATCATTGCTCACATGTCAATCCAGTGATCCTTTACAACAATTAACTGCAGTGATGCAGTTTCCCCCAGTCCATGCAGTAATAAGTGCAGTTTTGTGTAGGAAAGCACAATGACAAACTGTACTGGTCATTTGAATGCAAGTAAAAGTGCAGTTTTCACTACGATTGTAATTAAGCAACAAGTCAAGTCACCTTTATTTATATAGCGCTTTTTACAATGTAGATTGTGTCAAAGCAGCTTTACAGTGATAACTGGTATATAATACAACACATGTGCTAGAACCTCAAATCTCTTTATATTTCTCCAGGCCATGTACACGACATTTTGATTATCATTATCATAACAGGACATTTTCTTCATTTAGAAAAACTTTAAATCAACAGTTTTCTGTGAAAAATGTACTTCAATAATGTCTAATTATGTACATTTAATAAAAGTTTGCTAAATCATCATGGCTTCTCTGAATTTAACAAAATATGCTAAGGTACCTCATCCTCCGCAATACTATTTTCTCTCACCACAACAATTTAAGGCCAGTTGCGGTAGAGAGAACTTCTGTTTCGGTAATGAGAATTTGATCATACAGGCTATTTTTAAATAGTTATTAAGTTAAAGAATATTTACTAACTTTTGGAAAACTTTAGCAAAGGCTAGGGCGACAAATTTTAGAGAAAAGGTTTACAAAAAAGAAATCACTACATTATGAAGACAGTTAGTCCTCACAAAGCAAGTCAAAACAGCATACACAGGGGTTTGTTGCACTATATTAGTGAGAACATCTTACAGACTTCCAGTGTTTTTATATCTGGTTAGTGATATTATGTCCTAACCTGACACCTAACCCTCACAGAAAGCTGTGCAAATAATTAGATTTGGCCAATTTATGAGCATTTTAAAAACATTTTTGGAAAAAGCTCCAGTGCGTATTTGTGTTTGAGCTTTGGAGAGCATTAAAGGTTTCTATTTACAATGTGTTTTGCAGCACTGAGCTCAGTAGCCAATCACAGACACATCTGTTGCTTTCTTGAACACAATGGCCAATCAGAGGTGTTTAAGTTAGAATCCACTCACCCCTTGAAAAGCGAGCCTGCGTCTCAATGTGCATACTATCCATCCTAAACAGTATGTGACACTAGTAATATTCAATACTATTTAGGGCGGATAGGGTGGATAGTATGCACATTGGGATGCAGGGCAAGTTTTTGTTCAGAGTTGAGTTCTCACGATGTGTATTTCAACTTAATTCACATTTATTTGTATAGTGCTTGTCATAATACATATCGTTTCAAAGCAGCTTTACAGAAAATGCATGCGTATACATTTCAATTTATTCAGAATTTTAATAAAAGCCTTGTTTTTCATGCTGCTGAGATGATTGATGAGGACTGAATAACATGCTGCAAAGTGTTGGTAATGACATCCCCATATTAATGCGGAATGTTTGAGCTCTTTAAATTTGGTCAAATCTGATCGTGATCAATGCTTGCTGTTCATCATCTGGAAGAAAATTGTTTTGAAAGTGATTCCAGCAATATTGTTTTTCTTTGCCACTGTTGTTGTGGTGTGGACTCTACTATTCTCTTAAATTATAAGCAATTTTTAAAACTAATCTGGTAAATGGGTGGTGCATTTTGTATTGTTAAATGCACATTATACTGTGTGTTCTCAGTTTTTAGCCTAGTAATGTAAGCCTATACTTTTGAAGCACTGCAAAATCAAACTGATTGAACTTAAATCTATGATTGTGCCATGATTGTGCATGTGCAGAATATATACAATATGTTCTTTCAGGTTCACCATATCATTTTGAAAATATGTCCGGTTTCAATAAAATAATAAAAAATATTTGATTGTAAATGGCAGCAGGTGTTGCGGTAATGAGAAAATCAATCAAAATCAAATAAAAATGTTAATTTAAAAATATATATTATTTCAGAGTTTCATGTAACTGTGCATGACCGTTAATAATCAATGTTTAAAAATGTGAAAATGTATTAGCTTTCCCCAATGGTATTGACATTTGCAGACTGTTGCGGTAATGAGATTTTTAAGGACTTGTTTTGGAAAATATGTTCTAAAAGGTGTTACATTTTCAGTAAAACTTTTAAAATTAATGATCACAAACACTTCAGACCTTGCTTTTAATGTCTAAAAAGGAAATTTGTTGATACAAACATTTTGAATATTTTCATGTTTGAAAACTTTGAAACAAAGATTTCATGAGAATCACCCAGTTGCTTTTGGCTATTTTGGATTCAGTTTTGTAACATAAAAATGGCTCATATGATGGTTATACTGTACCTTATGCTTGTCAATGAGATATAAAACAGTTTTTCTCTTAGGCTTCTGTCAACTTCCAGGACTAAATAAGTCTTTAAATTATTGAATGTCTTTTGTCCAAGACAATGTCTGAAGACCATTCTATCTAGGTTGCATATGTTCCTCTTCAATTCAACTCACATTTATTTGTATAGCGCATTTCACGATACATATCGTTTCAAAGCAGCTTTACAGAGAATGCATGTCAACATTACAATTTAGAGAATGCAGTTAGCTGATAATGTAATAATTTAGGCAATTAATTTACAATCACTGTTAGCAGTTTAATTTAAGGTAGAAGCAATGAGCTCCTGGAAAAATGAATTACATTAACAATAATTAGGAATTTGGTTTAATTTAGTCAGTTTAAACTTTATCTTTAAGTGTTTTGAAGTTAGGGGTCATGAACTGGATTTTTTTTATTATTATATAATATTTCCTGAGATGCACTTAAAAGGTTAATATGTTAATTTACATAAAAAAATTCATAATTTAGAAATACATTGATATTTTCAGCCCTGATTTTAGCCTTCTGATTTGAATGCTCTGTTTTAAGGGGCGTGTCTGTGTGAGACTTCAGTGCAAATGCCCACTGCTGTGATTGGCTGACATCTTTGCATATGAAATAAGTATTACATGTAAAATCCTCTTGAATACTTTTACTACGTTTTTACTCTTACAGTTGTTAAGATGAATTAATCGTGAAAAGTGTTGAATATTGCATTATATTTAGATCTATTCCCATTACATGAAAGGTTGCAGTGATGAGCATTGAGCAGATGACAGACAGTCTCCTGATCGTGTGAAAGCAGTGATCTCGTCACTGCAAGGCGATTTCTGACCTTTCGAGAAATGCTTTCACCATAACTAAACATGTAAATACAGTAAGAGATTAATTGTGTAGTGTAAGAGAGTCACTGTTTATAGCGAGAGTTTTGGCAAGTGTCGCTTTCTGTATAATTTAATCACAATTTAAATTAGGGCTGCACAATATTGGAAAAAATTGACATTGCGATATTTTGTTTTTCTGCAATATATATTACGATATGAAAAAAAAATTCACCAGATGACTTGAATAGCTCTATTTGGAAAGAATTTTGTAGGTGAGTGAATATGCATAGGAAATAATGAACAAATTACAAGCATAGATAAATATAATAGAACAAAGATACAAATGAAATAGTGTTTTATATTTTCCAGGTATGTCTAACTGTATCCAGGTAACTGTAAAACTACAAAAGTGATTTTTCTTTGGCTTTTGCAGGGGCTGCTGTCACTTTAAGACCGAATGCGCGGCGTGGATCCAAAATACTGTTATACATCTGGTTTTCTTTCTCAATTGTTTCGTTCACCTAAGCCATAATAAATTGAGTTTAGGATGATAGGCGATCTTTTATGTGCATTCAGAAAATTTTTTGCATGCATGTGTCCATTCAGGCACAGATAGACGCGGAAGAGAATGGAATGCGGTGTTCACGTGTGTGTGTGTGTGTGTGTGTGTGTGCCAACACTAAACAGCCGCCCTTTTTAGAATTGATTAATGATCCCTATACTTGACATTGCACATCCTGCGATGTACGCATCCGCGATAGTCACATCGTGATTTCGATGCTAAAAAGATATATTGTGCAGCCCTAATTTAAATAACAGATTATTTACATGCTACTAAGAGAAACAATGTGTAGTTGATCGTTTAGTCATTGGCTTGATTTAGGCCTACTGATGCATAAATAGTATTAAACAATTTTGAAAGAATGAAAGTATGTCTGAACTTATAATTTCCAAAATAATTACACAACAATTTACACATCAGGCATTGGAATGAACACTGTTACTTACATGATGTGTGAGTTGCTGTCGGATCCATATCGTAAAAGTCTGTTTGCAAAGCCTGTGCCTAAATTGGAGATACAGTTATCAATTGTGCCTGAATTGCCAAATAATCCAGCTTGAAATGAACCGAATACAAACAAATAATGTTATTTTTAGTCCTGTCATCATGTATGGGATCTTCTTTCGCGGCACTCTGATGCCATAATTCCACACTTTTCAGATCATGTCGTTTTCTGCCCTTGGTTTCAATAAAAGCTGGTTTTGGAATAACAAGAAATTTTGAGTTCTGAAAATTGCAGGATATTTTCAGATACTTCTTAACTGTCAAAAGATCAAGGAAAATCTGTATTCTCAGTTCATGACCCCTTTAATACATTCACACAGTTCTATATTGTATTGTTTAGCAGTGTATTTACGGTTATAACCATTTATTTTTGCCACAATACACTTTTTGTTACACTTTTTTGACAAAACTTGATTGACTGGTCCATATTGCTTTTATCGCTGCTTCTCACAGTTTGGGTCTCTGTAACTTGCAAGGAAATGTTCAGCACAAGTCTTCAGACATCACTCAGAATGGTTGTTTGGGTCAAACCGGATCTCCATACAGATCCTTCAACATCACTCGGATCGCGGAAGCGGAAAGTGTGTGTGTGTCTGTCTGAACTGAGAATATTAATAATTTTGGAATGATTGTAGTTTGGACAGTCTAGTGAGGCTACTTGTGCTGTTGTGTTGTATTTGTTTTGTCTGCTGATTGAGGGCAGATTTAACGATTCAGAGATTGAGAGGAGATCCAGTCAGAGAACCAAGCGTCCGGTGGACTGAAGAGCCCTGCGGGACTACATGAGACTGGATAAAGATGCCATGACTGGCAGCTGTCTTCGTTTAACATCACCATCATCCCATCAGGTACGCACTGTCATGGAGCCTGTGACCGGTATTCTTACAATGATTCCATGACACTGGAACAAAACCAGACTGGGATATGCTAGAAAGAGAGGGTCTATAAAGAGAGCTGCGGGCTGCACTGTGTGATTTAAACGAGAAGTGTCTGACTCTGCCAGTGACGTCATTCTCTTCTGCCTGCGAATCACTTTCACTCCACACAAATGGATAAAAAAAATAATGCAAACAGGAAAAGGTGGAAAGGTTAAACTATTAAAAGTATATTAGTACTGTAATGAATGGAAACGTTTTTGTTTTCAAAGATTTTTGTAGCTGCTTGTGTCTTTATCACGGGATTCATAAAAGCTAGAGAATGAGAGATGGCCGTAATACTAATGTTGGATAACAAGATAACAAATCCTTTTTGTTCTCATAATTTAAAATCTGTGTAAATGGTTCTGTAGATTGACTTACCTAGCCCGCACTGAAATTCATTATAGTTTCATAAAGGTTAACAAAGTCAATCAGTTTGCAAAAAAAATCTTCACAATACCATTTCCTCAATTTTTATATATTTAATGGTACTAAAACATTATAGCGAAGAGATTGTTTATTATTTGTCTATAGTAAAACAGTACATAGATTAATACTTCCAAGAGATATTTAAAGACTTATATTTGAAAAGAGACATTGTATAACTGTATAGTCTTGGTGTTTGGACCATGATAATAACCGCTTGTAGATATATTTTTACTCTAGTTTTATTTTAAAACTATTTCTCAAGGAGACTATTTACAGCTATTAATAATAATTCAATATAAAAAATAACACTAACACTTGATAACTCTTCCAAAACAGTTACTATTCTTACAAATATTTCTGGATTATTCATTTCCAACAAAAGTGCAAAAAATCTGCTTCACAGTGATCAGCAGGAAAATACTGATTCAGTGATTGAAATAGAACTCAATTTCAAAGACAGTAGAAAACAGTCATTATTCAGTTGAAATCACTTCAGTGTTGATTCAGTTTAATTCAATAACTGTGTAAAGATAATCAAATACGAAATTAATTCGATGCGGCTATAAAGCAGTTCAGCATAAAACAGTGATGTCATCGTCCAACTTAGTTCAGTTCTCATCCAATAGTGTCAGTACAGTCAGATCAATAATATTGTTGAATATTAAGTGTCCCTGACTAAGCAAGCCAGAGGCGACAGTGGCGAAAAAAAACTTTCGGGGAAACAGTCGCTCAGTTCTCCTCTGGCCAACAAACAAGCATTGCATGATTATGATTCAGGCAGTATTACAAGTATTACGGGATCAGTAGCATTCCAATAATCATCCAGTTCCATCTGCTTGAAGATGGAAACGCGTTAGCATTTGGTTAGCCTGTTAACTTGTAATCCGTGCCTACCGTATTTTTCTCTTGCACGCTCCTTTTTCTACGAGTCCATCAAACAACTGGTGAGTCGGATCAGTCTACAAACACGGTGAGTTATGTCATCCTCTCCTCCTATTGTTACTTGCTCTGCCTGTCACATGTTCAGTATAGCTTTCTCTGTCAGCGACGAGGGAAATCTCAGAATTAGATACATGCATCCAAACTTTAATCGAGTAGTAAGAATGTAAGGGCTTTAGATACTACTTTGGATGTGACTACCTTAGTGAACTCTGCACATGGTTCGGTTCCAGCTGTAGAGCCCGTGCAGCAGGGTAGCTGGGTGACTGTGAGACTGCATAGTCGCGGGACAAAACACCGCCCTTCCGTTCCAATTAGAATATCAAACAGGTTCTCCCCACTCAGTGATGCACCCACTGAGAATCCTGTTGAAAGTGCCCTAGTTATTGGTGATTCTATTATACAGAATGTGCTCCTTTGTGCTCAAAGAAGATTAAGGAAATTAGTCCAATGACATGGTAAAACAAGCACACTTTGGCCCTTAAGAGAGCAGCCAGAAAAATGGAGCACAGCTGGAAGAAAACAAAACTAGAGGTTTTTCGCATTTCCTGGAAAGAAAACTGCTAGATCTACTTATTTTTCAAATGTCTTAGAAGAAAATAAACACAACCCTAGGTATTTATTAGATACAGTGGCAAAATTACACAAGAAATAAAGCTTCATCTTCTGATGTTTCTAAACAGCACAGCAGTAATGACTTTATGAACTTCTTTACATGCAAGATTGACAATATTAGAGAGAAAATTATTACCCACCGTCTACTACAGTGCATTGTAGTGTCCCTGAGGAAAAATTCCATTCAGGTGAGGAAGAATTGTCTAAATTTGTTAAATCATCTAAATCAACAACATGTATGTTAGACCCTATAGCGACTAAGCTATTGAAAGAGATGCTTCCAGAGGTCATACATCCTCTTCTTAATATCATCAATTCATCTTTATCACTAGGACACGTACCAAAAACTTTTAAGCTGGCTATTATTAACCCTCTGGGGTCTGAGGATTTTTGGGGCCTGGAGAAGTTTTGACATGCCCTGACATTTGTGCTTTTTTCAGTTGTTCATAAACATATAAATGAAAAAAGTGTCATTACACTGTATTCAGCACAAACTAGGCTTCCAGAGGTCATAGGTCCTCTTCTTAATATCATTAATTCATCTTTATCACTAGGATACGTACCGAAAACTTTTAAGCTAGCTATTATTAAACTTCTTATTAAAAAAAACACAACTTGATCCTAGAAAATTAGTCAATCCCAGGTGAAAAAAATTACATTTCTATAATGTACTTAAAGTTCTATAATGTGCACTAATTTTGTACTTAATAAACTAAAAATTCTTCTTTAGTACTTCTTAAGATAATCTTAAGAACACCTAAGTGTACTCAACTGTGCTATTTTGAGACACCATGAAATATGAACTAAAATGTGCTTTTAACATACTATCTCTGTATTAAAAAAAATATTTAGTTAACACTTGTAGTACATTATGGGTTCAAGTTTACTACAAGTGGTAACTAAATACATTTTTTAAATAGGCGATTTTGAATCTACCTTTTCTGTCAAAAATACTAGAAAAGGCAGTATCATCACAACTATGTTCCTTTTTAAGTCAAGTCACCTTTATTTATATAGCGCTTTTACAATGCAGATTGTGTAAAAGCAGCTTTACATTGATAACTGGTATATAATTTTGGCTGCACAGCAGCTCTTAAAGAATAGTGTCAATGCAGGCAGATCAGAAGCACTGTTGAATATCAAATGTCAAGTCAAATGTCAAGTGTCCCCAATTAAGCAAGCCAAAGGCGAAAGCAGCAAGGAACCCAAACTCCATCAGGTGACATCAGGTGGCAAACAGGTGTTAAAATGGAGAAAAAAAAAAAACCTTGGGAGAAACCAGGCTTAGTCGGGGGCCAGTTCTCCTCTGGCGAACAGTGCTTTGTTACGATTCAGGTTGCTATCATAAGTCCGATAGGATCGTAACATGCAAAGTATTTATTTCAGTTCCATCCAATTGAGGATCGTATTCATCACGCCGGTATGGACGGTTTGTTGAGGAACTGTGCTACTGGCTGTCGAGTCGATGAGTCCTTCACAATGGATGATCTAGTCGACTCGATCTCTGCTGATACTTCAGGGCTGCGTTGTGGTCGTGTCTTGGTGCTGGTCCTTGGTCTCACCTGGATACGGCCCGAATCCGGTTGACTACGATAAACCTCGGGATAAACAGAAAGACTAATATTAGCGTAGATGCCATTCTTCTTCTGATTTAAGGAGTACATCTGGTGTTATAGGAAGTGTTCCCGGTTCCGGCTGACCTAATTTATGCAGCCTAATAATCCTTTAACGGATTTGAAAATATAAATTGATAATGTGTTATGTGTGTGCCAGGTTAAAGAGATGCGTTTTTAGTCTAGATTTAAACTGACAGAGTGTGTCTGCATCCCGAACAATGCTAGGAAGATTGTTCCAGAGTTTAGGTGCTAAATAGTAATGCAGTGATGACAGAACTGGGCTAATATGGTCATACTTCCTAGTTCTAGTAAGAACTCTAGCTGCTGCATTTTGTACGAGCTGTAGTTTATTTATCAAACGGGAGGAACAACCACCCAGTAGAGCGTTACAGTAATCTAGCCTTGAGGTCATGAACGCATGAACTAGCTGTTCTGCATTTTTCATTGAGAGCATATGTCGTAGTTTAGATATATTTTTAAGATGGAAGAATGCGGTTTTACAGATGCTAGTAACATGGCCTTCAAATGAAAGATTGGTATCAAAGACCACACCCAGGTTCCTAGCTGACGACGAAGACTTAACAGAGCAGCCATCAAGTGTTAGACAGTATTCTAGATTATTGCGTGAAGACGTTTTTGGTCCAATAATTAGAATCTCTGTTTTTATTTTTCAGAATTAAGTAGTAGGAAATTACTGGTATTTTAATATTTTATATCAGCTATACATTCTGTTAATTTAGCGAATTGGTAAGTTTCGTCAGGGCGCGAAGAGATATAGAGCTGAGTATCATCAGCGTAACAGTGATGCTTCCTAATGATATCTCCCAAGGGCAGCATGTACAGAGTGAAAAGCAACGGTCCTAGTACTGAGCCTTGAGGTACTCCATATGTCACGGTTGGTGATCCGCTGTCTCATTCTGGTGTTTGTGTGTGTGTGTGTGTGTTTCGTCACGTTAATTGTTTCATGTGGGCTGATTATCCTTGATCAGCGGCAGCTGTTTGTAATCTATCGGCCTATTTATTGCCCTGTCTTTCGTCTCATGTCAGATTGTTGTTGGAGTTTCCCCTGTGCTGTTTCCTGTGTTCCTCGTGTGTTCTTCAGTTGGAGTCGAGTTCATCGTGGCTTATTGTTCCTGTCTCAGTTCTCTTGTTGGATTCTTCACCTGGTATCTCCCTTCACTTCGGGCACTCTCCTCGGTCTGCACCCATCTGTTCCTGACTGCCCATCGAAGTCCCTGCGTCACCGCTCTCCTGCTGGCTGCTACGTGTTTTGGACTTTATTTGTGTGTGAAGCTCAATAAAGAGAAGTTTAACTTGCAACTTGCATCCGCCTTTATTTCCGTGACTCCATATTGAACTTGTGATCGATATGACATTTCTTAATTTACTACTACAAACTGATAACGGTCAGATAAGTATGATTTGAACCATGCCAATCCAATTCCACTAATGCCAACATAATTTTCGAGTCTATTTAAAAGAATATTGTGATCAATAGTGTCAAATGCAGCACTAAGATCCAGTAACACTAATAGAGAGATACAACCACGATCTGATGATAAGAGCAAATCATTAGTAACTCTAATGAGAGCAGTCTCAGTACTATGGTACGGTCTAAATCCTGACTGGAAATCCTCACAGATACTATTTCTTTCTAAAAAGGAACATAGTTGTGATGATACTGCCTTTTCTAGTATTTTTGACAGAAAAGTGAGATTTGAGATCGGCCTGTAATTGACTAATTCTCTAGGATCAAGTTGTGGTTTTTTAATAAGAGGTTTAACTCCCTCGGGTTGGCGGTCACGCCGGCGATTCCACCGTGGTTTTTTTCTTACCAGTGTGAAAGAGACTCAAAATACTCTGTCAATGTTGCACATACAATTAAGAGCTATACACCATTTTAATCTGTGGAATATCTTCTTTTATTTGTGTACACTCAGAGTAAAAACAAAATGTTGTGCTTTTTGTAAAATAAAGAAAACTAACATGATGCGTGATCTCTCGCCTCCCTCTGAATGAAGTCCAATCTGATAGTTCTCAGAAAATGAACTGTAACTTAGTGAATACTAATCACAAAAAAATTAGACTGAAGTCTAAAAAAACGTTGAAATGTAAGGTTTTAAATTGTGTAAGTCAAATCGAAAACAAATATTCTCTGTTTATGTAATCTGTATGAAAAGAGAGCCATATCAGAAGTCCGTGATTCAGCTCATTATCCGCTAATGCGGCCACGCCCACGGAGGGAGCGCTATTCAGACGCAAATTCAGTCAATACATGCATGCATCATCTCAATCGTGTATTTATTGTCTTGAAAAGTGTTTATCTGGATGTTAAAGCGATCTCTGGCCTCTGTTAGTTCCTGGAGAGTCACATGGTGGTTCTTCTTTAGGAGGCATTTGTGGACTAAAGGGGCAGAGCGCCCTCAGGCTGCAAGTATGAATTGAAAACACAGTATCCAGTGCTCACAGTGATGACAATAAATACTGAATAAATATTACTCCTCTGTATAGAAAATTTATATAAACATATGAGAATCCATCAATATTTCTCCAAATGTGTATGCTTTTAAGCTAAAAGGCTATATGAAATGCCACAGAGGAAACGTTGCATTACAGAAATACATTATATTTTAAAGTATATAATAGAATACCATTATTTTAAATTGTAATAATATTTCACAGTATTGCTGGTTTTTCTGTATGTTTGATATACACCATGATGAGCTTGAGACATGATCACAGATGGTTTTTTCACAGCCGACCTGTCTGAAAGAGCTCATTATTTATGCATGTCATTACAACTCATTATGCGATTCTTTTGTCTTCTCAGGTGTAAATGACCCATTATTCATGATGATTCACGCCTCCACGCATACTGTGTTTCTTGACAAAAAGTGTCTTACCAATTTAAATCTCTCTATTGTTTTATATGAAGGAGTAGGCAGCATAATTTTTACATCATTCTGAAGCAAAAACTCTTGTCTACAACCTCCAATACCCAGAAGTCTTGTGAACACATATATAATATCATTTTTTTGGCCTTATTTCAGTGACTTAAGTTTTTAGTTTTTTCAATCACGCATAAACGTTATTCCTTCAAAAACACAAACATGTACATACATGTTCCTCACATATTATGGTAGCCTAGTTTGTGCTGAATACAGTGTAATGACACTTGTGTCATTTATATGTTTATGAACAACTGAAAAAAGCACAAATGTCAAAACTTCTCCAGGGCCCCAAAAATCCTCAGACCCCAGAGGGTTAATAATAGCCAGCTTAAAAGTTTTTGGTACTTGTCCTAGTGATAAAGATGAATTGATGATATTAAGAAGAGGATCTATGACCTCTGGAAGCATCTCTTTCAATAGCTTAGTTTTGAAACTAAGGGTCTAACATACATGTGGTTTATTTTGACGATTTAACAATTTTAGACAATTCTTCCTCTCCTAAAGCAGTAAATGAATTGAATTTTTCTTCAGGGACACTACAATGCACTGTCTGACACAATACTGTAGTAGACGGTTGCATGGTTATAATTTTTTCTCTAATATTATCAATCTTGCAACAAGTAAAGAAGTTCATAAAGTCATTACTGCTGTGCTTTTTGGAAACATCAGAAGTTGAAGCTTTATTTCTTGTTAATTTAGCCACTGTATCAAATAAATACCTAGGGTTGTGTTTATTTTCTTCTGAAAGTTTTGAAAAATAAGCAGATCTAGAAGATTTTAAGGCCTTTCTGTACTCAATCATTCTCTCTCTCCACAAAATGCGAAATACTTCTAGTTTTGTATCATAATCAAGCACTGTTCGCTATCGGCCAGAGGAGAACTGGCCCCCGACTGAGCCTGGTTTCTCCCAAGGTTTTTTTCTCCATTTTAACACCTGTTTGCCACCTGATGGAGTTTGGGTTCCTTGGCGCTGTCGCCTTTGGCTTGCATAGTTAGGGACACTTGATATTCAACAATGTTTTTGATCTACCTGCATTGACACCATTGTATGCAAACTGAACTGAGCTGGACAATGACGTCACTGTTTTCTCAAGTGCTTATATAGATAAATTACCTAAATTAATAACTACTGATTTTTACAACGGAATGAATCAATACTGAATTTATTTAAGCTGGACAATGATACCATTTACTTCTAGAGCTGCTGTGCAGCCAAAATTATTTGCCAGTTATCACTGTAAAGCTGCTTTGACACAATCTGCATTATAAAAAGCGCTATATAAATAAAGGTGACTTGACTTGACTAGTAGACTTGGTCTCCTCTGAGATTCAGGGCTGCATTTTGGTTGTGTCTAAATGCAGGTCCACCATCTGATCTGGATATGGACGAGATCCAGCTGACTACGATAACCTCTGGATAAGGATGAGACAGACTAATATTAGCGTAGAAGCCATTTAGTGTATTTTATCTTTTTTTTTTTCTTTATTAAACATGAAAGGTGTTTACAATACATATCTCAATACATATTTTTCTAATAAAGATGCTACATTTAATTGTAATCTTATTCAGTTTAGTTATCAAGTCAACAACACTTGCACGATCACCTCAACTGCCACATTTTCAATGTGAAAAATTTAAGCAAACAGGGACGATAAACCAACCATATCCTACAGAGGTTGCAGCGTGTATAAGATAATAAACCTAATACAATAAAATACCATTCTGTCTAATTGTTTATGTATTCAATGGAGTGGTATCTTCTTTGGCTAGATACCACAACCATCATAAATAGTGTCTAAACAGCGGTGTGTAAATAAATATTACTTTTAATTATTGCATATTTCAGTAATTAAAAGTCTAAAACTAGTCTATAATTATATATTGACAAAAAATATTATGCATATGGCAATGATTCTTGAACTCTGCTGGAAGTAATTTTAATCGGACATGAGCTGCGGTGCGGTGGAGTCTCAGGCAGCGAGAATGAGATGGTGATCATAAGTGACGTCACTGGCAGAGGAAGCGCAGGTGAATGAGAGCGCAAGTGCAATTTAAACACCCTGAAGTCCCACTACACTGGAGATTCTGCTGCTGATTCAGCTTGTGGTCTTTCTCCTGGTGAATCTTCTACTCATCCTCTCCAATCCTTCCACTGCTCTGCTCAAAGGTCTGCTTGAACCTGCTTTCATGTCCACCTCACAGGACTCATCCACCACTGACGTTGAAGCTTAGGTCAGGTGTCTGTCAGCTGATTATCATTTAAAAACTGATGGAAATCAATATCATAACACTCAGGATGCAGCATTTTTCTGTTCATCACATGCCTGCCTTCAAAGGCTTTTAAACCTGAACCAATGGGATGGGTAGTGGACTAGTCTTGTGCATGGAGTGTGTTTTGTCTAATTCATCTTTTCCCAGAGGTTTGAAGGTGGTGTGGGTTGTTTGTTGTCATCTTTCATCCAGATACAGATTCCTGAAGTAATTCTTCTCTTTCACAGCTGGATAATGAGTCATGTATGATCACTTTCAGTTTTAAAAGTGGTACGTTTGTTTGTTTTATGTGTCAGTAAATAAATGTGTTCTCATGAAAAAAGAATTTAAGTTAAGCTACTGTTACACTGTAAAATCCAACAGTTGTTCTAACACTTTTTAGTTCATTTTACTTAATGTCTTAATTGTAAAAATCTAATACCTGTACTATTCACATACTATGACTTTTTTACTTAAAAAACCCAAGTTAAGATTAATTGATTGTTTTGAGCACCATTTTTGTCAAGAAAAAAAAAAAAAGAAAGAAAGAAAAAGGGTTTGAGGTGGGGCAATTCTTAAGACTTTTCACTCATGTCCTCCACTTCTGCAGTTATTTTTCTCTGTTTGCATCCACCGATTTCCCAAATTCAAAATGACTTAATGACTTAAATGTTCGATTGTCAATACAACTGAAAATTTTGAGAGAACATCACAGAAGCTTACTTCATAAATTGATATTGATTTTCCTAAAAGTTTTTTTTTTTCCTATTGATTTTAAATGCAGCGATGTCATAAACTCATTAGGATGCTGAGTCACACTCTAGAAGTATCAGACATGATGGCATATCACGACCCAGTTGACTCACCCCTGGCATGACGCGATTCCTCTGCTACTGGAACACGTCACAATATTCCTCTTGCAGAACTTCCTTGTTTCTCTCTTCCGGTTCCGGTTCAACGCTGCTGCCTGCTGTCTGACCTACGCTCGGAGCTTCGTGGAGTTTATCCTAAATCCTTCTCTTTATTCCTATTCACATAATATAATTTTCTTGTTTTTCACTAGATTACTTAACCTATTGCATAGTATTACTGAANTCGGCACACGAGCATCAGGAACAGATGGATGGACTGTCATAAATAAATCATGAGTGTTCCTCCTGGAAAGGCCAGAATTATCCTGCATTAAGCACAGCGTGGCCATCGTCAAGGTTCATTACACAACTATGCATACTAAAGCACAAACACAGACTTTCTCTGACTGAGGTTCTCCCTTTACTTTTTTCATATAAAGGTAAAGACTATGGAAGAGAATCTCCTCAGAAATGTCTTTTGCTGTACTATACATGACTGTAAACATACAGGGCCCTATTTTAACGATCTAAGCTCATGGTCTAAAGCGCACGGTGCAGGTGCACTTAGGGCGTGTCTGAATCTACTTTTGCTAGTTTAAGGACGGGGAAAAAAGTCAGCGCACCCGGCGTATGGTCTTGAAGGGTTCTATTCTCTTAATGAGTCATGGTAGTGTTTTGGGTGTAACGTACAATATCAGCATCTCATCTCCCATTCCTTTTAAAAGCCAGTTGTGCTCATGCCATGGCGGATTCACTATTTACATGGCGGAATTTGCAAGCGGAAGAACTGAAGGCTTCTCTAGCGTAGAAACGGATCTGCTCGTGTGTGACGTGACCATCTATGAGACAAGCCGGATTCCACCAAAGCATTTTTGTCTTTATGCACACAGTAATAATCTTTTACATTGTAATCCTTTTCTTTTTAATATTTGGCATGTTTGTGTGCTGCTGCGTCCCTGTGTGTATAATAAGCAAAGTGTATGTGCACCTATAGGCATATATTACTAACACTTTCTTTAAATAACAAAAAAAAAACACTGTGCCATTGACTTTAGACCAGGTTTCAGTTGTTCAATGGCACAGTCTATTTCAGTTCCTCAAAAGAGCAACACGCCAACAATGCACCTGAACACACCTCGTTTTCAGACCAGCACACCCATGGGTGAACAGATGGGCGCGAGTGCATTCGCTATTTAAACTACGTGGCGCTGGACATAAAAAAATGATAACTACGTCAGGCTGAAACTAGCAGAAAAAACACTTGCGCCGCGCCACATTGCAACGGGTGTATGATAGGGCCAACAGGCTTGTATTCACTGCTGCATTATTGCTAGGACACATTTCTCAGTCTTCACACAGTGATTACAACATCAGTCTATTTTTTTTTAGATTAGATTAGATTCAACTTTATTGTCATTATGCAGAGTACAAGTACAGAGCTAATGAAATGCAGTTAGCATCTAACCAGAAGTGCAAGAATATAGTGTTTTATATACATAAAAGTGCAGAGTAAGTGAAGCTATGATTTACAGAATGTACAGTGGGGTTGCTATATACAGTATTGAGCAGAGTATATACAGAATATAAATAGGAATGCAGTGTAGGATTGTATGTACATTATGAACAGAGCAATGTAGGATTATATATACACATTATGAGCAGCAGCAACGTGAGAACAGTGGTAATAAATACAGTTGGATGAGTGTGCAAAAGTACTGTTAAAATGAGTTCTATGCAAACTAACGTGTGCAGTCTGTGNTGCTGCTTCTCTGTAGCTCAGGTCAGGCGCTTCTGCCGCTGTTTCTGGTTCAAAAGTGGCTTGACCTGGGGAATGCGGCACCTGTAGCCCATTTCCTTTTTAAAAGCCTCAGGAATCTTTTGCAGGTGTTTAGAGTTAATTAGTTGATTCAGATGATTAGGTTAATAGCTCGTTTAGAGAACCTTTTCATGATATGCTAATTTTTTGAGATAGGAATTTGGGGTTTTCATGAGCTGTATGCCAAAATCATCAGTATTAAAACAATAAAAGACCTGAAATATTTCAGTTGGTGTGCAATGAATCTAAAATATATGAAAGTTTAATTTTTATCATTAGATTATGGAAAATAATGAACTTTATCACAATATGCTAATTTTTTGAGAAGGACCTGTATTACTAAAACTTTCTTTAAATAACAAAAAAAAAACACTGTGCCATTGACTTTAGACCAGGTTTCAGTTGTTCAATGGCACAGTCTATTTCAGTTCCTCAAAAGAGCAACACGCCAACAATGCACCTGAACACACCTCGTTTTCAGACCAGCACACCCATGGGTGAACAGATAGGTGCGAGTGCATTTGCTATTTAAACTACGTGGCGCTGGACATAAAAAAATTATAACTAAGTCAGGCTGAAACTAGCAGAAAAAACACTTGCGCCGCGCCGCATTGCAACGGGTGTATGATAGGGCCAACAGGCTTGTATTCACTGCTGCATTATTGCTAGGACACATTTCTCAGTCTTCACACAGTGATTACAACATCAGTCTATTTTTTTTTAGATTAGATTAGATTCAACTTTATTGTCATTATGCAGAGTACAAGTACAGAGCTAATGAAATGCAGTTAGCATCTAACCAGAAGTGCAAGAATATAGTGTTTTATATACATAAAAGTGCAGAGTAAGTGAAGCTATGATTAACAGAATGTACAGTGGGGTTGCTATATACAGTATTGAGCAGAGTATATACAGAATATAAATAGGAATGCAGTGTAGGATTGTATGTACATTATGAACAGAGCAATGTAGGATTATATATACACATTATGAGCAGCAGCAACGTGAGAACAGTGGTAATAAATACAGTTGGATGAGTGTGCAAAAGTACTGTTAAAATGAGTTCTATGCAAACTAACGTGTGCAGTCTGTGCAAAATATGAGTAGTGCAAGTACATGTATTTAAGGTACTGTGACCAGTGCAGTAATAAAGCAAGTGCCAGTTAGATTGGTGGTGTGGCGTTCAGAAGGGTCACGGCCTCGGGGAAGAAGCTCTTCCTGAGCCTGCTAGTAGCGTAGGCTCCTGTAACGTCTGCCGGATGGAAGGAGAGTGAAAAGTCCATGGTTAGGGTGAGAGGCGTCCTTGATGATGTTTCTAGCCCTGCCCAGACAGCGCTTGTGATAGATGTTCTCAATGGAAGTTAACTGGGTGCCGGTGATCCGTTGAGCAGTTTTCACCACTCGCTGGAGTGCTTTGAGGTCAGATGCGGAGCAATTGCTGTACCATACTGAGATGCAGTTTGTGAGTATGCTCTCAATGGTACAGCGGTAGAATTCCACAAGGATCCTGGGATTCAGGTGAACTTTCTTAAGGCTCCGTAAGAAGTAAAGGCGCTGCTGTGCCTATTTGATCAGAGTGGAGGTGTTGTGGGACCAGGTGAGGTCATCAGAAATGTGGATGCCAAGGAACTTGAAACTCGACACACGCTCCACTACAGCCCCGTTGATGTAGATGGGTGTGTGTGCATGTCTCCTAGTCCGCCTGAAGTCCACGATGATCTCCTTTGTCTTCTGGGTGTTTAGTTCTAGATTGTTGGTGGCACACCACACAGCCAGGTGCTGCACCTCATCCCTGTAGGCTGACTCATCATCATCTTTGATCAGACCTACCACCGTGGTGTCTTCTGCAAATTTGATTATGGAGTTGGAGCCATAAACAGGAACTAGCCAGATTTTAACAGTTCTTATTGTAGGTTTCACACATTTGATGACCGGGGTATACTTGGGGAGCAGGAACAAAGAGAGGTGGTCAGACTGACCCAGGTGGGGGAGGGGTGTGACTTTGTAGGCATCAGTCACATTGGTATAAACATGGTCCAATGTTTTATGTCCCCTTGTAGTGCAGGAGACATTTTGGTGAAATTTAGGGAGAACAGATCTTAAAGTGCAGTGATTGAAGTCCCCAGCAACAATGAAGGCTCCATCCGGGTGCAGGGTTTGTAATTTGCTAATAGCAGCACAAAGTTCTTTCATAGCCACGTTAGCATTAGCGTCCGGAAGTACATAAACTGCAGCAGCAACAATGCAAGTAAACTCACGTGGTAGATAGAATGGCCTGCACTTGATAATCAGGAACTCCAGATCAGCAGAGCAGTAGGTATCAACAATGACAGAGTCTGTACACCATGATTTGTTTACATAAATGCATACTCCACCACCCTTGTTTTTTTTTTACCAGAGGTTGCTGCTACTCTGTCAGCCCTGAAGAAAGAGCGTCCATCCATATGCACCATGCTGTTTGGGACATCGTTGCAGAGGCATGTTTCAGTGAAAAACATAACATTACAATCCATAAGCCATTTCTGTGTGAGGGTCCAGATCTTTAGTTCGTCCATCTTGTTCATCAGAGACCGTACATTGGCAAGGAAGATGCTGGGCAGAGCTGGTCGATGTGGATTTAGCCTTAGCTTAGCACGCAGCCCTCCACGCTTTCCCCGTCTTTTTTTACGGTCTCGACGCCGACGCCGAGCACTTCCGGTCGGTGCGAGTGATCCGCTTGTCCGCGGTGATCTCAGTAGCTCCAGCGGGAGTTCGCTGAAGTCAAAAGGATGGTCTAAAACTACGTTGGAACATGTCCCACAGTGACTGTTTACTATAGCTGTAGTTCGCATAACTGAATCGCGCGAACACGGAAGAAATAACCAGGTAAATTAACACTATTATCCGAAATCTGGTAAGACACAGAGCCTCGCGATGTGTTCGCGCCGCCATCTTGATTTTAAGATCTAAAATCAAGGACTAAACTATGGAATGTGGACTAAAGGACTATGTGGACTAAACTATGGAAACCTGCGTTCACCTTGTTAACCTGTGTATTTAAGTTCCGGTGTTGGAATCCTTATTTGTCCGGTATCTTCAGTGTTATGTGGATGTGGATCTGCCACTATCTGAGTTTGTTCTGTGTGGAATTTTTTTGAAAGACTATTTAGTCTCTTTATCTTCCTCGTCGTGCTTTGAACTTCCATGAGTCATGACAAATGGAAGAATGAGTTGTGCCGAGATGTACACTGGCTAGGAGAACTGTTTTGAAAAAGTGGCCTAAATATTGAGAAATGTCTCAGAGTAATTGTAAATAATAATAATAATTAATAATAATAATAATAACCCTGTAATGTAAGGTTCTCTTTCCTAACATACAACTAATATTCATGCTGAAGAAACTTTAACATCCAAAAAGAGATTTTGGCGGATGTGAAAACCCACCACATTTTTACAGATACTACTGTTATTTTGTAACAGAATGTAGTTTTAAGAGTTTTTAGGTGAGAATGCTGTTGTTTAGACCTCAAATAAAGCGATTTATAGGTAAACATAGCACCTTTTTTACAATTTGTTTAGACATCTTTGGAGATGTGAGCTCCAGGCCGTCAGCGAGCGTTCAGCGCTCATGTACCCGCAGAGAACAGCTTCATCTTGGCCAGTCCTTCGGGAATCTGCCGCTGGCTCTTATGTAGATAGTGTTTAAACATGAGGTATAATTTGTTTTGGCTATATCAAACGGACAATATTTGGTCTTATTAATCTATTACTTGTTCCAGAGCTAATAGATTTGGCTTAAGGACTATATTGAGTTTCATAACTTTATATTTACATTGAAATTAAATCATGTACTAACTAGAGCGCTGCTTTTGTATGTTTGACTGAACTGTTTGCTTCTGTTTATTTCCTATTTTACTTCTTATACTGTTATAATGGCTATTGCTGTTAATTTACATATTATTGTTCAATAAATAATATTTTATATAAATTACATGCCATATTTTTTGGTATTGAGAGAGTCCGTTAGTGATTTTGACTTCAGTGAAAGTTACATTAATACACCATTAGATGGCAGCAAAGTGATTTAGTGAGTCAGTCGCAAAGACTTTTATATTGAAATGGACTGAAACAAGGAAACAAGGATGTTGTTTTTACTTTAAACATCATCTTACGAGACACAACTGACAAATGCATTGACTAGAGCTGTCATGGGAAATCCTCTTAAATGTTAAAAGGACAAAGACAAACATATCGCTTTCCTCAGCAGACATTCAAACTGATTTTGTGATTATGAATATAAGATTGACCTGAAGAATATCAGCTAGATCAGGGATGGGCAACTTCGGTCCTGAAGGGCCAATGTCCTGCATGGTTTAGCTCCAACCATGATTAAACTCACCTGCCTGTAGCTTTCTAGTAATCCTAAGACATTGATTAGCTTGTTCAGGTGTGTTTGATTAGGGTTGGAGCTAAACTCTGTAGGACAGTGGCCCTCCAGGACCGAAGTTGCCCATGCCTGAGCTAGATGCAGGTAATACACTCGCTCAGGCGATCTCTCTCATAATACTCTACATATTACAGTGAGTTTCAATGAAGAGACTTCGTTACTAGTTCTGAAGTGACGTTTTAGAATTAGTAACGGATCTTGGGCTCAACTGTTAATCTGTTAACTTGAGATTTGAATCAATGGCGGAAGGAAGTAGTTCCTCACAAAAGAGGGTTTTAAAAGACTCTGTTGTTGTTTCTTATTTATTTACACACTCGTGCCGTCGAACTGTTGTATAAATGCAATATCACACTTGTAGTGATCATGGCTGTATATCAGCATGGCTGTGATTACCTACCTATTTTATATATACATTATATATATACAGTGGGTACTGAAAGTATTCAGACCCCCTTAAATTTTTCACTCTTTGTTATATTGGAGCCATTTGCTAAAATCATTTAAGTTCATTTTTTTTCCTCATTAATGTACACACAGCACCCCATGTTGACAGAAAAACACAGAATTGTTGACATTTTTGCAGATTTATTAAAAAAGAAAAACTGAAATATCACATGGTCCTAAGTATTCAGACCCTTTGCTCAGTATTTAGTAGAAGCACCCTTTTGATCTAATACAGCCATGAGTCTTTTTGGGAAAGATGCAACAAGTTTTTCACACCTGGATTTGGGGATCCTCTGCCATTCCTCCTTGCAGATCCTCTCCAGTTCTGTCAGGTTGGATGGTAAACGTTGGTGGACAGCCATTTTTAGGTCTCTCCAGAGATGCTCAATTGGGTTTAAGTCAGGGCTCTGGCTGGGCCATTCAAGAACAGTCACGGAGTTGTTGTGAAGCCACTCCTTCGTTATTTTAGCTGTGTGCTTAGGGTCATTGTCTTGTTGGAAGGTAAACCTTCGGCCCAGTCTGAGGTCCTGAGCACTCTGGAGAAGGTTTTCGTCCAGGATATCCCTGTACTTGGCCGCATTCATCTTTCCCTCGATTGCAACCAGTCGTCCTGTCCCTGCAGCTGAAAAACACCCCCACAGCATGATGCTGCCACCACCATGCTTCACTGTTGGGACTGTATTGGACAGGTGATGAGCAGTGCCTGGTTTTCTCCACACATACCGCTTAGAATTAAGGCCAAAAAGTTCTATCTTGGTCTCATCAGACCAGAGAATCTTATTTCTCACCATCTTGGAGTCCTTCAGGTGTTTTTTAGCAAACTCCATGCGGGCTTTCATGTGTCTTGCACTGAGGAGAGGCTTCCGTCGGGCCACTCTGCCATAAAGCCCCGACTGGTGGAGGGCTGCAGTGATGGTTGACTTTCTACAACTTTCTCCCATCTCCCGACTGCATCTCTGGAGCTCAGCCACAGTGATCTTTGGGTTCTTCTTTACCTCTCTCACCAAGGCTCTTCTCCCCCGATAGCTCAGTTTGGCCGGACGGCCAGCTCTAGGAAGGGTTCTGGTCGTCCCAAACGTCTTCCATTTAAGGATTATGGAGGCCACTGTGCTCTTAGGAACCTTAAGTGCAGCAGAAATTTTTTTGTAACCTTGGCCAGATCTGTGCCTTGCCACAATTCTGTCTCTGAGCTCTTCAGGCAGTTCCTTTGACCTCATGATTCTCATTTGCTCTGACATGCACTGTGAGCTGTAAGGTCTTATATAGACAGGTGTGTGGCTTTCCTAATCAAGTCCAATCAGTATAATCAAACACAGCTGGACTCAAATGAAGGTGTAGAACCATCTCAAGGATTAACAGAAGAAATGGACAGCACCTGAGTTAAATATATGAGTGTCACAGCAAAGGGTCTGAATACTTAGGACCATGTGATATTTCAGTTTTTCTTTTTTAANTAAAAAGTTTGTTGGTGCCAAGATTTGTCGCTTGAGCACTGTGCTGATTTGCTGTAGTTAAATTAGGAGATAAAATATAAAAGCAATAGAGCAAAGCGCGGAGCTGTAAGCAAGAGCGTCCGAACAGTAGCGAAGCAGGAAGCACAGCTTCCTGTGTATGTATATATATACATACATACTTTTTGTGTGTGTGCATGTGTGTGTTGATAGCTGTACTCTTGCAGCCTGTCTCGGAGCTGTAAATAGATAACTCGGTTGTGCTCTCACAGATCCCCTGCACAGGAGATGCAATCTACTGCCCTGCCACTCAAACCTGAACCTCACACACACACACACACACACACACACACACCATCTCCTGGTCTCTCTCCTCTATTGGAATATTAAACATTTTCTCTGTCCTTTGGCAGCTTTCTATAACGATTAAGTCAGTGTGGTTTGTCTAGAGTGCCACTTTCCTGCATCTTCCATCTGTCTCTCTCTCTAGGTTAAGACTCTCATTTCATTACTGAAACAAAAACCAGCCATTTTTTCATTTAAAGAGAGGTGAGAGGCTTTCCTGTTATAATATCAATAGCATTGAGAAAGCAAAAAAGGAAGATTCATTGGTCATCACAGTATTACAATGTAAATAACACAGTTCTGCCAATAGTCGTGAAAATATGTTAAATGTTACATGTTGCTTGATATGTTCATCTCATTTGTAGTACCAATTTTTGGCATGACCATATGCCAGAAAAGACAATGGATAAAATGAGGAGAAATTCAGTTTTTTTGCATGTCAGATAACAGTGTGAGACTAAGAAGGAAAAGAGGCCGGTTTGAGTAGTAGCAAGGAAATTGACTTTGTTAATGAGAGCATATCAATGTAGCACAAATCACACAGGATTATAATAGTCCATAGATTTCATTACTGAATGAAAAGACAGAGGAGAGAGACAGAACGAGAGGTTTATTAAAGTGATGGAGCTCGTCTTGTTTATCAGCTGTCTCAGGATGTGAAAATGCACAGCTGGCTCACTTCATTAGAACTAGAGTACGTGTCAGCATGCCTTTTCGCTCTTTACACAGTCACTAGTAGAAAACAACACAGTATTGTTGGTGCCAAACGATGACAAACTCTTGGACTAATTAAACAGAGCTCTCTGTATGTGTGTGTGAATCGCAGTGAGGCCTCTGAGCTAATTTCACTCCTGCATGTAGATCTTGTTCATTATTTTCATTTTTTTCAATTCTTACATGTTCAAAATGGTTTCCTATTCCCTATATATGCCTGCACTATACCCTGAATAAGTGGTGTCTGCCAATTTGTCCAAATACTGTATAATTGTATAATTGGTGCACTGTATAATTGTTAACCCTTTTATACCCATCATGTACTGATTTTTAGTGCAGAACTGAAGCATACTTGCTGACGCTGTACATCGTTGAAGCAATGAAGACTATAGACATGCATTGCAGCTTCTTTTATTTCTGCAATCCATTTTCAGCCTGTTCTTTTAATGTTTATTGAAATATAAAGAAGTCAAATTAAAAAAAACAAATACACACATCACAAGCAGTAGATGGACAAATATAAGACACATGTTAAGAGCCCCCTAAAAGAATATTAGCAATTTAAATGTTGCAAAGGATTTGAATATTTCAGAATACATATCATCTATTGAATGTCCATCGGTGGATAAAGATGTTTTTTGCTGCCAGATGGTGTAGTTACATTAGGCCAGCTAAACATTGTCTCCTTGATTAATACTGTCGCTTTAGGAAAGAAACAAGTACAACATTGACATTATTGAACACCTGACCACTCTTAAAAATAAAAGATTTGGTGGCATGTATCTTAAAAATAAAGAGTGGAATTTGTTATGTTAAGTTTTTTTTTTCCGCTTGAAATTTAATGTAATGACAATTATTCAGCAATTTTTGTTCCTGCTGTACTTTTTTCTTTTAGAATCAAACTCCATTCCAAATCTTTCTGGTCCAGTTTAACCGCAGCTCCCATCACTACGGTCAGATCGCTGCTGTCTGGTAAATACACACGGATGAATGTTTCAATGTGCTCATAAGTAGCTGATGAGAACTGAAAATGTAGGAGATGGTAGAAGAGCTGATGTCATCACATCAAGGTCTTTCCTGGCTCTGCAGCGCCCTCTGCTGATCTGCAAAAAGTGTGTTATGACCATGAAGGATAAGTGATTTGAGTCAGCACAGTATGACAGAGACAATATAGCAAAGAAACTGTGGACACTGAGAATTTGTGGACCAAATATTAATTGGAAGGAGACAACACAGTCCACTAGATTCAACTTTAAATATATTGTAATTTAGCAATATTGCTACGAGGCTAATTGTCTGTAAGGGTGCAGATACAGTGAAATACAATAAAACAATGAGCTTTGAGAGAAGTTTGTTTTCATTACACTACTGATAAACAATCTGGGAAAAAAAAGTTAATATACCAAAGAATTGATTATGAATTAAAATGGGATCATAGCCCTGTAATAATACATGGTAATATTATTGAACAGGTTTCATGGTATAAATACTTGGGTGTTTATACGGACAGTTCGATATGTTGGTCTTCTCACATCAACAGTCTGTGTTTAAAAGTGTTTGGGGTAAATCAGAAGCTTTTATTTCTGTTTTATCACTCTGTGAGATTTTGATAAGATCTGGTATTACAGCATGGTATGGAAAAATTGAAATGTGCACGACTTGTACATACTGTAGGTATGTACAAGTAGGGTGGGAATAGAAACGACCAACACAGGAGCTGTATGAGGTTTCTATTTTAAAGACAAGCAAAGAAAATTGTTGCTGATTATAGTCCTTCACATCTATTGCGATCTCAGAATTCTGGACAGCTGATAACTGTAACGAGTCGGGACACGACGTGGGATTCATGTGCAAGCTTTATTAAGCAATGTTCGTGGTCAAACAAGCAAGGGTCAAACAGTGGCAAACAGGTACAGCAGGGACTAGGCAAAATCGTGGTCGTGGAACAGGCAGTAGATCAGGGCAGGCAGATATCAATCACAGGTCCAAGACAGAGCAAATAATCCAAAGGGTAGGCAGCAGAGAATCGTACACGGGAAACAGACAGGATCAGTAACACAGATAAGAAGGGTATTGTAAGAGATGTAAATGTGAGAACTTACCCCAGTTATTCAGTCTCAACTGTGAAGCCTGTTCAGAGAGAGAAAGTTAAGAAACTGTCAACTAAAATCCCTGCTACAATCCTTCATAGGGATGTCAGAAGACTGATTGTTTTAATTCCAGTAGAAGAACAAGAGCAAGAGCAAAGGTAAAGCCATAAGTGGATTACCGTGACCTCCTTGGGTTTATGTACCAGGAGGTCAAGTGGGAGGTGTTGCGTTAAGACAAGGTGAATGTTCACTTCATCTTCAAGTTCCTTGATGTTAAAAAAATAAAAATAAAAATAAAAATAAAAAAATAAAAAATCCTGAAGAGGGCAGTGTAGAGGCTAAGGTGGAACCCGATAGGTTGTGTTTCCAGAGGGGAACAATATAATGGTGCACCTCTGAGAGCACATGCAGGTGGAAAAGTTTGGAGACAAACAAAGGACTTTCACTCATTCAGCTCAAATTCAAGTCTGAATACGCAACTGGTATGAACATTACTTATTTCAACAATTATGTTAATGTAAAATATCAACTTTGAAATGTCAGTATTGTTTCAGCTTACAGTACTTGCTACAGTACTGTTTGATGCTAAGTTTTGTATGATTTGTGTTGAACAATTAAGTTTGAAAATTGTGCTTTAAGTTTGTCAACATTATAATATACTTTCAATGTATTTGATTTAGTTGATTATAGTTAATGTATTGATGGTTAAATGTTAGTTTAAATATCTGTTTTTATATTAATGCATATTTTGTTTTGTTTTCTTTGTGAATCTACCTTTTTCAAGGTTATCAACCTAATGCAACTACTGTACTGCACTTCTTCTGTTACTTCTGCCAACGCCTCTGGAAACAGAAGTAAATAAAACAGTAAAGTTCGATGAGTTGTCCTCTTGCATCCTTCAGGCTTTGAAAGCCATTTTCAAGTTTGGGCAGAGCTGAAATGAAAAGCTGAAAAACTTGACAGGCAGACTAACACAATGACAAACGCTCAGAAATGTAAACCGTAGTAATACAAGACCTCGCCATGAGTGTGAGGATGTGAATGTCTTAAATAGTCCAGGTAATGTGCTGCAGCTGGGTGTGGGTGATTAGTGATTGGTGGAGTGAGTGCAGGTGATTGCCAGGGAGGATTCTGGGAAATGTAGTCCGGGAACGACTGGAACTGTGACAATAACACCTAGAATATCAAAATCAACTGCAGGCGGTAGATCCTTTTCCTATTTAGCTCCTAAACTTTGGAACAGTCTTCCTATCACTGTACAAACAAACTCTGTCAGTTTAAGTCTAGACTAAAAACACATCTGTTTAAACTTGCATACACATAAACCATTATCTACTTCTATAATTGACTAGGTCATCCGGAACCGGGAACACTTCCCATAACACCTGATGTACTCGCTACATCATAAGAAGAATGGCGTCTACGCTAATATTAGTCTTTCTCTGTTTATCACAAGGTTTGCCTCAGTCTGCCAGATCCAGGCCGTATCCAGATGAGATGAAGGACCTGCATCTAGACATGATGATAACGCAGCCCTGAAGTGTCAACTAAACTATCCCCTGCAAAGGCCTCCTCCCCTTTCTTTTCTATGTATAGATAAAACGTTATCACAATTATTCCAGTTCGCATAGATCCGCGGACACAACAAATTTTTCTGTATTATGTGGACCAGACAAGTAATTTGGCAAATATCACTTTTTAAAAAAGACCAAGCTTCTGCGCAAATACACACTCAAACACGCAAACCTATAGACTAAACATGTAAATGAACGGCAAGAATGCATTAAAGATATTCGGTTTTCAGTAGGAAAGGTGTCGTTAAAGCAGCCCCTAAAGTAATAATTAACGTTTTTAACAACGGAAGTGATTCAATCAAAACTTTAGCTCGATAAGAATTTTCCTATTGTCACTGTGAAGCTGCTTTGAAACAATATTGTGGCGAGGGGGGCGTGGTTTAGCGGAGCCTGCAGCGGGGGAGAGCGTCAGGAGACGCGTGGTGAGTGAGCGGGTTGAATGCAGATCACGAACACCTGTTTCTCGTTCCAGTGATTGGCGTGGAGACAGGTTAAAACGCCCGGAGAAGCAGGAGCGGGGAGAGAGAGAG
>RJVU01054546.1:558623-571201 GCA_003731715.1 Anabarilius grahami
CTTCACAATGGATGATCTAGTCGACTCGATCTCTGCTGATACTTCAGGGCTGCGTTGTGGTCGTGTCAAGGCGTAGGTCCTCAATCTCACCTGGATACGGCCTGGATCCGGTTGACTACGGTAAACCTCAGGATAAACAGAGAGACTAATATTAGAGTAGACGCCATTCATCTTCTGATTTAAGGAGTACATCTGGTGTTATAGGAAGTGTTCCCGGTTCCGGCTGACCTAATTTATGCAGCCTAACAATCCTTTAACAGATTTGAAAATATAAATTGATGATGTGTTATGTGTGTGCCAGGTTAAAGAGATGCGTTTTTAGTCTAGATTTAAACTGACAAAGTGTGTCTGCTTCCCGAACAATGCTAGAAAGATTGTTCCAGAGTTTAGGTGCCAAATAGGAGAAGGATCTACCGCCTGCGGTTGATTTTTGTATTTGTATTTGTATTTTATTTATATAGCACCAATTTAATACAACGTTAGTTGCCCAAAGTGCTTCACAGTGCCAAGAGAAAACAAAAGTATAACTAAAAATAAATAAAACAATATAAAACACACACATAACACACATTAAACATCACTCTCCATCATTAGAACTTGCATTCAGAGTTAAGCAAATGTGATTTTAACATAGCTTTAAAAACAGGTAAAGATTTGATGGATCTAATAGCGACTGGGAGATCGTTCCACAATTTAGGACCGGCTCGAGAGAAGGCTCGATCACCTTTGTGTTTGTATTTTGTCTTAGTAATGGCAAGCAGATATTTGTCTTCAGATCTCAAGGATCTGGGCGGAGTATACACTGTCACCATCCCAGACAGGTAAATAGGCGCTAAATTTTGAATGGCCTTAAAAACCCTGTAAAACCCAAATATAGAAAAAAATGACCTCTCAGATATTGTTTTAGGAGGCCTTTGATGTAGAAATTAAAGATTTTTCACATTTTTTACATTTTAGTAAGTTTTTAGGGAAATGTTGTAATATTGCAACGTTGGGCCTAGTTTGGAGCAGAATTTCTGTATTTGTACTCACATTGTCTGAACAGATATACAGAGCAAAAACAGAGCATTTAAGCATTCATTTGCAGGGTTGATTGCTTACTTTGCCCCATATCAGTATATATCATGAGTAATAATCACACAACAATCATATTTTTTATGAATAAGCATTTATTAATAAAAATATTGAGAAAATTTGTATTTTTTAAACTTTTTCTTCTATCACTTTCAGTGTGGTTTGAATGAAGTCTGTGTTTTGCAGTGATTGTCCCTAAGACAGTTCTGTTCATCTGAGAAGCACATGCGAACATTGCACTTGCTACACAGTGTGTTTGTGTATCCATTATTGCAGTGTCTGCAGCGTCCTCTCTTCCTCTTTACTGGGAAATGTGCAATCATGTCTTTGCGTACATCCAGTGGATGGTGGTCCGATGACCTCTTGGCATTCTGAAATGGAAAAAGTAAAAAAATGTATAAGTGAATAATACATATGGGTCTTATATTGTAGTAGATAAACTGAAAGAATAGACAGGGTGGTAGACCATGTGTCGAGGGTAGAGATCTAAGTATTATCCATCAAAGTATTATAATTTCAATGCAAATGCTAATCAAAATTCCACTACTACATTCAAACAATACTGTCTGGCTGGCCTATTATGCTCTCTACTTATCATGCTAAAAGAACACATGCATCCCCCCAGAGCACTTACAGGTTCATACTCAAGACCATTCACCTGTCCCAGAACAATGCAACAGGCATCCCAAGAGTACTTGATCTTAGATACAGTACTCCATATTTGACCTTCTGAACATATTTCTGATCCAAGAATCCTAGATCATGAACTTTCTACACTGACTCATTGCCTCACTCAAATGTTGCTTCAGCCATACATGAGCCCATATTTGATCTACTTAACATTAGTCCTCAATCATGAACTTTTTATACAGACACATTGACTCCTTCTGATGTTAGATGAGCTCAACAGTAGTCCATATTTGACATAGTGAACATATTTCTGGCCCAAGAGAACTTGATCTTGAACTTTCTACAGACTCATTTCCTCACTCTAACGTCACTTCAGCCATACATGAGCCCATATTTGACCTAGTCAACATATCTCTTGCAAATTAGTCCTCAATCATGAACTTTTTGTACATACTCATTGATTCTTTCTGATGTTTGTCAATGAGTTCTGCATATTTGACCTAAAGGACATATTTCTGAAGCAAGAGTACTCGATCTTGAACTTTCTATACAGCCTCACTCTAATGTCACTTCAGCCATACATGAGACCAAATTTTACCTACTAAACATATTTCTGGCTCAAGAGGACTCGATCTTGAACTTTCTATACAGACTCATTTCCTCACTCTAACGTCACTTCAGCCATACATGAGCCCATATTTGACCTAGTTAACATATCTCTAGCAAATTAGTCCTCGATCATGAACGTTTAATACAGACTCATTGACTCCTTCTGATGTTAGATGAGCTTGACAGTAGTCCATATTTGACATAGTGAACATATTTCTGTCCCAAGAGTAATTGATCTTGATCTTTCTATACAGACTCATTGCCTCACTCTAATGTCACTTCAGCCATACATGAGCCCATATTTGACCTAGTTAAAAACAATTCGATAACGTACTGGCAACCACTTCAGTGAAATTAAAAGCGGAGTAACAGAGTCATGTTTTCTTGCAGACTTGATCATTCTCGCTGCTGCGTTCTGAATTTTCTGCAGACGCATTAGTGCTTTACCATCAACTCCAAAGTAGAAGGAGTTGCAATAATCCATTCGAGAAAAAAACCATAGCTGAAATTGCCTTCTCAAAATCAGATAGGGATAGAAATGATTTAGTCTTTGCTAACAGACGTAGATTAAAAAAGCATGATCTGACAACTGAGTTTATTTGACAATCCATCTTTAACTCACTGTCCAAAACAAACCCCAGTTTTTTCACTTTAGATTTAGTAGATCCTGATAGGGTAGTAGCATTTAAGTGCTGGATTACTTTGTGCTTCCTAGGGCCAAACACAATAGCCTCGGTTTTATTTTCATTAAGCATCAAACAATTTGCAGCCATCCAGTCCTTAACCTCTTGAAAGCATGTTAATAGAGCATCAAATGAGTTTGACTGTAACTCTCTCACGGGAAAATAGATCTGCGTATCATAGCAGTGAAAAGATACTTTATATTTTCTGAAAATAGCCCCCAAGGGTAGCATGTAGAGGGAGATAAGTATTGGAGCGAGAATCGACCCTTGTGGAATACCCCAGGGAAGATGTACTCTTGAAGACTGGCAGTTCCCACTGCTAACTAAGAAAGACCTGTCCATGAGGTAAGATTCAAACCATTTCAGCACATTGCCTTTTAGGCCGACCCAGTGTTCCAGACGTTTGATTAAAATCTTGTGATCCACCATATCGAATGCCGCACTAAGATCGAGCAAAATTAGAGTAACATTCTCGCCTTTGTCAAGTGACAGCAAAATGTCATCTAACACTTTAACAAGCAATGTCTCAGTACTATGGAGGGGGACTTAAAGCCAGACTGAAACGGCTCATCTATTGCATTCACCGTAATGTGTAATCATCATTTTAGTGTACTTTTTCTAAAACCTTTGCTAATAAAGGTAAATTAGAAACGGGTCTAAAGTTATTAGGATCCTCTATTGCCAAATTTGGCCTCTTTAACAATGGAAAGACAGTAGCATGCTTAAAGGCCGCTGGGCAAATGCCCTGACTGAGGCATTTGTTAATAAACGGCAGTACAGTGGTCCCTACACTATCAAAAATGTGTTTAAAAAAACCATGGTGGTATAACATCCCCTTTAGATGAAGAGGGTTTAAGATGTGACACAACATCTGCCAGACCTGGAAGGCTACACGGCACAGCCGGGTCTACGGATGGAGCCACAAGCACTTTTGGTATTTTAGACTGCAGGTCGACAATCTTCCCATAAAAGAATTTAAGAAAATCTTCACAACTTAAAATAGCAGGATCTGGAACCATATTTTGAACAGGGTTAATGACTGCATTTATAGTCTCAAATACAATTTTAGGCTTATTTGCATTTAGACTAATAACATCAGAATAATATTTGTGTTTTGCATCTCTAGACGCCTTCTGAAATGTCAATAGAGAATCTCTAAATATTTCATAATTGACCTGCAATCTATGTTTTTTCCATCGCCTCTCGGCTTGCCGAGTAAGTTGTCTAAGGTTCCTTAAGGATTAATTTACCCATGGCTGATATTTAGTTTTACCTCTTTTCACTTTAAGAGGAGCAACACTATCCAGAATTTCCACACAAACAGAATTAAACTGATTCAACTGCTCATCCACACTTAAATTCATCAAGGCTGTTTCACATAGAGTAAATTCACATCTGTCTCTGTATAACATGGAGAACTCTGCACTAGGCAATGAGTTAATTTTCCTAGACCATGTTTTTTTAAGCACTGGCGTTCTCAAATTCTTATAACAAGAGACAGGCTTATGATCAGAAAACACTACCTCGTCAATCTCAACATCCTGAATATGCAGATTAAAAGATAAAATCAAATCTAGGGTGTGGCCCAATTTATGAGTTGGCCCTTTAACCCACTGAATCAAGTCAAAAGATTCAGTCACATTTAGGAGCTCTCTAGACACAGCATCCTGCCCACAGCAAAAATGTACATTGAAATCCCCAAGAATAAAAAAACAGTCAAATTTTATAACCAGTCTACTCACGAGATCAGAGAATTCATTTATGAAGTTCTTATTTGGCTTCGGTGGACGATACACAAGTGCAACCAGCACAGGAGTTGGCTGCATTATCTGAAAAGTCTGTAATTCAAAGCTATTATAAAATTCAAAAGATATCCATATTTTGATATTCTAGGTATTATCAGCTGGCCTGAATTCTGAGATTGCAATAGACGTGAAGGACTATAATGCGTTAAGAGCTTGCTCAGGTACATTTAGTGCTTTGTAAGTAATTAGCAAGATTTTAAAATCTAGATTTTGATTGGCACCTAAACTCTGGAACAATCTTCCTATCACTGTTTGGGAAGCAGACACACTCTGTCAGTTTAAATCTAGACTAAAAACGCATCACTTTTTTTAACTTTTAGTCATATGACTACATTTAGTTTTTTAACATGTAAGACAATTGCTGTCTATTTTTTCAACAGTGTATGAAAAAGCTGTATGTCAAATAAGCAGGATGTCAGAAAACACAATTCATGAAGCAGAAAACAAACAATACAGCATCTGAAATGAGTAACCATCCCATAATACCACAGGCGCCGAGGAAATGAAAATGTCTTAAAAAATAAATAATGGCAGAGAGAAAAGTTGTCATTTTTTAACTACTGAAGTTTCTGACTCTCCAGCAAATATGTAAGTGGTGTTTAGAGAAGTAAATCTATTTTTATGTTTTAGTTTCTTTGATCGGCAAAAGCTTGATATGGGAAACTAATTTAGCACAAAACAATTTGCCTTTGTGTTATTTATCATTCCAGCTACTGAAGGTTAAAACATCATGCCCATGTGGGTGGATTTCAGGCTCATATCATCCAATGATTGATTGCTGGAATTGCTTTTGTGATGATTATCATCAAGGTTAATTTTTGACGTGACTCACTGTCACACAGTACTTAGAAAAAGAGACCAAACCAAATTCCACTGCTCTCTACACTCAGTGATAAATGTGTGCGTGTGTCTTTGATGTTACAACACAATTATGATTTGAATAGTTGCCTTCAGGATCTTGATTGATGTGATTTTATTTTTATCTGTTGATGTGCTCTAAAATATGATCTTATCAGTTCATGCATCTAAACAGCACCAATAGTTATTTCCATGAAAATGAAACTAGACTAATGAAAGGGTTTAATGCTATGTTAACCAGCAAGAACTCTGACACCTGAGTCATGTTCAGAAATGAAAAGGAAAAAAAGGGTTGGCTCAGGGAAATCTAGACAATGCAGTCATGTGAAAAACTGTCTTCAGTAAAACATCCTGGCCAGTGGTGTAAGTATTACACATTTCATAAGAGCATCCACACAATATTTTAATTCAGATAAATCCTGTCAATGATAATGTAATAAAAATCAACTGATAATGATAAAAAAATAAATTAAATAAATAAAAATCATCAGCAATGCAGCTGTCACACCTGGTTTTAAGTACACACACAAAGAAGAAGATGAGGGGTCGAACAGTCTTTAATAAATCCACAGGCAAGTAAATCCACAGGCAAGTAAATCCACAAACACAACCAAACATTGACGACACCGGACAAGGATGAACTGAAAACACAAGACTTATATACAGAGACAAACGAGGTGGATAATGATACACAGCTGACAGTGATGATGATGATGATCAGTAACTATGGTAACAGACTAGTGGTGGGAAATAGTGCAAAACAGTAGTCCTAACAGGGTGAATTGTTGACAGCAGCATTATATTATTTATTTATTTTATAATCACTGATATGGTTGATTAAAAATAAGAAGGCTGATTCTGAATTTGGACATATCTGAATCATGGCAGTGTTTATTTACAACCCAAACACAGATGGTCCCATTTCTGCCCATAGGTGAAGGAAACCAGGTTTATTATTCAAACATATTCATTAATCTGCATTTACAGAAGCTGCTGTTCTCCCTATAAACCAGGGGTGTCAAACTCATTGAGACTGAGGGCCGGATGGGAAAAAATGTAATCATGTGCAGGCCGAATTACCTTTTTTAAACCTTGTGCGCTGACAATTAGTCTAAATTGATATTAACCATGCAAACTACAAATTAATTTGCAAGAAAACTAGAAAAACACTGCTCTGTGAAAACTGCATTTTTACAGTGAAAACTTGTTTTTATTAGGGATGCCCTGATTATGATTTTTTTTATGGCTGATTTAGATTTTTTTACAAATTGGCCAATTCCGATACCGGTTGCTGTTTTTTTTTTTAAACCAAATTTATTTGTTGTTTATTTGCTCTATAACAGTCCAAACTGGCCTTAAACATTTGAAATGAGAGGCAATTTAATCATGATGCAAACAAAGATGCTACACACATGCAGCATGCCATGAGCAGTTGGTTTTTATTTAAATTAGATTGTATAATTTCACGATTTAAAGCAAAAACAGAATGCTCTGACTTCTGTTTTGTGAAATGATGCTATAATTATGCTATAAGACACACCTGCACAAAACAAAAATAGCAGATGGACTAAATTAAAATGCAAATTCACTCTCTGACAGTAGATTTACCTTGGGGCATTTCCTTGGTTTCCACTGTACACAAAGCAGTGCTGTGTTGTCTACGGAGGTATGAGGAAAATAAAATGCCTTTAATTCTATTCTAAAGACAGTTCCCTTCAGAGATACAATCATATAAATCCCCACCCCAAATTCAATATTTATATTGAATAATATTTATATTTATATTCAATTATTTCTTCCTGTTTTGGGCATCACAAACAGTGAGCTTGCTGTGTCTGGTATAGTATTTGCTCGGCTGTGTTCTCTTTTTCTGCAGCATGTCCCGTCCCATTCCGATTTATGGCTGGTGCATCTCTATTTTTCATTATTCTTCAAATCATCCCCTGGACCGTATGTTTGACACCCCTCTTCTATAAATGTTTTTCAACTCTTCCTGACATAAGAGTCTGTTCCCCTCATTAAAGCTCCAGAGAACCATCGTCTCCAACATTGAATGACCAGATGAGGAGTGCGATTACAAATAAATCAACTCAAAGTACTACATTCATAATACATTGATAAATCAAATAAATAAAAGAACAGTGAATAATACTAAACAAAATAATAAATGAATGCACAAATATTCTTTATAAAAGCTGCTTGTCCTGTTTGTTCTCTTCTGCATTCTGAACTTATTAATCACATACCACAAAAACCCACGTCCTGGCTATGTCAGTGCATTCTCATTGCATATTTGGACTTTTCATCATTGAGACATCACGATATCATGTCAAGTTGTACAGCATTATGCATAAAAATAACAAATGAATTATTTGTTTTTATTTACAAAATAACAAATGCAGGAGCACTGCAGCACAGAGTAAACTCAGGAGAACAGGTTAAACACAACCAAATTTACACTGACATGGGAACGGACAGTGATGAACAGAAAATGTGGGCTGTATATACAAAGAGTGAGCTAATTAACCCTCTGTGGTCTGAGGATTTCACGATCAGAGTCTGAAAATGATGACAAAATAAAGTTTTATTAAATAACTCAAAAGGCAGGTAAATCCAAGAACGAGTAAGCAACACAAAACAGTGTGCACAACACAAACAATACCAGACAAATGTGAAGTGAGGACAGCGCAACTTAAATACACCACAAACAAGAGTGATAAACACCTGTGATGATTAAATGAATCTCCATAGCAACTCACAAGTGCCAGGAAACTGAACAAAGGAAAACAGGAACTAATGAATACAAACTAAATGAAACACATGACTGACAATTCATGACATTACAGCCTCGCGCCGTAGTGTGCAGGAGGAGGCAGCTTTGGAAAACAGTCGATGTGACTGCAGTGGTTCAAAATTAATGTTACTTTATGTGCGCAAAAACAAAACAAAAATAACGACTTTATTCAACCATTTTTCCTCTTTCCTGTCAGTCTCCTATGGCCGACGCTGTTCAAGTGATCAGCACAATGCATGCGTGTGATGCTGACGCAAGAGCCGGCCAATAATGAGTCGTCATTCTGACGTAGAACCTGGAAGCTCTGGACCTTGAATGATGGTAATTAATTACGTTGCTTTCCAAAAAAACCTCTCGGATTTCATCAAAAATATATTTTCAATTCAATTCAATTCACATTTATTTGTATAGCGCTTTTCACAATACATATCGTTTCAAAGCAGCTTTACAGAGAATGCAAGTCAACTTTACAATTTAAAGAATGCAGTTAGCAAATAATGTAATAATTTAGGCAATTCATTTACAAACACTGTTAGCAATTTACTTGAAGGTAGAAGCAATGAGCTCCTGGAAAAATGAATTATATATTAACAATAATCAGGATATGTAGAAATTTGGGAATCTTAATTTGTGTTCCGAAGATGAATGAAGGTCTTACGGGTTTGGAATGACATGAGGGTGAGTAATTAATGACAGAAATTTCATTTTTGGGTGAATTAACCCTTTAACCCTCAGTTTCACAGACAAGGCTTAAGCTAGTCCCAGACTAAAATGCATGTTTGAGGTGTTTTAACTGAAAGTAACTGACAGATCTTAAAATATTTCAGTGCCATTTTTTTGTCTCAAGATGCACACCAGTAATGTTGTTTTTTTTTCTCTAGCGAACATTTATAAAAGCTACTTAAATGACCTAATTGAACTAAGGCCTAATCCTGGCTTATGCTAAGCCCAGTACTCACTAGTAAGTACATTAGGGAATTATCCTAGACGAGCAGCTATGAGCAGCTATCAGCAGCTTTTCCCTTCTAAGAGGAAAATCATTCCCCAGACAACAGCATATTGTGGCTCAGATCTGGCCCACATCTGGTGCATGTGGATTACACGCGGACACTATGTTGCTGTCAGGGTCCGAATTACATGCTAGTCTCAATCCATGGCCAGGGGAAGGATAAGCCTTGCACAGCCTCACACAAGATCTACCTATGATTATTTATCTTTGTTTATTGTCCTTTTTCTGTTAATTGGTTAATTTTTTTTTATAAATGGATTTTGTTGTTATCATCAAATATTTGACTAAAAAAAAAAAAAAAAAAAAAAANTTAATAAAAAAAAAAAAAAAAAAAATCACACTCAACTGATCATAATTGTCAAATTATTTTTATTCCGTATTGTAAAATTATATAATTAGGTATTGAGGACCACCCTAAGGTCCACTCACTTTAAAATATCTGGCCTTGCAACTGTTTCAAACAACACTGGTGCCCATTGACTATAAAACATTGAGACATTTCTCAAAACATCTTCTTTCATGCTTTGCAAATATAATTGATGCAGGCTTGGTGCATCATGAGGGAGAGTCAATGATGCCAGAATCAAGTCAAGTCATCTTCATTTATGTAGTGCTTTTTACAATACAGATTGTTTCAAAGCACCTTCACAGTGACAATAGGAAAATTAGTGGACATCATAGATTATTTTGGCTTTTCAGCAGCTCTAGGAAAAAGTTATTATCAAGCTAAAGTAAGTTTTTGATTGAATCTCTTCCGTTGTAAAAATCAGTCATTATTAATTAGGGGCTGCTTAAATTACACCTTTTTAACTGAAAACAGAAGACTTTTAATGAATTCTTGCAGTTCATTTACGTGTTTAGTCTATAGTTAAAAGCATTAGAATGTGTATGTGCGCAGATGCTTAATCTTTTTTACAAAGTGACATTACCAAATTACTTGTCTGGTCCGCATAATACAGAATTATTATCACTTGTCATATCTATGCGAACTGGAATCATTTTGATAAGGTTTTATCTATACCTAGGGAAGGGAAAGGGAAGGAGGCCTCTGCAGGGGATAGTTTAGTTGACACTTCAGGGCTGCGTTATCATCATGTCTAGATGCAGGTCCTTCATCTCATCTGGATACGGCCTGGATCTGGCAGACTTCGGTAAACCTCGAGATAAACAGAGAGAGAGTAATATTAGCGTAGACGCCATTTTTCTTATGATGTAGCAAGTACATCAGGTGTTATGGGAAGTGTTCTGGCTGACCTAATTAATGCAGCCTAACAATTTACATGATTTTAATTATAGAAGTAGATAATGGTTTATGTGTATGCCAGGTTAAACAGATGCATTTTTAGTCTAGATTTAAACTGACAGAGTGTGTCTGCATCCCGAACAATGCTAGGAAGATTGTTCCAGAGTTTAGGTGCTAAATAGGAGAAGGATCTACCGCCTGTGGTTGATTTTGATATTCTAGGTATTATCAGCTGGCCTGAATTCTGAGATCGCAATAGACATGAAGGACTATAATGCATTAAGAGCTCGCTCAGGTACTGGGGAGCTAAACCATTTAGTGCTTTGTAAGTAATTACCAAGATTTTAAATTTATATGAAGTTTAATTCGGAGCCAATATAATAATCAAGATGGCGCCGCGGATGGCCGCCTCGGTTTGTAGCGTCTTGGTACTTTTCTTATTTTTGTTTGTTTGTCCTGTTTTGAGTAACTTTTTTCCGATCAGCTTTACTATGGACGAACTCCTAGATATCAGAAACAACACACCAAATAACTTTTTGCCGACTTTTGAACATTCAGACTTTTTACTGGACATTCTGGTTGGAGGAGCTGCGATTGTATACAAGCGCTCCAAACAACGCAAACGAGGGAAACGCGCCGGCGCGCTCGTGAAATTCCGACAGCTCGGGTTTAGGACTCCGCTGACGAGAATTCATCTAGCGAATCTCCGCTCCCTAGCAAATAAAACAGACGAACTGCTTCTCCTCACCCGCACGAACAAGGACTTTTCAAACTCTGCTGCACTTTGATTCACGGAAACCTGGCCGAAAGGAGCCATCCCGAATAGCGCGCTTCATCTGCCGGGCTTCCAGCTGTTCAGAGAGGATCGCGTTACCGAGACGTCGGGGAAAACGAAAGGCGGTGGATTATGTTTTTATATCAACGTAGGCTGGTGTACAGACGTGACAGTGTTAAAGGAGATGTGCTGCCCTAATTTGGAGGCTCTCTTCATTAACTGTAAGCCTTTTTATTCACCGCGGGAGTTTTCTTCTTTTATTCTGGTGAGTGTTTACATTCCTCCTGATGCGTGCGTGAGCGCGGCGCTTGAACAGCTGGCCGATCAGATCACACACACAGAGCAGTGTTACCCAAACACTTTCATTATCATTCTCGGTGATTTCAATAAAGCTAATCTCACCCGTGAACTGCCTAAATACAGACAGCACATTACATGCCCCACCAGGGACAGTAACATACTGGACCATTGCTACACTGCTTTAAAGGGTGCATACCACTCTGTCCCCAGAGCTGCTTTGGGACTCTCTGATCACTGTTTGGTTCATCTTCTACCAGCCTACAAGCAGAAACTGAAATCTGCTAAGCCTGTGGTAAGAACTGTAAAGAAATTGACCAGCGAAACAGAGCGGGCTTTACAAGCCTGTTTCGACTGCACTGATTGGAGTGTTTTTGAGGCTGCAGCCACTGATCTGGATGAGCTCACTGACACTGTGACATCCTACATCAGTTTCTGTGAGGACATGTGTGTTCCCAACAGGACTTATTTAACATATAACAACGACAAACCTTGGTTTACTGCAAAACTTGAGACAGCTTCGCCAGGCCAAAGAGGATGCTTACAGGAGCGGGGACAAAGTCTTGTACAAACAGGCCAAATACTCACTGAATAAGGAGATCAGTGTAGCAAAGAGAAGCTATGCTAAGAAGCTAGAACACCAGCTTTCAGCTACTGACCCAGCATCAGTGTGGAAGGGCCTGAAAACCATCACCAGCTACAGGACCCCATCCCCCAGCACTGTGGAGAACCAACATTTGGCCAATGAGCTGAATACATTTTACTGCAGGTTTGAAAGACCTGGTCTCACACCCCACACCC
>RJVU01054546.1:574338-587804 GCA_003731715.1 Anabarilius grahami
AATAAATCGTTCCGTTCAGTAATACTATGCAATAGGTTAAGTAATCTAGTGAAAAACAAGAAAATTATATTATGTGAATAGGAATAAAGAGAAGGATTTAGGATAAACTCCACGAAGCTCCGAGCGTAGGTCAGACAGCAGGCAGCAGCGTTGAACCGGAACCGGAAGCGGAATGTATGCAGAGTCTTCAGGAAACAGAAGATAAGGAAAGCCAAAGGCCCAGACGGTGTTTCACCAGCCTGTCTCAAAGCCTGTGCTGCCCAGCTGTCATCCATCTTCACACTGATCTTCAACAGATCACTGGAGCTGTGTGAAGTCCCCTCCTGCTTTAAACACTCCACCATCATCCCTGTACCCAAGAAACCAAAAATCACAGGACTAAATGACTACAGACCTGTTGCTTTGACGTCTGTGGTCATGAAGTCATTTGAGAGACTGGTGCTGGCCTACCTGAAGGACATCACTGGACCCCTGCTGGACCCCCTGCAGTTTGCTTATCGTGCAAACAGGTCTGTGGATGATGCAGTCAATATGGGGCTGCATTATATCCTACAACATCTGGACAAACCAGGAACTTATGCAAGGATCCTGTTTGTGGACTTCAGTTCGGCTTTCAACACCATAATCCCAGATACCCTCCTGAATAAACTGACCCAGCTCTCTGTGCCCACCTCTGTCTGTCAGTGGATCACCAGCTTCCTGACAGACAGGCAGCAGCTAGTGAGGCTGGGAAAACTCACATCCAGCACCCGCACCATCAGCACCGGCGCCCCTCAGGGTTGTGTGCTCTCCCCACTGCTCTTCTCCCTCTACACCAACGACTGCACCTCTAAAGACCCCTCTGTCAAGCTCCTGAAGTTTGCGGATGACACCACAGTCATCGGCCTTATCCGGGACGGAGACGAGTCTGCTTACAGACTGGAGGTTGAACAGCTGGCTGTCTGGTGCATTCACAATAACCTGGAGCTCAACACGCTCAAGACAGTGGAGATGATCGTGGACTTCAGGAGAAACCCCCCTGCTCTCCCCCCACTCACCATCATGAACAGCACTGTGACTGCAGTGGAGTCATTCAGGTTCCTGGGCACCACCATCTCTCAGGACCTGAAGTGGGACATTCACATTGACTCCACTGTGAAAAAGGCTCAGCAGAGACTGTACTTCCTTCGCCAGCTGAGGAAGTTCAACCTGCCACAGGAGCTGCTGAAACAGTTTTACTCAGCTGTTATTGAGTCAGTTCTGTGCACTTCTATAACTGTTTGGTTTGGGTCAGCCAGCAAATCAGATATAAGAAGACTGCAACGGATTGTTAGGACAGCTGAAAGGATAATTGGTATGCACCTGCCCAACCTTCAGGACTTGTACAACGCCAGAGTGAAGAAACGGGCAGGTAACATCATCACAGACCCCTCTCACCCTGGACACAACCTGTTTGCACTTCTGCCCTCAGGCAGACGTTACAGATCTCTGTGCAATAGAACATCTAGGCATAAGAACAGTTTTTTCCCCAACGCTATCTCCAGCTTAAACAGCTAACATAGCACTTACCCGTTTTAGTATTCACTTTCAGTACTTGAGAGAGAGTAAAAAATTGTGTAAATATATATATATATATATATTCTATTCACCCTGCTGTATATACAATACAAATCTGTATGTCTTCTATTCCAGATGTATACCACATAAGTAAAATAAAATAAATAATAATACTAATTTATTATTTTCTTAGTTTACTTATTTAAATGTTTCTGTTCTCATGTCATATGTATGTGTGTACCAAGAGCTTCTGTAGAAAACCTCAACAAATTCCTTGTGTGTTTGTGCACACCTGGCGAATAAAGCACATTCTGATTCTGATTCTGAATGCAGTGTTGACAGAACCGGGCTAATATGGTCATACTTCCTGGTTCTGGTTTGTTTATTAGACGTGCAGGACAACCACAGAGTAGTGCATTATAAAAGAATAATAATTTTTGGGTGACACTACCCCTTTAAGATTTTCCATGTTACAAACAAAGCAGTGACAGCTGAAAGAATGCCCCTGAGCGACATGGAAATGTGAAATGGGAAATATTAGTATGGATTAGAATGGGCTGCTGATAACAAACACTGAAAATAGAACATTGGTGGAGATTTTAAGGTTAGAGTAAAGGTTAAGGTATACTTTATTGTCCCTGAGGGAAATTTGTCTTGGGCTCAACAATACAGCCACTACATCACATAAAACTTATAGTAAACTAAAACAAAATAGCACAACAATAACAGCAACAACACATACATTAAAAGAGAGAGAATAAAATAATAATAATAAAAAACTTACTTAATGTTATTTAATAACTTAATTCCAGAAGGAATAAATGAATTACATCTGTGCATTCTTAATCTCCTACCCAATGGTAGCATTTCAAACTCAAGGTGTGTTCAAGGTGTGTGCTGTATCATGTAGAACCTTATATGCCTCCCTCAGTAAAGACTTCTCTTACAGGGTCTGGAGATAAAAGGGTTCTATTCTTCCCATGGTCTTTATAGCTGTTTGAATAAGACGTCCAAGCCTGGATTTCAAATGTACTGTCAAATTACCATACCAAATGTGTATTCCATATCTAATCACATTCTCCAATACAGCTTGATAAAACAAAATCATAATCATACTTCTGACATCATATAGTCTGAGCCCTCTCAAAAAAATACAGATTATCAACATGAACATGCCATGTAAAAGAACAGTCAAAATAAACACCAAGATATTTATATGAGGACACCTGTGTAATTGGAACATTATGAATATGTACAGGGCTTTGGAATAGAGAATATCATCTCCTCAGTTTTCTTCACATTCACAATCAGGTAGTAGGCATCACACCACTCTGTAAACTGGTTATTTTCAGAGCGGTAAAATGAGATGTCTTGGTCTTTATATAGTAAGCTAAGAACAGCAGTGTCATCACTAAATTTCACAATGTAATTTCTGTTGTTTTTGCTCACACAACTGTCTGTGTACAGTGTAAAGAGAACTGGGGAGCTCACACACCCTTGAGAGACTCCTGTACTGATATATTGAGAGTCAGAGATCATCTTGCTACCCTTAACCTGTTGGATTTTGTCTGTTAAAAGTGAGATTATGAAATAACCCCCAACAATTTTTTTTACATAAACAAATAATAAAATAAAACAAAAATCTCCCCAACAGTGAATCTGTACCACTTCCACCAGAGAGCACCATGGTTTATGGGTGTGTTAGTGGAGATTGTCAGCTCTTTCCCCTGGACAGGGGGCAGGATTTAGTGCCGCTCGCTCTACTGGAACACACTGTAGTAGTGCACTGGTCCTGAAGGCCAGAGTCAAAGCCTACTGTTTCCAGTGAATCTGACCTTACGAAGGATTTGAGTGGGAGCCAGTGGGTCTGACGTTGGTTAAAGGCCTGTTCACACCCAACACATGCTTTGTCTATCCAAATCAATGTGAAAAAGGCAGATGGGCTGAATAAAAGTCAAGTCAAGTCAGTCAAGTCATCTACATTTATATAGCACTTTTCACAATACATATTGTTTCAAAGCAGCTTCACAGTGACAATAGGAAAATTCTTATCGAGCTAAAGTTGTTTTTTGATTGAATTACTTCCGTTGTAAAAATTGTTCATTATTACTTTAGGGGCCGCTTAAACGACACCTTTCCTACTGAAAACCGAATACCCCTAATGCATTCTTGCCATTCATTTACATGTTTAGTCTATAGGTTTGTGTGTTTGAGTGTGTATTTGCGCAGAAGCTTGGTCATTTTTTTTTTTTAAAGTGATATTTGCCAAATTACTTTACTGGTCCGCATAATACAGAAAAATTAGTTGTGTCCGCAGATCTATGCGAACTGGAATAATTGTGATAACGTTTTATCTATACATAGAAAGGAAAGGGAAATGGGCCTTCGCAGGGGATAGTTTAGTTGACACTTCAGGGCTGCGTTATCATCATGTCTAGATGCAGGTCCTTCATCTCATCTGGATATGGCCTGGATCTGGCAGACTATGGTAAACCTCGGGATAAACAGAAAGAGACTAATATTAGCGTAGACACCATTCTTCTTATGATGTAGCGAGTACATCAGGTGTTATGGGAAGTGTTCCCGGTTCCGGCTGACCTAATCTATGCAGCCTAACAATTTACATGATTTGAATTATAGAAGTAGATAATGTGTTGTGTATGCCAGGTTAAAGAGATGCGTTTTTAGTCTAGATTTAAACTGACAGAGTGTGTCTGCTTCCCGAACAATGCTAGGAAGATTGTTAAAGAGTTTAGGTGCCAAATAGGAGAAGGATCTACGCCTGCGGTTGATTTTGATATTCAACCCTAACTCGCAAATTCAATGTCAGCAGAAGTAATTTGCTCTGGTCCTCTTCCTGTTCGTAGGAGTGATGAGATAGTTAGCAGGTTATCATCACTCAATGGCTGGCTGTCTAAGTGGTGTCCGCAGAATAATATAGGTTTCATAGACAATTGGAAAAGTTTTTGGGGCAGACCTGACCTGTTGAAAAGAGATGGTATTCATCCCTCTCGGGATGGTGCTGCTCTTCTCTCTAGTAATATGGNCACTTCAGGGCTGCGTTATCATCATGTCTAGATGCAGGTCCTTCATCTCATCTGGATACGGCCTGGATCTGGCAGACTATGGTAAACCTCGGGATAAACAGAGAGAGACTAATATTAGCGTAGACACCATTCTTCTTATGATGTAGCGAGTACATCAGGTGTTATGGGAAGTGTTCCCGGTTCCAGCTGACCTAATCTATGCAGCCTAACAATTTACATGATTTGAATTATAGAAATAGATAATGTGTTGTGTGTATGCCAGGTTAAAGAGATGTGTTTTTAGTCTAGATTTAAACTGACAGAGTGTGTCTGCTTCCCGAACAATGCTAGGAAGATTGTTCCAGAGTTTAGGTGCTAAATAGGAGAAGGATCTACTGCCTGCGGTTGATTTTGATATTCTAGGTATTATCAGCTGGCCTGAATTCTGAGATCGCAATAAACGTGAAGGATTATAATGCATTAAGAGCTCGCTCAGGTACTGGACAGGAAGCCAATGCAGTGAAGACATAACTGGACTAATATGGTCATACTTCCTAGTTCTAGTAAGAACTCTAGCTGCTGCATTTTGGACCAGCTGTAGTTTATCTATCAAGCGAGCAGAACAGCCACCCAGTAGAGCGTTACAGTAATCTAGCCTTGAGGTCATGAACGCATGAACTAGCTGTTCCGCATTTGTCATTGAGAGCATATGTCATAGTTTAGATATATTTTTAAAATGGAAGAATCCGGTTTTACAGATGCTAGAAACATGGCCTTCAAATGAAAGATTGGTATCAAAGAGCACACCCATGCAAAAATGCAAGTTGACTCCCTGCCAGAAAAAAATAATCACTGCTTTTTGTTTCTGACACCTGCATGCCACAAATTAAGGGAAGGAATTAAGGAAACCAAGCAGCATTCGCGTGTTTTCAATTTGAGCTATTTAACTAGAATTATGTATCACATGGTGTTTATCAAACAATGCCAAAGACAGCAGCTCAAATCCATTTCCACTGATGGTTACAGATTCTTAACTACACCGCCTGTGCATGAACACCTCCAGCTTGCAGTTTTACTCCAATCACATGACCTAAAGCACCAATTTTATTGGGTGGCCAGCTTCATTTCGCAGTGCAGTGGAAAAGAGATTAGAACAGATCATTGCATTGATGGCACACTGTAAAACCTGATAAATTCAGAATACTCAACATTTTTGTAGACACCGATTACCTCAAAAAATTTAAGTAAAGCAACTTTTTTAAGTAAACAATAATTATAAATAACGATTAAGTCAAACTGAAAAATTTAACTTTTAATGTTTAAGTCCACTGTACTTAAAACTATTGTTTACCATGCGTAATGTTTCTCATTTTTCAATTATTTGGATGCAGTGGTTGTAAAACCCGATAATAATTAATTCCTTACATTTATATAACGCTTTTATTGGTACTCAAAGCGCTTTACATATGGAAGGGGGAATCTCCTTAACCACGACCAATGTGCAGCATCCGCCTGGATGATGAGACGGCAGCCATATTGCGCCAGAACGCCCACCACACACCAGCTTATTGGTGGAGAGGAGACCAAGTGATCAGTGTATGGGGATGAGTAGGAGGCCATGATGGACAGAGGCCAAAGTGTATATGTGGCCAGGATGTCAGAGTTACACCCCTACTCTTTTGAAGGACATCCTGGGATTTTTAATGACCACAGAGAGTCAGGACCTCGGTTTAACGTCTCATCCGAAGGATCGTTAATTTCAGAATACTCAAAACATTTAAGTAAACAACTCAAAAATTATTTTAGTAGAACTTAAAAAAAATATTTTGTATTAAACAAACTTGCTAATTACAATTTAATTGAAATATTGAATGCTGGGAACTTAATGTTGAATGGATTCTTCTGATAACACTGGTTAGAGAAACAATGTGCATTGCCCACGTGAAAAGGACACGACAATTAAATGTATTGAAAATGTACGTATATTAAATTAAAGTTGTATGTTTATAGTACATTTGTATTCCCAAACTGCTTATTTGAAGTGCATTACAAATATACTGAATTGCATTTTAACATATTTCTAAAAAGTATACTAGAATACTATGGTAATAAATATATGCTTAGTTAAGCTTTTAAGAAATATGCTAAAACACAAGCATACTTTAAGTGAAATGTTAGTGTATTTACAAAAAAAAAAAATCTTATTTTACTCTTTAAGTATATTTTATGTGTAATTTGTGTAAGAACATAGCAAAATTATTCAGATTTTAGTTGGTTTGAAGTATACATACTTTATTTATAACCGTGTGTAGGTCTACTACAATATATTTTAAATATCTATGTAATGAGCATGTGCTTCAGCCTGCTTTTCAAAAGTAAGATATTTTGAAAAAGATTTAACATTTTTATATATTAATCTCACCCCCTTCACTCGGGAAAAAAGTAAAGTCAGCCTAAAGTCAGCCTAGTTCACTGTGTCCTCTTCTAAAATACAGCATATTACCATTGACAAGAAACAGCCAACAGCACAGTGGGTTTGAGAGTATTCACCAAAATGTATGTATATGAACCGTACGCTGAACGTAGCCACAATAAGATCGCTATTATTTTGTTTTTCTTTTTTTATTTAAAATATTCATAAACTTGCTTACCATGTCATCAATTATCTGATATTCCGATTCTCAAATATGAGTGAGTGTGTTTTGTCATTTAGAAACCTTTATAAGTGATCTTTATCTTGATCTATAACACGAGATGGGCGCCGCCATCTTTGCCCCGCAGTTCGCAGAGTCCTGTCAGTCCGATCTACAGCAGGTGAATTCATCAGTTTCTCCCGAAAAATATGCAAGTACGTGGTTGGTGAACTGGAAGAATAAGGCTACGTCCACACGAAGCCGGAGCTTACCCTATCCGATCTTTTTTTACCTTGTCTCAAGAAACCACTGAAACGACTCAAAACGATGTAGTATACATGCCAGACCAGTATGTGGCGCTGTAATTCTGCCACAGAGATACACTTAAAGCAGCGAATAAGACTTGGAGCATGCACATAAACCTTGCGCGCTGTATACAAACTATAGTAAAGCTTAGAAATAACGCTTTATTTTGTCTCAGTAGGTTCTGCAGCACGAACACAAGCATAAAGAGTCTGCTATTGTTGTTGTTGTTGCCGTTTTGTGCTGTTAGCGGCGTCTGACTAGGGTCGACACGTGGGGTGATGACATCATCGTTTCACAAAAAAATACGGATAGGCTTTCCACACGAAAATGCAAAGACGGCATTTTCAGATTTTTCAAAAAATGGCAGTTGCACCTTCTGAAAACGCCGGATCCGTGTGGACGGAATGCCTATCCGATACAAAATCTGTGCGTATTCACAAAAACACATCTCTGTGTGGACGGGGCCTTATAGGGTAAACTTTATAGTTACTTAGGCCCATTATGTGTGCCTGATATGAATACATGTCGGCAAATTATATTTGAATGGATTGTTATTGCTGCTTCCACTGATGTCTGACATCAGTGTGCATTTTATAAACTCTAAATGTATTGTTTTACTGGTGCCTATGTGTATTTAAATGTCTGAAAGCTTAAAAAAAAACAAAAAAAAAACATTATATGGCTGAAAACACTGTGATATGATAAGAGCTGAGCGTGTCCGTCTCGCAGCCAAAGCGCGAAAGCACAGTTTGAATCTGGCAGTTATGTGACGTTACTGAACGTTCTAAATCCCACATGTGGGACCGGACCGCTTAACCACTCAAAAGGTTAAAAGCCAGTTGTGCTCGTGCAATGGTGGATTCACAATTTACATGGCAGAATTTGCAAGCGCAAAACTGAACGCTTCTCTAGCGAGGAAACGGATCTGCTCATGTGCGAGGTTAAAGTAGTGATGTCCGGTTCGCGAACGAATCGTCCTTTTGAACCGGTTCTTTTTAGTGAACCGGTCGAACCAGTTCACCAAATCGGACTGAATCGTTCTAAACAGTTCTCCAGCACTTATCCATAAATTACTGAAGTTACTCACTTTTTGACGTGCCTGACACTCCCTCTGACTCGAAATAAACCAACATCCCAGAGTTATTCAGTTACTCCAACAGTACACTGACTTAACCTGCTGTAAAGAGAGAACTGATGATGGGCACGAGCAGCTGATATACTGAGTGCGCATGCGCGGGGCACACGAACGAACGTACACGGCCTGTCACCGTTCTCGTTCTCGAGTCAAGAATCGTTTTGCAACGGTTTTCGGATCATCAGTACTCAACCGAGAACTGCTTCTTTCGGACATGTCCGATTTGAGAACCGATGAGCTGATGATACTGCGCATGCGTGTAGTTTTTCAAGAGAATGAAAAGCACGTTAGTCAAGTTTTGTTGAACATCGGAAAGTGTGATAATATAAAAAAGTAATGGAAATATGTTTATGACATAATTCAAAATACAAAAAGTTTATTGTGCTTTTCCAAATACACAATAACAGATTAATAGCATACAAGAATACATGCAACATGAACAAATATTTTGTACACAACTACAGCAAGAGCAAAAAAGTGACTCCTTTTGAATCGCTCTCGCGGTTCTCGAATCTCAATCTCGTTCTCGAGTAGAATCGGCAACGGTTTTCGGATCACCAGTACACAACCGAGAACCGCTTTCGGACATGTCTGATTTGAGAAATGATGAGCTGATGATACTGCGCATGCATGATTCAGCGTGTGATCTGAAGCTACCGAACAGTAATGTTTTAGTTGACTGATGTTATGATTACTGACTTTATATATTTGAATGTGTTAAGTGTTTTTTCGTCCCGGCCCGTGAAAGACTAATGACGTCATTATGTTGGAGCATAAAAGTTTTTTTTCAACCAGTTTATTTAAACTAACTGTCCGAAAGAACCGGTATGCGGAAAAGAACCGAACTTCCCATCACTAGGTTAAAGTGCTCAAGCAGACATCTACGGGACAAGCCGGATTCTACCAAAGTATTTTTATCTTTATATACACAATAATAATCTTTTACATTGTAATCCTTTTTATAATATTTGGAAGTTTGTGTGTGTAACAAGCAGAGTGCACATGCATTGTGCAGCCGCCTATAGGCGCCTATATTACTAACACGCACTTTATGCTGTTCAAGTTTTTTGCTGTTCAATGGCACAGTCTATTTCAGTTCCTCAAAATAGCTACACACCAACAATGCACCTGAACACACCTCGTTTTCAGACCAGCACGCCCATGGGTGAACAGATGGACATGAGTGCATTTGTTATTTAAACAACTTGGTGCTGGATGTGAAAATGATAACTGCGTCAGGCTGAAACTAGCAAAAACACTTGTGTTGTGCCGGGTGTATGATAGTCAAGTCAAGTCAAGTCACCTTCATTTATATATAGGACCCCTTGTAATAAAGTGCAAATCCTCATTAAATAATTGCATCATCACACAATCAGTGTGTGCATTTCAGCAAAAATATGATGACAACTAGCCACAAAACCAACAAAATTTAATGTAAGCCATTTAATGTAATTTTAATGTAAGCCATTTAATGCAACATGACTGCGCTCAGACCAAAGGACATTAGCGACAGACATTTACTCATCATTGACAGTGAACAGCAATGAATGAATGAATGAGGCATTTTATATAGCGCTTTCATATGTACTACTGTACACCCAAAGCGCTTTACAATCATATCAGGGGTCTCTCCTCATCCACCACCAGTGTGCAGCATCCACTTGGATGATGCGACGGCAGCCACAGTACAACGGCGCCAGTGCGCTCACCACACACCAGCTGTAGGTGGAGAGGAGAGAGAGTGAAAGAGCCAATTCAATGGATGGGGATTATTAGGAGGCCATGATTGGTAAGGGCCTATGGAGGGAATTTGGCCAGGACACCGGGGTTACACCCCTACTCTTTACGAGAAGTGCCATGGGATTTTTAACGACCACAGAGAGTCAGGACCTCGGTTTAACGTCTCATCCGAAGGACGGTGCTTGTTTCAGTACAGTGTCCCCGTCACTATACTGGGGCGTTAGGACCCACACAGACCACAGGGTGAGCACCCCCTGCTGGCCTCACTAACACCTCTTCCAGCAGCTACCTGGTTTTCCCAGGAGGTCTCCCATCCAGGTACTAACCAGGCTCAGCCCTGCTTAGCTTCAGTGGGCAACCAGTCTTGGGCTACAGGGTGATATGGCTGCTGATGGCATTTTGGAATAAACCAAAACAAACAAGCAATGTTGATAATAAATCATATCATTAGACTGTCACTATGTTCCTTTTTAGAAAGAAATGGTATCTGTGAGGATTTCCAGTCAGGGTTTAGACCGTACCATAGTACTGAGACTGCTCTCATTAGAGTTACAAATTATTTGCTCTTATCGGATCGTGGCTGTATCTCTCTATTATTGTTACTGGATCTTATGCCTCATTTCTACTGAGCGGTACGGTTCAGTACAGTACAGTTCGGTACGGTTCAGAACGGTAGACCCTGATCAGGCTTGCGTTTCCACCGCCAACAGTACCCTTACTTGATAGGCGTGGTGTAGCCGGACAGTAGTGATCGGCGTGATTCTCGCTCGAAGAAGAAAACGACACAGTAAACAACAATGGAGGACATACAGCAGATCTTGTTCTTGCTTCTCGGCTTGAGGCTGTCTGTAACAAGAAGACAAGCTTTGCTCGCTGCACACCAACATTCGGCGTTTCAGAATACCAAGTACGCAAAGTTCTTGTCTTTATTTCTCATTGTATACCTTCTCATACTTTATACTTTTATAATGGTTATTATTGTTAATTAAAACTGACTTTTAACAAAAATAGAGGGTTGTTTTGTCTTATTTAATTTTATTATAGGCTACATACAGTGAAGATAATCAGAGTACATATGCACACATTGCCTGAACCACACATTAATAGGTTTCATATTTTTTAAATGAAAACAAAAAGATGCAGGGTTGTGTCTTATATTTTGTTTTGTTATATAGCCTACATGAAGTGAAGATAATCAATGTACTCATTGCCTGGACCACATTTGTGTGGCGTCTCGTGTTGTCATTCCCCTTGTGACACGCGCAAGTGACGATTCTCTGTCAACTGTGGGATTACAAATTTAAGAATCTGTTTAAGATCTGATGATCCTACGTCCTGACATAACATCACATGATGACGACATCAGATGAATGATTCTGTTTAGCAAAGTTTCCAGCAAGAGTTCTCACCTTTTGGCGTTAATGGCTCTTGGAGCCCCTGTCCCATTATTTGAATAGGTATGCTGATTGGATTAGGACTTGCGACAATCTAGAGTCTGGGGTGGGTTCCTATACCTGAATACTTCATTTGCATGCTTTGTTTAAGGTCGTCTCCCTGGTGCTTTGTCTCTATCCCTAAGCACTGCCCCCTAAAATGTATATAAACTTCAATGTACACTGCCTTAGTTAGACTTGGATGACTACAGCGACGCACAGCACGTTTCTCAATAAAGAGTAACTTCTGCTTGAAAGATATCCCAACGTCTCCTGGTCTCTGCTTCGATGAGGAAAAAGTTTCCAACTCAACCAATCAACATTCTGCAGAGTGTAGCTCTGCTTGGTACCCCAACAAAAGGGTCCCAAAAAAGTGGTACGGTACGGTTTGGAATTAGGGTACCATTCACAATTTTTGACAACGGCAAAAATTCTGTACCGTACCGAACCGAACCATACTGCTCAGTGAAAACGAGCCATTAGTGCTGCTTTTGACACTATCGAACACAAAATTATTTTAAATAGAATCGAAAATTATGTTGGCATTAGTGGAATTGCATTGGCATGGTTCAAATCATACTTATCTGACCGTTATCACTTTGTAGTAGTAAACGATGAGATGTCATATCGATCACAAGTTCAATATGGAGTACCGCAAGGCTCAGTACTAGGACCGTTGCTTTTCACTCTGTACATGCTACCCTTGGGAAATATCATTAGGAAGCATGGCGTTAGTTTTCACTGTTACACTGATGATACTCAGCTCTATATTTCTTCGCTCTACTGGGTGGTTGCCCTGCGTGCCTAATAAACAAACTCCAGGTGGTCCAAAATGCTGCAGCTAGAGTTCTTACTAGAACCAGCGTCTCTCACAAATGTCTCCATGGTTGCAAGGCACGCTCCCTGTGCAAACAGGGGGTCAAAGGCGATGCGTTATTTCTCAGGCAAGTCTCCATCTCTCTGCACAATGCTTACTCTTAAAATAAAGTTTAAAAAAGGTGGTCTTTGATCCCTTTTTTGAAAGCATGAAATATGGTTGGTTGAAAATTTAATTTAAGCATTGTTTCTTAACTCATATATTGTGGATAAACAAGGCAAATTTCTTAAAATTTCTGTTCGAGCACATTAATACAGTATATTACAGACCTAAATGGACAATTTAAAAAGGATTTTTTAGGTATTTTGGTAAAAACTTTTTTTTTTCATGGTAAAGATGACATTTGCGTGAAATTGCCCATCTGTAGTTTATTTATCAAGCCAACCACCCAGTACAGCATTACAGTAATCTAGCCTTGAGGTCATGAACGCATGAACTAACTGTTCTGCATTTGTCATTGAGAGCATATGTCGAAGTTTAGATATATTTTTAAGATGGAAGAATGCGGTTTTACAGATGCTAGTAACATGGCCTTCAAATGAAAGATTGGTATCAAAGAGCACACCCAGGTTCCTAACTGATGACGAAGACTTAACAGAGCAGCCATCAAGTGTTAGACAGTATTCTAGGTTATTACGTGAAGACGTTTTTGGTCCAATAATTAGAATCTCTGTTAGCTGGTTCTGTCAACACTGCATCGGCTCCCTATTAAACTTCTTATCAATTTAAAATCTTGCTAATTACTTACAAAGCACTAAATGGTTTAGCTCCCCAGTACCT
>RJVU01054546.1:594736-608805 GCA_003731715.1 Anabarilius grahami
AAGAGTGTAACAAGCTCCACTTTAATTTACGGCCCGTAATGTCATATTTACCCTGTAACTACATGAAACAAAAGCATATTTCCCCATGTATTAAAAAAATTGCAATAGTTCTTTCTACTTGCCTTGGAACAACTTAATCAGTGCACTTTCTCAACAAAACAATGTAAGATTGTTTTCTATCATAACAGTATAAGTACCCCTTATTTCTAAAATACTTACATTATAATTAAGTTGTTATTTTCCTGATTGTTACTCCTTTATTCCCAAGACTTTACATATTGTTCCCCTATACTTACACATACTTACTGTATAGGTACACTATAATTATCGAAAGTTACACTGTAAATTCGTTGTAATTATGCAGTACTTTCCGGGCCGTAATCTAAAGCGTTACCGAAAATGCTTTTATTTGAAATTAATTTTCGTATTGCATATTTTTCATATTTTAATTTTTATATTGAAAATATGGTAAATACTGTAAAAATGTCAAGTCAAGTCACCTTTTATTATTTATCACCTTTATAGGGCTTTTTACAATGCAGATTGTGTCAAAGCAGATTTATAGTGATAACTGGCAAATAATTTTGGCTGCAGAGCAGCTCCAGAAGAAAATGGTGTCATTGTCCAGCTTAAGAGAATTTAGTATTGATTCATTCCATTGTAAAAATCCATCTGCTTATTAAGTCGTGACGTAAGGAACGCCATTTCTGGGTCCAAATCTCGACTCGTTTCACTTGAGAATGCCATCTCCACGGCTGTTTATGAGCGCTATTTATTTATGTTAAACGTTTAACATTTAAAAAAGTTAAACATTTAAAATACTTAGTCTACACAAGTCGCTTAGTCTTGTTTCTTTTTCGGCTACATACTGAAACTTCCCTGTCAATTTCTTCAAAGCAGACACTTTTAGGACTGCGGTAAGAAAAGGCTTTCCTGTAGCTCAGTGGTTAGAGCATGGCACTAGCAATGCCAAGGTTATGGGTTCGATCCCAGGGATTGCACATACTCAGATACAAATGTATAGGATAATGCAATGTAAGTCTCTTTGGATAAAAGCGTCTGCCAAATGCATAAATGTAAGATTTTCTGTGGCTGTTAGCATTTTTAAGATTCTTTTTTGGGCTCGCCATCTTCTAGCATCACAGCCTGACACACCTTACTTCTTGGCTGCTTAATGAGAGTTGTTTGATGACTCTGCTGCATTTATTAGTTCTGGGGGAACACTCGTTTTACACATTTGGTGCTTCCTATTGTTTCGGGTGTATTACATGTAAGAGTCTAAACTGAATATAAAACGACCTTATTTTTTCAGATGTATTTCCAAGAAAAAAGCTCTGTCTTATATTCGGAACAATAAGGTAAAATATGTATAAAAGGAAACATGCATATTTCTAGATGCTTCAAATGCTCAGCCTAGCCTTAATCCTATTTTGCATAGATTAACATTAACATTTACACATGTTGTGTGATAGATCACTTTCAAAAGGTCAAATGTTCCTGGTCTATCAATTAATTTGAACTCGTGGGTTAGTATAATATACTCTAGTAAAATGCTGCATTTTCTTTTACATATTAGGACAGTACGACATGTCAAACCCTAGCCATTGATACTTCATCTGTTGACTCAATATCTGCTGCTGCCATTCTAGATATAAACACCAATGAACTGACATGAAGATGACAATGAGAAAAAAACAGCTCGGCAACCACATTCTTATCCAGTTTGTTCTTGTTTGTGGTGAGTTACACACACACACACACACACACACACACACAGAATGAGTCAGTGTTTTTGAAGGAATCTCTTGAGTGAATGATTTTGTGTCCTGATCATAAAGACAGTCACTTGTTGCCACCTGCTGGTGTAAAGCTGCAAACAGAGTCACTTAGCAGCATTTAGTGCAGTTATGGATAAAAAACTGAACAGAATTAAAAAAATTGCTTTGCTGTGATAACAGGAAAATAATGACACACACACACACACACACACGCATAAGGTGTAAAATGTAACTTTCGGCAGGTGTCTGTCTGTGAGACTTTGTTCTGCTTCAACATGGAAGATTGTGTGCAGGATTCATCAGCGCTCGCTCTAATTATAGGCAGGCTATCGTTTCTGATATTCCATGTTAAGTATTCTGCTCAACAGGTCTATCTACATTAATTGTTTCAACATTTTTTAGCTGGTATTTCTGCATGTTCCTCCTTCCATAGGTGTGTGTTCCAGAGCAGTTTGTCATCATAGTGATATTCAGCATGACTGTGGAAATACTTTGAAATACTGTTTATCGCCTCATTGTTTGTAAAAATAGTAACTTTGCGCTGGAATGAAAAACATTGATAAAGTGGAATGTAATCCCCTCGGCTGTGTTAAATTTTGCTATGGGATTCTTTACATTTAGCAAGTGTTAAGCATGCCAAGAAAAGGTCAAAAAAATCATGGCACAATGAGACTTTAAGCACTATCTGAACACATGCCTGAACAGCAGAGGCTAGTGTAACAAAGAATCCAGTAATAGATAATCTGTGAGTCTGAATTTAATCCAGACAGGTTTCATATCCATAATGGTCCATTAAAAAAATAAATATGACTGAAATCATTCTATATGGGATTGCCTATCTCTGTTTTTATAACATAATTCCTATTGCTGTGTTATCAGCAGTTAAACTTACATATGGACCCATTTATTTAACAAACATACCCGCGGTTTCACAGACAAGGCTTAAAATAGTCCCAGACTAAAATGCATGTTTGAGCTGTTTGAATTTAAAGCAACTTGTACTGACATATCTTAAAATATGTCAGTGCCCTTGTTTTGACTCAAGATCACCAGTAATGTTTTTTTTTCTTCTAGTGTACGTTTATAAAAGCTACTTAAATATCCTAATTGAACTAAGGTATAATCCTGGTTTAGGCTAAGCCCTGTCTGTGAAACTGGGCCATACTGATTCTAATGCCTTTTGTAAGTAAAATTATATAAATCTTTTAGGAAGCTGAAACGACACTATATCTGCCCTAATTTTAGTTTGCACGATTGCTAGGCGCTCCTCAGCTCGAATGCTAGCATCTATTCCCTTACAAAAAATAAGTATGCTTCAAGTTCATTTTATTAAGTATACTTAAGTAAAGTTCAAGTACTGTATATTTCTATGTAGTAAGTATTATCGGGACTAAATTGACCCACTTTTTAGTGTATAAAATTTAAGGCTGTTGACATAAACGCTTTAACGCATGCGATCAGTTTCCATTTCCATTTTATTTTATTTAATCAGGGACAATGCACATTAATAATACATACAATAGAATGTAAAATGCACCAGATTTAGCCAACACTGGCTAATTTTCATCCGTAGTACATAGTTAGCAGGTTGATGTTAAGGACAGGAAGAAAAAATATAAACAAAAAATATTAATACACCAAATTAAGAATGAAGAAAATATGAGAGCAGACTACCATACCATATCCATAAGTCACTATAAATGATCACAATTTTGATGGGTCAATAAACAGCTTTTTCGAGAAACCACAGTTTCCTGTGGCTCTACTTCCCAGCTCTACTGGGAGTCTCTTCCACTCATGCATTTCTTTACAAGCAAAAAATAATTGACCAAATGTAGTTCCCTTTCAAAAGCTTTACTTGAGCTGCACTTTATTCAGCACTATTGGAACGTCTTTAGTCGTGGCCAGATGTGAATGTGTAAAACATCATGAAATTGACCTATATTTATAGCCTACGTGACGTCATTGGAATGCATCGTAGGCGAGGCTATAATTAGATGAACCGCAGGTCTTTTGTCTTCAGAGGCCATACTGTGAAGTGTGTGTGAAGCAGCTCTGCTCAAACTCTTTACTTCCTTCAACACTTTATTAGGAATTAGATTTGACAGGCAGTGCGCAGAACTTTGTCTCCCCTTGTTCCTTTTTCAACTCAGTCTGATAATTGAAAAGTGAACACACATATATTATATATTTGAGAGAAAGTCATGGCTGAATAAAGCAAATGGCGTGGGTCTCCGTGTTTGCATTCCATCTCCGAATCGGACACACAACCATAGGCGTACGGGACGCCCCCGCAGTGTGTGGGGGCCACCCCGTCGCAGATTCACTTTTACTATGTATTCTTTGCTTTTTTTTTAGAACTGAACTCAATTGACTAAAGATGAAAATAAAGGATCCAAGTGAAGCCCAAAAATGCAAGCAGAAGATCATAGAAAATAGTGCTAAATTACCACAAAAGGGGGAAAAAAATCACCGTTGTTTCCATCGCCAAGACAACAGCAAGCCTTGACGCACTGTGTTGCTTTTAGCGGATGTGTGCGGTTAACTGAGACAAATAAATATGTTTGGTCTTTGCTGAGACATTATTATTATTGTTGTTGTTATTATTATTATTAGGGTTTCAAGCGCGTAGCGCTGAAACCCCATTGTAACTTAAATTTTCCAAGGATCAGCATTCTCCCATAAAAGTGAACATTGAAGAAACCTCCTGCTATTTTTAAAACAATTAAATTGGAGCAGAGGCATGTTTGGCTCCAAGTTCATAAAAGATTATTTCTGCCGGGATTTTAGTCCAACTAAAAAAAATAGGTTACATAGCCTATATGCATACATATAAAAAATACATAATGTTATTAATAATAAAATCGGAAGTATCAATACAATGATAATTAACTGCATATTTATACCGTTAAATCAATTACTGTATGTAAAATGGGGGGGGGGCGTAGGTGGACAAATTTTCATACATGACGTCACTACTGGTGGGAGGGGCCCCATCTCGTGCTTTGCGGGGGGGCCTCACAGATGTGCGAAACTCCACTGCACACACCAGTATTGTTTTGTTTGTTTGGGGAAGAGCACGCTGCCCTTGCGGTGTAACAGGGCGAGTGCGAGTGAATGTTCACAGTTTAAGTGCTTCGCGTTCGCTTTGCTTATTTCAAAGGGGTAGCACCCACAAATGTGATCGTGGGGCTCGCATGGCGATCTGGCTGAGGATCCCTGTTGCTCTCTCTCTCTCCGGATCGTGATGTCCTTTTGCCAGGACTGAAGCATACCTCGGTGCTTCTTCGGCTCGGGCGGAGGACACTGAAGTGTTTTCCTTTGGAATGGAATGGAATGTGAGTTTGTCTGTCTCCGAGCGTTCCTCCCGTGATGATAAAGTGAAAGGGAACTGCTCTGGGCGGTCACTCATGCAGTGAAACACTAGTCAGACCCCCAAAGCATTTATAAAATAAATGTGTCTCTGTGCCCGTGACGTCGACCCGCTCGACTATCGCGGGTGCGAAGTCCAGGGCCGCGTTATCCTAATGGGCAACATGGGCTGCAGCCCAGGGCCCCAAACACTGGGGGCCCCCCCAAGACAATTCTCTTTTGCGTTTTAAAACTCATCGTCGTCACACACCCGAATCAAGAGTCACAGGCGCAGCGGACACGCACGCAGAAATACAACCAGGACAGTGGCGTAGCGTCTGGGTATGCAGGGTATGCACGTGCATATGGGCCTGGGTGGATTGGTGGCCCGCTATTATGGGCTTAACACCAAGGTATACTTCGGGCGTTCGCATTACGTAATTTTCACCATCAGGAGGGTTCATGGATGTCCGCACTCCCCGTCCGCGTGCAGCCCAATTTTTGTGAAGGCACGGACCGTGTGTGTACTGTGCAACAGCCCATGCAAAGTGAATTGAGTGCTTGAAAACAAAAGTCCACTAGATAGTGTGCAGCGCAGTGTACACGGCGAAAGCATCTTTCCACAGCCAAATACTTTTAATGGCTCGCTGTCTGTGCGTGAGACAGAAGCCGTGTACATATGTTCATAAAAATGAAGTAGGCTATAATAGAAATAATGTTGTCAATAACTTGCTAAAGCCTATCTATGTTAAATGTTACTACTAAAATCATTAAGAAGCTGAATAAATGGACAAAGAAAGGGTCCATACCATGTCTTAATGATGATCTATTGTATTTGACTGTCATTTTTAAAGTGGGTTTCTGAAACTTATGCATGCAGTAATGTAAGTAGTACAGAATTTTAAATTAGTCATATTGGTTTTCTGAAGAAAAAAAAACGGCTACCTCTGGACATTTTAAGATACTGCACAAGATGTGAATAAATGTAACTTGTACACTCGTTGGGGTGGATACTTTTTATTCAACTAAATAAACTGCACATAAAACGTGATGGAAACATATTTAGAGAAGAAACTAATAGTTAATTTAATAGGAATACAACGTGCATTACAAAAGTCTGTGACAGAATAATTATTCAACTATAATCTTCGGACTCATCGCATCTGAAATTATGTTATGATCATTCTGAAATTCCAAAGCCAGAGTCAAATCGGTCGAATTTAAACTTGGACTTGTTAAAAAGCTTTTTTTTATTTTAATTTTATTCTTTACATTTTTGAGATCAGCAATGCAAAGTCATAATGATGGAGGATCGCATATAGTACTGTAGTGCTGTTGTTGTCAATCCTAGAAATGTTTTTACCATTTTTGTCTGCATGTTTTAAATTGCTAATATCTTATTCATATTAAAATCTTGGGATTCATTCGCATAAGACGCACGATTATGGATGGCTGGGCTACAGATGTGAAGAAGTTCAGGCAGTAACAGAAAACACCAAAGATTAAAATATATTGAGAATAAGATTCATATCAGTATTGATTAAAAATTATAAATGTTAATGATTAGTTTGGCGCTTCATTAGCCCAGGGCCCTGCGAATGCTTAATGCGGCACTTGCGAAGGCACGCGTTTATATGATGCTGCCTCAGATCGAAGAAACGCTTGCATGCCATCTCTCCCCTGGGAGTGCATCATCAGAGGTGTTTCACTGCGAGTCGGGCTGGTACTGCGCTGTACACAATGGCTGTGTTACAGGCACTCCAGGCTGATCTATGAAAGATATAAGCACATCTTTTCACAACTTGTCTGGTAATTAGCTGCATTTAATTCTGAAGAATTAATAAGTGAAATGGCCATCTATATATATAAATATAATTTATAATAAAATAGGTCCTCCATAACGTTAACTCGTTCATGGGGAAAACCTTATTTTTCGTGTGCCTTTGTGCCCTTAATGTCAGCTTATTAGACTATTGTGGGTGCAAGGGCATGTGATTATACGTTGATGCTCCAGTTTGAAGAGACGCAAGCTCTGGAGCTCATAGTCACTTAAAGAGACGGCACTCCCCACCAAGCTATGCATAATAACATCCGTACTGGTGGGAAGGCGTTTCGATCAATGTGTCAGACTGTTAATGCTCTGCACACTATGGCAGTGTTGCAGGTGGACCAGGCTGACCTGCTAAGAAGGCTCAAAAGCAGACAGTGGCGAGTTGCGCTTCCCCTCGTAAAAACTAGAGACCAGCTTGTCACACTCAGAAGCCAACACCCGCCCCTTCTCAGGTGTTCCGTTGATTCCTGTAACGCATCCTGATACATTCCCCTCTAAGGGAAGTATCAATATTGGTGCCCATTTCAGAGAACTTGGCAGCGTGGAAACTACTGCCAGGGATTTCTGCGTGGGTTCTAAAGACAGTAGAAAAAGGATACAGAATCCAATTTATTCATCGTCCTCTGCATTTCAACGGCGTGGTCTCCACTACCGTGAAGCCAGGGCATGCGACTTTACTGTCACAAGAGCTGCAATCTCTTCTGAAGAAAGGGGCCATAGAGCATGTTTCCCCCTCTAGAGAGAGAGTCAGGTTACTACAGCAGATACTTCTTCGTTCCTAAAAGGACGAGGGGCAGCGTCCAATCTTAGATCTTCAAGGCTTAAACCATTCAGTCAAAGCTCCTTTAAGTTCAAGATGTTAACCATAAAGATGATCACCATAAATGTTAACCATAAAGATGTCGCAATCCAACATCATGATTGGTTCGTCAAGATCAATCTCAAGGATGCATATTTTCACATACAAATATTGCCACAACACAGGAGGTTCCTGAGATTCACTTTCGCGGGCGAAGCTTACCAATATTGGCTTCTTCCATTCGACCTAGCCCTGTCACCCCGCACATACACAAAATGCATGGATGCAGCACTGCCTCCATTGTGACTCCAGGGCATTCGCATTTTGAATTACATAGACGACTGGCTAATACCAGTACAGTCATAAGAGATGGCGTTACAACACAGATGTTGTACTAGCTCATCTAGTTTCTCTAGGGTTGAGACTAAACAAGAACTTGAATCTCGAAGCCTTCTGCCCTCTGCCGCTCACTACGCTGGATCAGGAGAGAGTCTGACTGTGTCCAGTCCGTGCTCTTCAGACCTATGTCCACCGCTCTAGCCAGTGGCATAAGTCAGAGCAACTATTTGTTTATGGTGGCCATAACAGGGGTGCAGCCGCCACGAAACACAGTTACATTGGGTGAGAGATGCTATTGCTCTTGCCTATAAGGCGCGTGGTCAAACTTCGCCAACAGGCATCAGGGCTCATTCCACCAGGGGGTTGCCTCTTCTAGAGTTTTGGCAGGGGGCGCCTCCTTACAAATGTTTGTGATGCGGCAGGCTGGTCCTCTCCGCACACATTCATAAGGTTTTATAGTTTGGATGTTCATGTTATTCCGGGCTCTTGCGTCCTTGAGTCAACATCACAAGCTAGTGTCTGAGACTCTCTGTGCTTTGTGACACACTTCATAGCCTGGGGGTCCAGACACACAGTGCGGTGGCGTGGGTATTCTCATTCCCATAGCACTGATAAAGCGCAGCTTGGAGTGTAGCCTTTGAAAGGGAACGCCCCGGGTTATTTCACTGTAACCTTGTTCCCTGAAAAAAGCGGGAACGAAAAGCTGCGCTTCATTGCCGCACTGGGATGTCCCAGGACTGCTCTTCAGACAAAATATCTGTGGATGCACCTGTGGCACATCTAATTATAGCCCTGCATACAACGCATTCCAATGACATCACGTAGGCTATAAATATAGTTCAATTTCATTGACGTCATTTTACACATTCACAGCTTGTCACGACTAAAGACGTTCCCATAGCGCTGAATAAAGCGCACCTTCTCGTTCCCTCTGTTGTGCCATTAAAGTAATTTACATCACGCAGTTCTACAATGACCACCATGATTCCTGGTAGGCAGACATTTCCATTCTAACCCTTTACCCTGATTTTGCTTCTCTGTTTGCGATTAGATCATTTTAAGCCACTAAATAAAGTTTTCAGTCCAATCATCAAGTAAGCAAATTCATTCAAACCATCAGTCCAAAACAGTGCTAATGTAAAGAAAACCAGGCTGATTACATCATCAGAGATGGCAGAGAGAATAGAGACGTTGCTTTTTCAGTGAATTATCCATTCCAGTGTGTGTTTTACTTTAAAACACGAGCACTGTTATATTCTTTGATTGTTTCTGAAGTTCTGTGTGAAATCACACTGTATGAAATACAGACTGAACGTAAACTCCACTGCATGGCCAGATGATATGTAAACTACACTTCTCGGCTGGATAATACTAACCAGTGTCTCGCTAGTAATGTTCTGATGGATGTGGACTATAATCAAGGTAAAGATGATTGTGGTGACGTACAGGAGTAGTACAGTAAACATGCGTGAGTCTGTTTTATTAATGTGCAAACAAACCGTGTATGTGTACTCTCAACGCACTGATCTCACACTGTATTTATGCACAGATATATTTCAGTACACACACATTTAGGATAATGTTTTGATTTGTTGTGTGTATGTTGCTGTGTTTAGATCCGTGTACTGTGGTGATTGATTTAGTTAGTTTAGTTGTTGTTGTAGTTTTTTTGTTTATTTTTGGCATCTCCATATCTCAACGTGACCTGTCTAAAATGTAAACAAATTCTTTGCTATTTCGCTTATCCACTGTGAATTCTGAAAAATCTGTAAGTTTAAAAAAAAAAATTATCGGTGCTTTGTTGTGCATAAATTTATGAATTATATGGATTCCTTAAATCATTTGTTTATTTGGTGTCCTTGTGGAGTCTTTGGGTGTATTTTTTAAAGACACCTAAGTTTACCTTAAAAAAAGCTTGCAGAAATTACAGTTTTGTGAGAATCACCCTTGAATCTAATGGTTTACTTTGTTGGATATAGCAAATGATGACAAAATGAACAGTTAAAGGTGCTACAGAGGAAGTTTTAGATGACTGAGAAACCAAAGACTGTTAGTAAGTTTTTGAAATGAGCGCATGCGTAAGAACAACCCCCCTCCTTCACAGCTCATTTAGAGGGAACGCCTCCAAAAACTCGTGCATGAGTATTGGAACACGAGTGTTTGTTTACCACCGGCATTCGCTGTGTTGTGTTAGTGGATTCATTATGTCAGACTCACCGCAGGTAACTCATAATCTGCAGTTGTTACTCCTGTCTCCTGACAAAAACATTGCATGCGGCGCCTGTGGAAAGTTACTGGAGCATGCACGTCTCTCACAAGGAACGTCATGGCAGTGATTAACAAGCCAGAGGGCCAATTGGCTGATGTTTTTAAGGCCCTACCTCGTGCACAGATGATGTATATTAATATTATTCCTTTCAGTGCACCTAATAAATAGTCTTTTATCAGTTAGTAAAGACAGTTTCCAGTAATATTGCAAAAATGTATAAAACAAAACATCCTCTGTAGCACCTCTAACCTCTTGATGCACACCCACTTTGAGCACAAAACAGGATAGGGTTACTTGAACTCGAATAGTCAACTCAAGCATAGTTGTGGTATCATTTTAAAGAAGACAAAGGGAGCTTTATTTTTCAAGTTTCCGAATTAATATAATTAAAAATAAATGTTAGATATGCTGAAGTATGCTGCAATGGAAATCCACAAGTCTTAAGAAGTTATGTTTCAAGTTTGTACACTCAAGTATACCTAAGTGTAGTTTTAGAATTGCACTTAAGAATTACATAAAAATAATTGTATAAAAGTAGACTGAAAGTATACATTTTTAGTTTAAAGTATACTAATAGCACACTTGACCAAACTTATTTTTTCTTTCTTTTTTAATGGTTTTTACAAACTCTTCTACAAACATGGATTTGTGTTTACCTTGCAAAATGTATGTGAAATATTTCAGGGGATTTAATAAAAATAAAAATAAATGGTATACTTGATCTTTTCCTACAGGCTACTGTACCTTAGTACTGCATGGAGAGGTGAGTAGAGCCAACACACAATAATAATAATACAAATTGTAATAATAATGATTATTACTAATAATAAGAGACTGTTTAAATCCATAGAACTGTGAAAATGTCTCCATGATGCTGGAACAAACTGCAGTGTTGAGAAAAGATTTAGACGATTTTGCTCACAAGTTATGTGAAGTTTATATATATATATATAATTGAGCTAAAATAAAATTGTCATTTAATGTCTATGAAATAAATATGAATTACAATGTAACCCCTTTTATACTTTTCACTGACTATTGATTTTAGTGTAGTTTGTTCCAGCATTTTGCCAAAGGTTTTAAAAATAATTTTCATTATTAATGCATATATTTATGTAGAATATTGGTTTTGTGTTTTTAAGAATGACCCCTTCAAAACAAAAGAATTTTAAAAAAGCATGTATTTTACATTTTCTACAAAATCAAATAACAGTTGGGATTAGTTTACAAGCAATGGGACATTTATTTATTTTTTTGTTCTGTCCAGTAACTGTTTAAATAGAAAATGTCTGCAAGTATTTGCTTTATTTCTCCTCGTAATATACACTGGATAATGTGGCATCTTTCTGAATATGCTGGACTCATCACTAAATATGTTGCTTTTTGTTTTATCTTTAGAATGCCCCAATTAATTTTACCGGTAAGTTAAAAACTTTTTTCATATTAATTCCATTACTCATATTACAGCATAATTTAGAATACAGTTCAAGCTGATCTGTCTGGTGCTGTTCGATCTCTTTCCCAGCAGAATTCCAGCAGCCAGAGAACAGGTCAGAATGATTAACTTTGTCCTCTGTCTGAAGTCTTAGCAGCTTTATGGTGATGCTGGTGAAACGTCATTTTAAAAGTCATTTCTCTTGCTCCCAAACAGGACCATTAATGTCTCAGTGAAAACATGCAGCTCAATGGGGCTGAACAGTGCGACATCAGCGGTAAAACCATCATATACCTGTCTGCCCACAAATACCTAAAATGCCACACAAAACAGCTGCCAGTTATCAGTAATATCTGATCCAGCTCTTTGTTCATGTTAATGAACCAAATCAGCAATACATACAACTTTTAAATCAGTGATAGCAGAGGATGATTAACCAGAATTGGACTCGACTCTAACTCTTCAGTAACTTGTCTCAGTAATGATGGTTTTCTCTTTCTCAGGTGATCAGTGCCATGGCCCACATGAGCAATCAGGCGCTGTGTGCCGTGATGAGCGACAGAAACATCACCAGTGCTAAACTGCAGCGGTTGCACACACAACTCAGACACATCATCCAATCAGCACTGAACTTCTCTACAGAGCTGGTCAGTAACTCACACAAGTCCAGCTCAATCTCTCATCCATTGTCTCTATCTGAAAAATCACAGCTTTCTGTCTTTTCCAGAACTCACATTCAAAAGTCGGTGTGGCTACTCTCTATGTTTCTTTGGAAGATCTCAATGAAACAACCGTCCACAATCTGCTGTTTGTAAAGAACTGGCTGTATTTGAAGTTTCTGCCTGTTCTTTCATACATGAATGAGGAGATTATGACACGACTGAGCCGGATGAACTTCACCTGTGGAGCCTTCCACGTGATGTACATGACATTTCAAACAAGACAAAAATACATACTCACATTTAAATATTTCACATTCAATACAATAGGTGTTAATGCAGACATTTTTCTAAATGGACAGTGTGGAAGTCCTCAGCAGGGAGGGATCGCTGATCAGAGACAGGCAGCAGAAACAGATCTTCTTTCATCTCATTTACTCTTACCTGTCCAGGAGAGATACAGCAGGTACTCAGACATTAACTGATAAAAGTACTGGAGGAACTTTATGAAGGATTGCATGTAATGGGTGATAATTGTTTGATTTCAGATCCAGGTTGCTTTTCAAATATCACCAAAAACAATGAATGGCTGCAGAAGAATTTTGGGATCTTCTCCAAATATGCAACACTCAGACAACTGACAACACTCAACAGCCATTTCACTCAGGTGAGCTGAAGTCTGAAAATTACTATCCACAACTGTTATGATCCACATAAGCTTTGGCTAATGACTCATGTGCTTTGCAGCTGGATTCATTAGGATTATTGAGTCCATTTCAGTTGGCAGAGTATACTGCAACTTCTGGAGCGCTGAACAGTGTGAATCTGACCAACATCATTTTTGACAGTCTGGAGGACGGTGATGCTTTCCAGAATATTGACCAGTTTTTCTGGACACTAATTCAATTTAAGGTAAAATCATCTCACTAAAGGCATAATTGGACAAATGTGATTAATTCTGTTGATAAAACTTAAGCTGAGTTTAACTCCCTTGCTGAATATTTTCAACAATGAGACTTTGAATGTTTTTATAGCACCAGTTACTTCAGTACATTTACAAGAAATAAAATGATTCTGGGGCCAGTTGTTTAAAAGTAATCTGATCAGATTTTGGTTATTGGATTTGATTAAATCTTGAAAATGGGTTGTTCAAAAGGAAAAAAAAGGATTCTAAAAACAGATTAGATCACAAAATCCAATCTTGGTTTTAATCTGGATAGAATCATCAGTTTGTGTTTAAAACCTTTTAGTAAGATTTGGATACCTTTGATCCAAAAACTCTGGATTATACTGATCCCATCACAAGGGTATATTAAAACTGCTCAAAAATTACAACATTTTGATCATGTAATACAAACACACAAACACACACACACATATATGTATACAGTGGTTATACATTTTTTGCATGTATGTCACACTTTAATGTTTCAGATCATCAAACAAATTTAAATATGAATCAAAGATAACATAAGTAAACACAACATGCAGTTTTTAAATAAGGGTTTTTATTATGAAGGGAAAACAAAATAAAAAATCAGAAAGGGGGCAAGCACTTTTTCACACCACTGTATATATATATATATAAATTAGAAGTAAACGTTAGGC
>RJVU01054546.1:608854-636638 GCA_003731715.1 Anabarilius grahami
AAAAAAAAAAAAAAAACATTATTTTGGTGCCATAAATAATCCTCAAAAAGATATAAATGTCAATTGAAAATATATTTGAATCAGTGTTTTGATTCACTATTATTAAACCTACTGTAAATGTTTCTCTTTGTGAGGTTTGGTTAGTGTGTGGCCTTCACAGTCCCCTCTTAAGCTTCCCTCCCAGTTCTGGGCGTTTCTTAAGCAGACTGGACGCATGCAGGTTTTAAAAACAAGACTGCTGTATGTATTTCTACACATTTAGAATTTGTATCATTTGGCAGGCCCTTCTGGGGCCTCCATGATTCTGTGCCTACAGTATAGTCTATCTGTTAGGTTGAGCTCTGTACCACTGCTGTATGTATTTCTACACATTTAGAATTTGTATCATTTGGCAGGCCCTTCTGGGGCCTCCATGATTCTGTGCCTACAGTATAGTCTATCTGTTAGGTTGAGCTCTGTACTCCCCTCAGTTGAGGGTTGTCCTGCATTGTACTTAGCTCCTTAAGCTGGTCAGTGGTTGAAGGCCTCTCTGAGGCCTCCCTATTAGGATCAGCCCCTAGGCTGTTATGCACTCTCCTTGTCGGATTCCTTTTGGAGTACACCGCCTCCTCAGTGCAAATAATCACTCGTGTGACCAGAATGCCCGTCTCTACGCTCTGGTTTGAGTTAGTTACTGCCTCTTTTGCAGTCACTCTTACTAGATATCTTCTCTGAAGAATGCATTTGGAAGCTCTGTGATCAGACAGGTTGTTGGCCAAGACTAGGTTTTCGTAAATAGACCAGGTCAGGCCTCCCTGGTGGCAATCAGGGTCGAGTACGTTCCCCTGACAAGTGACTGGCTAGGGTTCCCTCGGGCCCCCTGGCCACATTCCCTTAAAGGCACCCTCTTTCTTTGAAAGGAATCTGGATTCCAGAATCCCTTGAGTGGCCTTGGAAGGCCTCTTTGAGGTTTTTTAGCTTGGGCTGTTGGCCATAGGGAACGCTGTCACTGACAGCCTATGTATGACCAGTAGAATAGAATAGAATAGAATAATTTATTTGTTATTGCAAAGTTATGCAACGAAATTCTTGTGCTTCTCCTTGATAGCACGTCAACATGTATACAAACAATATAGACAATATGAACAATAAATACAAAGTTGAATAAAAAATATAATCAATAAAAAATATATATATATTTATATTAATTCAAAACATTATTGCACAAACCCGTAACTTAATAAAACAGCCCTCCAGTTTTTAACTAGAATTCAATTCCTTGATGGCACGTGGGTAGAAACTATTCAAAAATCTGGAGGTGGATGTCCTAAGAGATCGATAACGTCGTCCAGATGGCAGCAGAGTGAAGAGATGATTGCCAGGGTGAAATGGATCTTTTATAATATTTATGGCACGCCGTAGGCATCTGGTTCTGTAAACATCCTCAACTGAAGGGAGCTGTAAGCCTATGATTCTCTGGGCCGAGTTGATAACTCTCTGCAGAGCTTTTCTCTCTGCCATAGTACAACCAGCATACCACACCAAGATGCCACTTTCAACAGAACAATGGTAGAAGGACACAAGCAGCTGCTGGGACAGTTGGTTCTTCCTCAATGTCCTTAGGAAATACAGCCGCTGCTGTGCCTTCTTCAACAGGGAAAAAGTGTTGGCAGTCCATGAAAGTTCCTGGGAAATAAATGTGCCAAGAAATTTAAAGTTGGTCACCCCCTCCACCATAACTCCCCTGATAAACAGGGGGGCAGGTTCCTCTTCTTGTTTCCGGAAATTAATAATGAGCTCCTTTGTCTTGGAGGTATTGAGTGACAGGTTGTTGTTGATACACCATGCTGAGAGTTCAGCAATCTCCTCCCTATAGGCAGCCTCATCGCCATTCAATATCAGCCCCACCACAGTGGTATCATCAGCAAACTTTATCAGTGCGTTTGTGCTATGAGTTGGTGTGCAGTCATGGGTATAAAGTGAATAAAGGAGAGAACTCAGAGTGGAAGAGTACTGAGTCCCCAGTCTAACAGTCTGTGTTCGTTTTGTTAAAAAATCTTTGATCCATATACATATATGGTCATTGACACCCAAGTCGAACAGTTTGGTTGCCATTCTGGATGGGATAATTGTGTTAAACGCAGAACTAAAGTCCACAAACAACATCCTTAAGTATGTTCCTGGGTGCTCCAGATGGTTCAGTGCAGAGTAGAGAGCAGTGTTGATAGCATCATCGGTAGATCTGTTTGCTCTATAAGCAAATTGATGTTTATCCAGTGCAGGTGCTATGTCGATTTGATGTGTCTCAGCACTATCCTCTCAAAACACTTCATCACAGTGGAAGAAAGAGCTACCGGTCTATAGTCATTAAAGCTGCTGATAGCAGACTTCTTTGGGACAGGCACAATGATGGCAGACTTGAGGCAATCAGGGACAGTGCATGTTGACAGCGAGAGGTTGAAGATGTTACAAAAAACCTCCGCCAGCTCATTCGCACAATCCCTAAGTACCCTCCCTGGAATACCATCCGGGCCTGCAGCCTTCCTAGCATTGACATTTTGGAACACTCTCTTAACATCAGCTATGCTAACATAGGGTACCAGAGTTTCTGTGGATCGTAGCTGTACAGGCTCAGTCTCATCCATCTTGACTTCGAAGCGGGCAAAGAAATGGTTTAATTCCTCTGCTAGAAGAAGAAGAAGAAGAAGAAAGAGCTTTATTGCCAGGTATGTTGTTTACACATACTAGGAATTTGTTTTAGTGACAGAAGCTCCACAGTGCAACAGAGTGACAGCGACAAGACAAGACACATAATAAAAAGAATAAAATAATAATATACAAATTTACAAGATAGACAAAGTGCAAAAAAACAACAACAAAAAAAAATTGTTGACAATTGTATGTACAGTTATATGTGCAAATTTGAAATATAAGTAAGTGTTTTAAGTAAATAATGTGTAATAGTGTTGTGTGTTCCGTGTTTGTCAAGTGTTCATGAGATGGATTGCCTGAGGGAAGAAACTGTTCCTGTGTCTGGTCGTTCTGGTGCTCAGGGCTCTGTAGCGTCGACCAGATGGCAACAGTTCAAAGAGGGAGTGTGCTGGATGTGAGGGGTCCAGAGTGATCTTCTTTGCCCTTTTTCTCACTCTGGATAAGTACAGTTCTTGGAGAGTGGGGAGGGTTGTGCCAATGATTCGCTCAGCAGACCGGACTACCCTCTGTAGTCTTCTGAGGTCAGATTTGGTAGCTGAGCTGAACCAGACGGTAATTGAAGTGCAGAGGATGGATTCAATGATGGCAGAGTAGAACTGTTTCAGCAGCTCCTGTGGCAGGTTGAACTTCCTCAGCTGGCGAAGGAAGTACAACCTCTGCTGGGCCTTTTTCACAGTGGAGTCAATGTGAATGTCCCACTTCAGGTCCTGTGAGATGGTGGTGCCCAGGAACCTGAATGACTCCACTGCAGTTACAGTGCTGTTCATGATGCTGAGTGGGGGGAGAGCAGGGGGGTTTCTCCTGAAGTCCACGATCATCTCCACTGTCTTGAGTGTATTGAGCTCCAGGTTGTTAAGACTGCACCAGACAGCCAGCTGTTCAACCTCCAGTCTGTAAGCAGACTCGTCTCCGTCCCGGATGAGGCCGATGACTGTGGTGTCGTCCGCAAACTTCAGGAGCTTGACAGAGGGGTCTTTAGAGATGCAGTCGTTGGTGTACAGTGAGAAGAGCAGTGGGGAGAGGACACAGCCCTGAGGGGCGCCGGTGCTGATGGTGCGGGTGCTGGATGAGAATTTTCCCAGCCTCACTAGCTGTTGCCTGTCTGTCAGGAAGCTGGTGATCCACTGACAGACAGAGGTGGGCACGGAGAGCTGAGTTAGTTTGGGCTGGAGGAGAGATGGGATGATGGTGTTAAAAGCAGAGCTGAAGTCCACAAACAGGATCCTCACATAAGTCACAGTTATGTGAGGATCCTCACATAGTGAGGATCCTCACATAATCCTCAGATCCTCACATAGTGAATCACAGTTGCTGATGGTTGTTGAAGCTTTACTACCTTTACTGCCTGTGAGATGGTGGATGCCTTGCCATGCCCGCTGGGGTTCCCAGTGCTGAAGTGACTTTCAATTTTCTGTTTATAGGCTGATTTTGCCTCCTTGATTGCCTTCTTCAGATTGGACCTAGTTGTTCTATAAAGTTAAACATCGCCAGCTCTGAAAGCTGAGTCTCACTCCCTCAGCAGAAGCCTAATGTCTTGTGTCATCCATGGTTTATTATTAGGATAACATCTGATGCGTTTCTCAACAGTAACATTGTCGATGCAGAACTTCAGGTATGACAGGACAGTCGATGTATAGTCATTTATACTTTCTTGTGCAAAACATTCCCACTGAGTACACTCAAAAATTTCCTGGAGTTGGGTAGAAGCCCCCTCCGGCTCATAACTCGATATACAGTTGCAATATTCTGTTAAGGATCGGGCGTCGTGCTCCGAATTGGACTATATCCGGAATTATCATAGTGAACAAATTCCGAAGGAGATCGCTTGTCCTGTGGGGTCTCCGTGGATTATTATACCGGCCGGGAAGCGCAGGAGGCGGTGCAGAGAAAGAAGGCAGAAGCGGGGCTGCCGAGCGGGAATACAAACAAGGTAGGGGAGTGGTTCTGGCTCTTCAGTTGAAGCTGCTAGTTCTGATGTTTGTCTAGCCATTTGTGGCATGCACTCCCCTTTTGCATGGCGGCGTGGGTATATCATTCTCCAAAGCCTTTCAAACGCAGAGTAGAGTTCCCTTTCGAAAGGGAACGTCTCAGGTTACGTATGTAACCATGGTTCCCTGAAAACAGGGAACGAGACTCTGTGTTTCCATTCCAGCGCTAGAAGAGGCAAAAGAGGATTCAAATCGGTATTGCGCGCCATGATGTTATTGGTGCACACATATGCACATACAAGGCTCGCGCACACAGAGAGAGAGAGAGGTGTGTTTCAGATGGCTCGCAAACTCCAAATTGATTTCTCTTTTGCATCCTCAATGCACTTGGATGGACGCATACATGCATTATGTCAGTCAAAATACCCCTCTCGGCAAGTATTCTCATAAGTACATTCAGTTCTGTCTTAATTGAACAAGGTGAGAATTTGGATGTGTATCTATCGGATGTGTGCGTGCATGGAGTCTTAAACACAGCTTTAACAAAGATTAATCTATATTAAATTTATACAGTGAACAGTGTCATTTTACATTTAATTATTACATTTCTGTACATGAAAATTAATACTACAGTTAGACCTTATACTTTATTTGTAACTTTGTTGTATTTATCTATGCTAGTAATTAGTGTACAGTATGTGTTCTTTATACAGTCTGTTCACTTGCCTTAATAAAGTATTAGTTAGTCTAGTAGTTTCTGCTGTGGTATCGGCGTAGTTAAAGTGGGCTAAGTAATAAATGTAAAGTTCCCCCCAATTTAAAAAAAAATTATTATTTATTTTTTTGCTGCTGATCTGAAAAATGATCCGATCCATAACCTAATAACCGTGATATGATCAGAACCATGAGTTTTGTGATCCGTTGAACCGCTATCGCCAACTAAGCAAGCCAAAAGGTGACAGCGGCAAGGAACCCAAACTCCAAAAGGTGACATCAGGTGGCAAATAGGTGGTAAAATGTAGAGAAAAAAAAACCTTGGGAGAAACCAGGCTTAGTTGGGGGGCCAGTTCTCCTCTGGCGAACAGTGCTTTGTTACGATTCAGGTAGCTATCATAAGTCTGATGGGATCGCAACATTCAAAGTATTTATTCCAGTTCCATCCAGTTGAGGATCGAATTCATCACGCCGGTATGGACGGTTTGTTGAGGAGTTGTGCCACTGGCTGTCGTGTCGATGAGGCCTTCACAGTACGTGATCTAGTTAACTCAGTCTCTGCTGATACTTCAGGGCTGCATTGTGGTCGTGTCAAGGTGCAGGTCCTCAATCTCACCTGGATACAGCCCGGATCTGGTTGACTATGGTAAACCTTAGGATAAACAGAGAGACTAATATTAATGTAGATGCCATTCTTCTTCTGATGTAACAAGTACATCTGGTGTTATAGTAAGTGTTCCCGGTTCCGGCTGACCTAATTTATGCAGCCTAACAATCCTTTAACGGATTTTAAAGTATAAATTGATAATGTGATAATTCACACATGTGAAGTTTGGGGCAGGTCAGACAATGTATGACTTATAACAGCTTCCTCTTACATGGCGAAACAGACTTTGTCAGGCCGCCATGGATACGCCCTTCAACGAAAACTCAAGATCTTTGCAATTTAATGTCACTAAGGCCTTAAGATATATGATGCTGTTCTGGCTAAATCTCCATGAGGAGATAATCACAGTGTAAAACATGTAATTTCCTGTTGCCCGCAGGTGGCGTTATAACTGTAACTGAATATTGCCATGTAGATGTCTTCAGGCCAGGACTATTATTTAACATGTAAAGTTTAGGGCAGACCCGACATTGTATACCCGAGTTACAACAAGTTCCTCTTTCATTGCGAAACATCAACTTTGTCAGTCTGCCACGGACACGTTCTTTGCCGAAAACTCTAGCTCTTCGCAATGTAACGTTGCAAAGGATTTAGATTAGACTGACCAAATATGCCGTTGATCTGATTAAAGCTGTTGGAGGAGTTTGTTAAAGTACAACATGTGGAAATGGCAAAAACTGCACAAATTTTGCAAAGTTAATTAAAAATATCTTTATATATTCTGTTGGTTTTCAGATTTTTCTTTAAGAGACTTTTTTGTAGGTATTGGTCTGTTACGTGTGTACTGAACTTCATACCTGTACGTGAAATGTAGCGTGAGGGGCACTTCATTGAAATTTTGTAGGTGGCGTTATTGAGCCATTTTGCCTTGACCAATTCAGAGACCAATGACAGTTGTAAATTTTCACCACTTCTGACACGTGTGCAAAGTTTCATGAGTTTTCGAGCATGTTTAGGCCCTTAAAAAATGCGATTCATTTCGGAGAAGAAGTAGAGGAAGAAGAAGAAGAATTAAAGCTGCAAGCAGCGATGAAAGTGCCCTTGCAACTGGGCTCACTGCCACCCATTGACCTTAGGAAAATTGTGAATAGTGGGCGACATGCATGTAAGTGAGTAAATACAAGGGAAATATGGCAATGACATTTCAAAGTGCCACACTACCTGCTGCCAACAGGTGGCACTTTGACTGTAACTAAATATTGCCACGTAGATGTCTTCAGGCCAGGACTTTTATCAAACATGTGAAGTTTGGAGCAGATCAAACATTGTATGCCTGAGTTACAACTTCCTTTTTTGTGGCGTTAATTGCATACATTAGCACTTAGCCAAGTGTTGCATGATTTAACTTGTTTCTAGTATGTTTGGCACTTCGTGGCATATTGAAATGTGTTTCTGAGAGTGAGTTACAGTGTAAAGCATGCCATTTCCTTTTGCCAGCAGGTGACGCTATGACTAACTGAATATTGCCATATAGATGTCTCACCATAGATTAGACTGACCATATATGATGTGGTTCTGTTTAAATGTCTATGAGGAGTTAATCACAGTGTAAAACATGTCATTTCCTGTTACCCACAGGTGGCGCTATGACTGTAACTGAATATTGCCATGTAGATGTGTTCAGGTCAGGACTCTGTAATAAAAGCATGTGAAGTTTGGGGCAGATCGGATATTGTACGCCTGAGTTACAACAATCTCATCACTTCACCTTGACCAGGAGGTGGCTCAACAACTTCAGCAGGTGAAACAAGACTATCATCATGGAGAACTGCCTCAGAAAGCAAACTGCAAGAATCTCAACTTTCGTCTGGATTGACTACATTGCTACTCTCCTCGGTACAATCATTTTTTGACACAGGTTGCTCCTGTCCCGATGACTCAGGGACTATGTCCAATGATGCAGCACTTTCAGGACTACAGGACAACCTCTGACAATCCTCAGAAGCTGCGGTCTTTTCCACCCAACTGGCAACTCGATCAGACAAAGAACACAACTCAGATGCAGGACCAACATCATCCATGGACACACTTCTACTGCTAAGGACAGATCCGCCACTATACTCGGATAATTCAGGTTCTCCCAACTCAAGTGGCAGGAAATTTGCTTGTAACAACAAATTGCGGTGAACAGTTTTCTCCTGACCCGTTCTGGTGTTACGTATGCGGTAAATGTGGCACTTGGGGGTTCAACGCAACTACCCTATAAGGCGTGGACTCCCACCTGTCTGCCAGTTTTCTCTTCCCACGTTCACCTTTGTTGGCCAGCAGAACTTGATCACCCAACTCAATGTTACGACCCTTCGTCCTTTGGTTGTACAACTCTGTCTGACGTTGTTGACTAGAGTCTATGTTCTTCTGAGCAACAGTAAGTGCCTCTTTCAGGTCAGCTTTTAATCTCTTTACGTATTTGTCGTAACAACGTCACAGTTGCCGAACATTACATCTACGGGCAGCTTTGGGATCCTACCAAACATTAAGAAAAAGGGAGCATAGCCGGTGGACCCGTGCACGGTACAGTTATACGCAAAGGTTAGGGTCTGAAGCAACTGTGACCATTTTTCTTTGGACCTTGGCGGGAGTGCTCTGATCATGTTGCCCAAGGTTCTGTTGAACCGCTCAACGCTCCCATTTCCCATTGGATGATAGGCAGTTGTTTGTGACTTTTTTACTTCGGCAACCTGCAGCAACTCTCGAATCAGTTGGGTTTCAAAGTTGGCCCCCTGATCCGAGTGGATCCTGTCAGGAAAATCGTACACACAAAAAGAACGATCCCACAATTGTTGTGCTACCTGCCTTGCGGACTGGTCACGACACAGGAAAGCATGAGAAAAATGGTCAGTCACGACCAGCACGTCCACGTTACGACCTTTTGAGCTTTCTGCTGTCCAAAAATCGATGCATACAAGCTCCATTGGACTTGATGTTTTCACACTCTCTAATGGGGCTCTGCCTTCGGGTTCGAGCGTTTTACTGACGACGCAGCGTTTACAACACTTAACGTACCTGCGAACGTCTTGTTCCAACCCGACCCAAAAGAACCTTTGTCTGGCCAGGTGCATAGTTCTACCTTGGCCCTGGTGCCCTGCTTCATCGTGAACGCCTGTCATCACCTGCGTAATTAAAGAAGATGGGACAATGTACTGTAACCGTTTCTTTCCTGTCAAGTTATCTTTGCTTACACGATACAGCACACCATCGAGTAACTTTAATTTGTCCCACTGTTTCAAGACTCTGAGCACCTTATACGTCTCACCAGCACGCTCACGACGTGAGGCTCTCTTACCCCTATTGACATAAAACAGGACCCTGGACAGACAAGGGTCGTTTTGTTGTCTGTCTCGAAGCTCGTCTAAGGAGAAGACTGGTAACGGGCACTGCCAAGGAGGCAATAAATGTTGGGTGTCTTGGGCAATCCAGGAGATTGCCCTTGACTCAACCCCTGCTTCCCAATCACTGTGACCCTCCAACACTGCAGACACTTCAGCACTGGAAAGTGGACAACGACTTAGACAAGGAGAAAATTGATGTTTCTGAATCAACTGCAGGACTCAATGTCAAGATCACTGAGACCGAGCTTCTGCAGTGCGTCACGAATACCAAAGGAAGAACTAACCCCTGCGTCTGCACTAGAGGAGACGGATTGGCTCTGCACATTCACATTCTCCCCATCACAGTGTTCGGGCTGCACGTCCAGGTCTTCAACTGCTAAAACAGGAGATACGTCTGCTATTTTAGTGTTACGTCTCAAAGTGACAGGTTTATTGGATGGGTTAATCAACTTAATCAGCATCCATTTATCACCAGGCAATGCGGCTATAACACGCCCGACAAGAACACCTTTCTTATGAGTTTGTGCTTTAGATGGCTCAACTAACACAGTACTACCCACAGAAATTATGGAACTGGTCGGGAGTCTGCCCCACACAAGTTGCTCTTGTTGAGGTAAAAGCGTGACAGCTTGAGTGAGCTTAGCGGTACCGACAACGGTTGGGATGCTACCACCTTCCCATCTGTCATGCCCAGACAGCATACTCAAAAACCGCTGAATTTCTGGTTCTCCTGTTGAATTTGGCTGGTTCATAATGCGGCAATAGCTTTGGGACTGCTTAAGTTGACTGAGAACATACTTGATGACGTTAGTACCAACAATTAACTGGTCTTTTTGCCCTGGTACAACCAAGGTAGGCACAACGACTGAGAATCCATACACACACATCTTTAGCTAATGGATACACTTGATTTTGACCTGAACACCACCACACCCTACAAGCAAAACATCGGCATGGGGCTGCCCAGACTCAAGAATCCCGCATGTGTCCAGCAGCTTGCACTCGATTTCCTCATTAATAGTACATGCCATAGAACCTGTGTCTAACAGGCCTTGGCAAGTTACTCTATCATTCACCAACACATCGGTATAAAACAAACTGTCAGCTATTTCCAGCTTCGCGATGTTGTGGAACAAAATTATACTGCCACTTGACCCAACCTGACAATGGTTGCTATAGACGACCATCGGATCATCTTCGCTGGTGAGAGGCTGACTCTCAACACTCACACTGCCCTCTCCCCAGTGTGAATGGTCTAGTTTCCCTGACCGTCACTGGTCTGGGCCGCACCTTGGCCAACAACCCTGTGACACTGTTTACGTTGATGTCCAAACTCTAAACAATCAAGGCATCTTCTTTCTCTCATGCAGTGTGAACGGGTTGAATGAGATCGGTCTCCACACACTGCACATGGGGATGCTCGATACCACGGTGACGTACGAGGCTTCAGTTCTGAAACAGGTAGAGTTGTGCATTCCAACACCCTTTCTAGCATATTCAGCACACGCTCTAAAGTGCCCAATTCTGTGGCTTCACTTGTTTTAGGCTGTGGACTTGCAGTACACGCAGCAGAGGTTACACCTACACTTTCGCTTCCTACTGCTACCTGCATGCTGACTGGCTTTTCGGCAACAACAGCCTGATTTAAAAAAAAATCAGGCTGTTGTTGGGAAATCACGCGGTGGTGGTACGTGCTTTTACATCAACGAAAGGTGGTGTTCAGATGTAACAGTGTTAAAGGAGATGTGCTGTCCCGATCTTGAAACACTCTTCATTAACTGCAAACCGTTCCATTCGCCGCGGGAGTTTTGCTCGTTCATTCTGGTGAGTGTATACATTCCTCCGCAAGCGCACGTGAGCTCAGCTTTACAGATACTCACTGATATGATCACAGAGAGCGAGCAACAACACCCGGACTCTATTTTAATCATTCTCGGGGACTTTAATAAAGCGGTTCTCTCACGTGAACTTCCAAAATACAGACAGCATGTTACTTGTCCCACCAGAGACAGTAATACACTGGATCACTGTTACACAGCAATAAAGGATGCATATCACTCTGTCCCACGGTCAGCTCTGGGGCTCTCTGATCACTGTCTAGTTCATCTCATACCGACCTACAGACAGAAACTAAAATCAGCTAAACCTGTAGCAAAGACTGTAAAGAGATGGACCACCGAAACAGAGCAGGCTTTACAATCCTGTTTCGAATGGACTGATTGGAGTGTTTTTGAAGCTGCTGCCAGCGATCTGGATGAGCTCACAGAGACTGTTACATCATATATCAGCTTCTGTGAGGATTTGTGCATTCCTACAAAGACTCATTTCACTTACAACAATGACAAACCCTGGTTCACTGCAAAACTCAGCCGGCTCCGTCAGGCCAAAGAAGATGCTCGCAGAAAAGGGGACAGAGTCTTGTACAAACAGGCCAAATACACACTGGAAAAGGAGATTAGAGTTGCAAAGAGGAATTATTCTGATAAACTTCGGAATCAGTTCTCTTCTAATGACACAGCTTCAGTGTGGAAAGGTCTAAAAGACATCACCAATTACAAGACACCATCCCCCAGCTCTGTGGCAAATCAACACCTGGCAGACGATCTGAACGAGTTTTATTGCAGGTTTGAGAAATCACCATCACCATCACCATCATCATCACCATCACCATCACCATCACCATCATCATCATCATCATCATCACCATTCACACCTCCAACAACCCCCCTCTCCCTCACACCTACAATTCAGTTCGGTGAAGATGATGTGAAGATGACACACTCACTTTCTTTCAAACACGATCCTTTTTATTTCTGTTTCTATAAATGTATGAAGATGTACAGCGACGATGATTTTGTCCTCCATGTTGTTTCGAATTTCTGCCTCGGCTCGCTACGTCACGTCATTACTAGAGGAAGCTCCTGATTGGTTAACGCGGCACGGAAATTCGCCAAAGTTCAGATTTTTCAACTTGCGCGATTCGCGCGAATCGCGTCAAACGCCCGAATCGCTCAATTCGCGCCGCTTCATTCGCGCCGCTTCATTCGCGCGAATCGCGCCGCAGGATGTCAATTCGCGTCTTTGCATTGACTTAACATGTAAATCACTCGCGCTTACCGCTTCATTCGCGTCCGGTGTGAACGCACCATCACACACAAGGACCACACGACCACTTGATGAGATTCAGCACTGTAATTAAGAGAAATAATCAGTGGAGCAACGGGGCGGCAGCTTGCCGCCAAGCGAACACACAGTTATAACATCATTTTCAACACACTCAAATGTATGTAATATGATAAACAGAGCTGCATTACCTCATACTCATGACCAGAAAAGTGGAAGCAGCGCCAGCGACTGTGGCATAATAAAAATGTGTTGCACGATTGCTCCAGCGGCCTCGTTCAGCTCCCACAACACTCGGTCCTGCTCTCCTTCATACTACAGTAACATTAATAATCGAATCCATGAACATTTTTTCTTCCCAAGTCTTATCCCTATTGTTTTGCACCGTCCGTTGAGGTGGAGACCACATGTCCCAAGATTCCACACTCAAACTTGCCGTCATCAAGCTACGCCTTTGTTTTGAATAGGCCTCTAGCGACCTCTAGTGGACAAAATTATTACATACTGCACCTTTAATGTCTTCAATAGAATTTGTGACAATTATGTCTGTAATTGTCACTTAGATAAGGTCCAGACAATTTTACGTTTTATAAGTAATCAATGGAGAAATCCAGATTTTCTGTGTTCAAATGGTTGACAGACTCATCCTTGCTGTACCCCCCCAATCCCACCTACGCCACCCCACCCCACCCAAAACACGCGCACAAGTTTAATGGACTAAATAAACAACTTTCTCATCTAATGTTTTAACTAAGAGTCATAATGGAAAAGCAATGAGTTAATGTAAAGGAAATGACATTTTGTGATAAACATATTGCTGTTTGTTTGTCATTTCCTCTAGCCTTTGAACATCAATCCTGTAGTGAGGGACATCATGATGAATCGAACCTTCACTGTCATCAGTCTTCATTTCGCTAACTTTGGGATCTGCGACTGGTATTCCTGGTTCACTCTGAAACTTATTCCATTCCTCCCCAGCTTGACTGCAGAGATGCTCCAGACAGTAACATCAAACACGGACTGCAACGCATACAACATCATGTACGTATCACTCCCCAAATGGTCCCACTGTGCAGCATTTGAGTTTCTCATAACAATGTAAATTAAAATGCAAGTATGTTTCTTGAGATGGTTTAGTGAGTGATGAAAACTAGTTTAAAGAGGCGCCATCCTTAGCTTCCTTTTGATTCAATCTTTACATTGTAGTGTTGATGCTCTGAGACACCAGGAGATCACAGCCGTTCTGGAGGGGTACTTGAACCTGAATCATGGACTTGGTAGGGTTTTTTTTATTGGTGACATTCCTCATTTAAAAACAGCTAACTGCGTATTAAACTAATAGGATTCATGTTTTTAACTGTATTCAATTTGGAAATAAAGATTATATGTGATAGTCAAAAAAGTGCTCTGACATTAATTGGGACAGAATGAAACATAAAATGTAATCTGAGTTAGGAGTGTGCAGCAGAGCCAATATCTGTATCTGTAATAATCTCATAAAAACAAAAACATCTTGTATAACTCATAAAATAATTGTTTTTTATAATGATTATGACATTTATTTTAATTAGGGGTGTACAGTCCTGCTTCTGGAGGGCCACTGTCCTGCAGAGTTTAGCTCTAACCCCAATTAAACACCTGAACCAGCTAATCAAAGTCTTATAAGGCATACTTGACACTTCCAGGCAGGTGTGTTTAGACAATTTGGAGCTAATCTCTGTAGGACAGTGGCCCTCCAGGATTGGGTTTGGACACTCCTGGTTTAAATATTTTCTAACTATTAAATCTCATATCTTCGTAAGCAGTGCTTCAATGTCTGACCCTAGTTTGAGTCCCTGTTTGGTGACATTTATAAAATAAAACAAACTATGAAGAATAAATGACAAATTATAAAGAACACATAAATGCTGTTTGTAATAGCTTATTTAGTTAGAAAATTGTTGAGGTATTTAACCAGCTAAAATGTAATGAACTTTAATGCATTGTATTTTTGTACCATAGGTTGTGCCGTTTTTCCTAGTGTAACAAGCACAGCTTTTCCTCCTGGTCTCACAACCACTGTTGGTGCTACTGATCTATCAAGTGCAGCTGTCACAGATGACCCTTCAGCCACCACAGGCCATGCCCATCCATCAGGCGCAGCTGTCACTGACAGTCCTTCAAGCACCACAGACGATGATGTTCAATCAACCACAGCTGCCACTGACAGTACTTCAGACACCACAGACAATGATGTTCAATCAAGCACAGTTGCCACTGACAGTCCTTCAAGCTACACGGACCATACTGTTCAGTCAAGCACAGCTGCCACTGACAGTACTGCAGACACCACAGACGATGATGTTCAATCAAGTCCAGCTGTCACTGACAGTAATTCAAGCACCACGGACGATGATGTTCAATCAAGCACAGCTGCCACTGACAGTCCTTCGAGCACCACAGACCATACTGTTCAGTCAAGCACAGCTGCCACTGACAGAACTTCAGACACCACAGACGATGATGTTCAATCAAGTCCAGCTGTCACTGACAGTCCTTCAAGCACCACAGACCATACTGTTCAGTCAAGCACAGCTGCCACTGACAGAACTTCAGACACCACAGACAATGATGTTCAATCAACTCCAGCTGTCACTGACAGTAATTCAAGCACCACGGACGATGATGTTCAATCAAGCACAGCTGCCACTGACAGTCCTTCAAGCTACACGGACCATACTGTTCAGTCAAGCACAGCTACCACTGACAGTACTTCAGACACCACAGACGATGATGTTCAGTCAAGCACAGCTGCCACTGACAGTACTTCAGACACCACAGACCATGATGTTCAGTCAAGCACAGCTGCAACTGACAGCACTTCAGACAATACAGACAATGATGTTCAGTCAAGCACAGCTACCACTGACAGTCCTTCAAGCACCACGGACCATACTGTTCAGTCAAGCACAGCTGTCACTGACAGTCCTTCAAGCACCACGGACCATACTGTTCAGTCAAGCACAGCTGCCACTGACAGTACTTCAGACACCACAGACAACGATGTTCAATCAAGTCCAGCTGTCACTGACAGTCCTTCAAGCACCACGGTCCATACTTTTCAGTCAAGCACAGCTACCACTGACAGTACTTCAGACACCACAGACGATGATGTTCAGTCAAGCACAGCTGCCACTGACAGTACTTCAGATACCACAGACAACGATGTTCAATCAAGCACAGCTGCCACTGACAGTCCTTCAAGCACCACGGACCATACTGTTCAGTCAAGCACAGCTGCCACTGACAGTACTTCAGACACCACAGACAATGATGTTCAATCAAGTCCAGCTGTCACTGACAATCCGTCAAGCACCACGGTCCATACTTTTCAGTCAAGCACAGCTACCACTGACAGTACTTCAGACAACACAGACAACGATGTTCAATCAAGCACAGCTACCACTGACAGTCCTTCAAGCACCACGGACCATACTGTTCAGTCAAGCACAGCTGTCACTGACAGTCCTTCAAGCACCACGGACGATGATGTTCAATCAAGCACAGCTGCCACTGACAGTCCTTCAAGCACCACGGACCATACTGTTCAGTCAAGCACAGCTGCCACTGACAGTACTTCAGACAACACAGACAACGATGTTCAGTCAAGCACAGCTGCCACTGACAGTACTTCAGACACCACAGACAACGATGTTCAGTCAAGCACAGCTGCCACTGACAGTACTTCAGACACCACAGACGATGATGTTCATTCAAGCACAGCTGCCACTGACAGTCCTTCAAGCACCACGGACCATACTGTTCAGTCAAGCACAGCTGCCACTGACAGTACTTCAGACACCACAGACCATACTGTTCAGTCAAGCACAGCTGCCACTGACAGTACTTCAGACACCACAGACGATGATGTTCATTCAAGCACAGCTGCCACTGACAGTCCTTCAAGCACCACGGACCATACTGTTCAGTCAAGCACAGCTGCCACTGACAGTACTTCAGACACCACAGACCATACTGTTCAGTCAAGCACAGCTGCCACTGACAGTACTTCAGACACCACAGACGATGATGTTCATTCAAGCACAGCTGCCACTGACAGTCCTTCAAGCACCACGGACCATACTGTTCAGTCAAGCACAGCTGCCACTGACAGTACTTCAGACACCACAGACCATACTGTTCAGTCAAGCACAGCTGCCACTGACAGTACTTCAGACACCACAGACGATGATGTTCATTCAAGCACAGCTGCCACTGACAGTCCTTCAAGCACCACGGACCATACTGTTCAGTCAAGCACAGCTGCCACTGACAGTACTTCAGACACCACAGACCATACTGTTCAGTCAAGCACAGCTGCCACTGACAGTACTTCAGACACCACAGACGATGATGTTCATTCAAGCACAGCTGCCACTGACAGTCCTTCAAGCACCACGGACCATACTGTTCAGTCAAGCACAGCTGCCACTGACAGTACTTCAGACACCACAGACCATACTGTTCAGTCAAGCACAGCTGCCACTGACAGTACTTCAGACACCACAGACGATGATGTTCATTCAAGCACAGCTGCCACTGACAGTCCTTCAAGCACCACGGACCATACTGTTCAGTCAAGCACAGCTGCCACTGACAGTACTTCAGACACCACAGACCATACTGTTCAGTCAAGCACAGCTGCCACTGACAGTACTTCAGACACCACAGACGATGATGTTCATTCAAGCACAGCTGCCACTGACAGTCCTTCAAGCACCACGGACCATACTGTTCAGTCAAGCACAGCTGCCACTGACAGTACTTCAGACACCACAGACCATACTGTTCAGTCAAGCACAGCTGCCACTGACAGTACTTCAGACACCACAGACGATGATGTTCATTCAAGCACAGCTGCCACTGACAGTCCTTCAAGCACCACGGACCATACTGTTCAGTCAAGCACAGCTACCACTGACAGTACTTCAGACACCACGGACCATACTGTTCAGTCAAGCACAGCTGCCACTGACAGTACTTCAGACACCACAGACCATACTGTTCAGTCAAGCACAGCTGCCACTGACAGTACTTCAGACACCACAGACGATGATGTTCATTCAAGCACAGCTGCCACTGACAGTCCTTCAAGCACCACGGACCATACTGTTCAGTCAAGCACAGCTACCACTGACAGTACTTCAGACACCACGGACCATACTGTTCAGTCAAGCACAGCTGCCACTGACAGTACTTCTGACACCACAGACGATGATGTTCAGTCAAGCACAGCTGCCACTGACAGTCCTTCAAGCACCACGGATCATACTGTTCAGTCAAGCACAGCTGCCACTGACAGTACTTCAAGCACCACGGATCATACTGTTCAATCAAGCACAGCTACCACTGACAGTACTTCAGACACCACGGACCATACTGTTCAGTTAAGCACAGCTGCCACTGACAGTACTTCTGACACCACAGACAATGATGTTCAGTCAAGCACAGCTGCCACTGACAGTACTTCTGACACCACAGACAACGATGTTCAATCAATTCCAGCTACCACTGACAGTCCTTCAAGCACCACAGACAATGATGTTCAGTCAAGCACAGCTACCACTGACAGTCCTTCAAGCACCACGGACCATACTGTTCAGTCAAGCACAGCTGCCACTGACAGTCCTTCAGACACCACAGACCATACTGTTCAGTCAAGCACAGCTACCACTGACAGTACTTCAGACACCACAGACGACGATGTTCATTCAAGCACAGCTGCCACTGACAGTCCTTCAAGCACCACGGACCATACTGTTCAGTCAAGCACAGCTGCCACTGACAGTACTTCTGACACCACAGACAGTCCTTCAGACACCGATGTTCAGTCAAGCACAGCTGCCACTGAAAGTACTTCAGACACCAAAGACCATACGGTTCAGTCAAGCACAGCTGCCACTGACAGTACTTCAGACACCACAGACGATGATGTTCATTCAAGCACAGCTGCCACTGACAGTCCTTCCAGCACCACGGATCATACTGTTCAGTCAAGCACAGCTACCACTGACAGTACTTCAGACACCACGGACCATACTGTTCAGTCAAGCACAGCTGCCACTGACAGTCCTTCAGGCACCACGGACCATACTGTTCAGTCAAGCACAGCTGCCACTGACAGTACTTCAGACACCACAGACGATGATGTTCAATCAAGTCCAGCTGTCACTAACAGTAATTCAAGCACCACGGACCATGATGTTCAATCAAGCACAGCTGCCACTGACAGTACTTCAGACACCACAGACGATGATTTTCAATCAAGCACAGCTGTCACTGACAGTCCACTAGGCACCACAGACCATGTCCATTCATCAAGTGCAGCTTCCACTGATGGTCCTCCAGGCACCACGGGCCATGCCCATCCATCAAGCACCACCACTCAGCTATCAACTGAAACCTACACAGGTTCAGCAGTGACAGGCGAGGGATTCGTTATTCTACAGCTACGTTTAGAGATAGAATTTATTTCTGATTACAACATGCCTTCTTCAATGAAGTATCAGGATCTCTCCAAAAACATCACTATGGAGGTACTCATAAAAATATTTGGATTTTTACTATACTAACTTTAAAATAGTTTTCTTAATTCTGTGCCAGCTTCACTGTTAGGACAAAAAAGTAACATTGTATTTTAATTGCCAAACACAAGAGTCTATGATTTGATTATTACAGTCAACTTTATGTTTCTAGCATGTTATATATTTTCAACGCTAAAAGATGGAGTGTGCCTTTTCATTTCTTAAACAATCATGTCAGAAGACAAATCATAGCTATATTCCAGAATGTCAGTGCCAAGATTCACTGACAGATTCATCAGGGTTAAAATTGTTAAAGAGTGGTTCCGAGAACATGAAGAATCATTTTCACACATGAACTGGCACCTGTGAGTTCTAACCTTAACCAACCATAACCTTAGTATAAGTATTTTGGATGTGCTGGAGGATACTTCACCAAAAAAATTTGTGATTTAAAAAGATTTACTAATTAATCACACGTTTTTTTTCAGTAATTAATTGTAATAAATTGCACCTAACATTAAAGTTTTTAAATACACTATTATATGGCAATAATTTCACATTTAATCTCCAAATTAATGCAGAAACAATATCAAGACAGTATATATTAAATATTTAAAATTATACTTTTTTTCATAATTATATATATATTTTTTAATTGATACATTTTTTTTATTCTCTCCAGACTACATCTATATAGAGTTACTGCACATTTTAGCTTATGTCTGTGTGTTTCCATATGTTTCTGTAGCTGAATCAATTCTACTGGAGAATTTATGGGACCAACTTCCTCAGAGCCTTCGTGAATCAATTCTGGTATGTTACAAGGTTCTTATTTATTATCTTTTCTTTCTACTCTTGAACTTTTCCCTCTTGCTCATCCCTGCAGAAAACAGTGATGTCTTTGTCCAGCACAACTCAGTTCTAATCCAACATTGTCAGTGCAGTCAAGTCAATAATATTGTTGAATATTAAGTGTCCTTACTAAGAAAACCAAAGGTGACACTGATAAGGAATCCAAACTCCATCAGGTGAAAGAAAATGAAAGTAAAGAAATATTGGGAGAAACCAGGCTCAATCGTTCATTTCTCCTATGGACAAACGAATTAACATGTTGTTATTATGATTCCAGGCTGCATCTTTCTTTGTGCAGGAAAATAAATAGTATATTATATATAATTGTAGGGCATTTCTTAGCACTTCTATCTCAGGGTTTTCCAAATGGGGTTTGCAAACCAGCAGGGTATTCCAGAAAGCAGGTTACATGACATACCTGTGTGTCGATATTCACTAAGTATGTAAATTGCCATAGAACAATAAAGAAGAAAGTAGTTATATGGCACGCTTTTTCTTAGCATCCGTTTCCATGGTGACTCTTTAATTCGTCACTCTTCGTCAATCTTGTGTGTTATACCTGGAGTAAGCAAGGTTTGGGTTAATCAACTGAGAGTTCAGGCCATGTTTAATGGTAACATAACCTTGCTTTCCAGAATACCCCCTGTTGATTCATGAGTCAAGTCACTTTTATTTATATAGCGTTTTTTTTACAATGCAGATAGTTTCAAAGCAGCTTTACAGTGATAACTGGCAAACAATTTTGGCTGCACAGCAGCTCTAGAAAAAAATTGTGTCATTGTCCAGCTTAAATAAATTCAGTATTGATTCAATCTGTTGTAAAAATCTACATAATAGAAAACATTTTATTCAGGGAAAAAATGTCACATCTAAAACTGTCACAGTTACTCACGGTGTCCCTCATTTTCCGACATTATGGGATCAATTTTCATTGTTACGCCGATGATACCCAACTTTGCATCTCCACAAAACCAAACACTTCTTTAGCCCCTTCTGCCCTTACCTCCTGTCTTCAAACTATTAGTAACTGGGTGTCATTCAGTTATCTCAAACTCAATGGAAATAAAAGTGAGGTCCTCCTCATTGGCTCAAAGGTCACACTCTCTGAAACCCAACCTTTCACTATATCATTTGATGGCTCACCGATTCCTATTTCCTCCCAAGTCAAAAGTGCACTTTTGTTAGATTATGGCTCCTAAGGCATGCCTCATCCCAGTCCTCTTAATTGGCAATTGAATGAACAATCTCAGCACTGAGGAAGAGTATAAAATCTCATTTTTATTTAGCAGGGTCAGAGATTATATAGAAAGGGGTGTAGTATAGATTTAACCAATAAGAGAGAGAATACATCATATAGCTCATGGTATAGGAATGTGATACATATAGAAAAACAAGTCTAAATATGGTCATCTCCCGATCAGGTACCCAGGCTTTCCTAGGGATCCAGAAGTCTCTCTCCTATACTTGCAATACAAAAGCAGGGACTTCTGCTTTTTGACTAATTCTCTAATTGACTAATTCTCTAGGATCAAGTTGTGTTTTTTTAATAAGAGGTTTAATAATCAAGTCAAGTCAAGTCAAATTTATTTATATAGCGCTTTTTACAATTGGTAATTGTTTCAAAGCAGCTTTACATATTAGAAGCACAGAAAAAAGATAAGTGGTTAAAAATAAGCTGTACAAGCAAGCGTGGTAATATGTAACATATACAAGATGGTGCTACATTAAGCCAATGTCGGCTGACTCCCAGGGGTGGAAAAAAACCTCTAGGAGAAAAACCCAGCGTGCTAACACTGGGAAAAAAGTCCTAGGAGGGAAAAAACCCCTTGGAAGATATATATAATATATGTAATAATAGCCAGCTTAGAAGAAGAGGATCTATGACCTCTGAAAGCATATCTTTCAATAGCTTAGTCGGTATAGGGTCTAACATACTAACATTTTGATGATTTAACAAGTTTAGACAATTCTTCCTCTCCTAAAGCAGTAAATGAATTGAATTTTTCCTCAGGGACACTACAATGCACTGTCTGACACAATACTGTAGTAGACGGTTGCATGGTTATAATTTGTTCTCTAATATTATTAATCTTGCAAGTAAAGAAGTTCATAAAGTCATTACTGCTGTGCTCTTTGGAAACATCAGAAGTTGAAGCTTTATTTCTTGTTAATTTTGTGTTTATTTTCTTCTAAAAGTTCTGAAAAATAGGCAGATCTAGCAGTTTTTAAGGCCTTTCTGTACTCAATCATTCTCTCTCTCCACGAAATGCGAAACACTTCTAGTTTTGTTTTCTTCCAGCTGCGCTCCATTTTTCTGGCTGCTGTTTTTAGGGCCCGAGTGTGCTCATGGCGTTGGATTAATTTCCTTAATCTTTTTTAAACGCAAAGGAGCAATTAAGTCTAATGTGCTGGAAAAGACAGAGGCAATAGTTTCTGTTGCAACATCGAGGTCTTCTAAGCTGTCTGGTATGCTAAGGCGATGAAACTGATCAGGAAGATTATTTATACAGTGATCTTTAGTGGTAGAAGTGATGGTTCTACCATATTTATGACAGGGAGGCAGTTTAGCCGCTTTGACTCAATGAAGTATACACGAGATTAGATAATGATCTGAGATGTCGTCACTCTGCTGCAAAATTTCAACGGCATCAATATCGATTCCATGTGACAATATTAGATCTAAAGTATGATTATGACAATGAGTGGGTCCTGACACGTGTTGTCTAACACCAATAGAGTTTAGAATGTCTGTAAATGCCAATCCCAATGAGTCTTTTTTATTATCTACATGGATATTAAAATCACCAACAACAAGGACTTTATCTGCAGCCAGTACTAATTCTGATAGAAAATCGGCAATTTCTTTGATAAAGTCTGTATGGTGTCCTGGTGGCCTGTATACAGTAGCCAGCACAAATGTCAACTTACATAATGTTATGTAAAGCACCATCACTTCAAAGGAATTATATTTGAAAGACTTCTGGCTGATACTGTAAATATTACTATAAATTACAGCAACACCTCCCCCTTTGCCTTTCTGTCGAGGATTGTGTTGATAATCATAACCTTGAGGGCTAGACTCATTTAACCTGTTAACCTTTATTGTAAAGTCATAATTAATTATTGTCACAATGAAGAATAGTTAAAAATAGCTTCAAAGTTTTAAAAAGTTATTAGAAATGTATTTTTATTAAATATCTTTATGGAAATAAAAGTGAAGTTGGCCTTTTAGCAATCTAGAAATGCACTGCAGCTAAAGCCACATGTCTGACCATGTTACATTTCAAATCTGAAGATGATAAGTTTAAAACTCTGAGTTTTATTAAATGTTTTTCAAGACCATTTTATGAGACTTTATTTTGAAAAGACTCTAAAGTGCTAACTGATGTTTATTGTCGTCATCTAAGCATCTATTCAAGTGTATTGTCTATATTGTTTTGTGGTGCTAACTGCCCCATTCAGTTTCAGTCTCCCCTGAACACATTTACACCTCTCCGGCAAGCTTATGGCTCTAATTATTCTTTTCTTTTGTCTATATTATAATTACTATTCAAGATTTAATCCCTTATTTCTTTTACCAAACTTCTTACTTCACCTTCTTTGAAACTGTATCTAATGCCGTTCTTGAAAAAAAAGAAGAAAAAAAATCAGCGAGCTGTACAATTCAAAATTATTTATTTGCATTAGCTCAGAACAGGTGCATCTCTGGGCTCGCTAGCATGTTAGCTTAGCACACCAACAAAACACGAAAATTTATAAGATTAAAACCATGTTTTTGCTCAACTTACAAGTCGAGTGTTTTAAATAACCTTCTTCGATATGATGTGGCTTCGGATCAAAAATCAGACAGAAAATATATCATTGTGTGCTATTCTGCACAATGAGAAAAGCTATCTCGATTAGCATTGCATTATAAATGTAATCTATCTATTATTAATACCAGACATGGCGTAAGGATAAAAGATAAACTACATATCGTCACAATCATGTATTTATTACTTTCAAAAGTGTCGATTTGCATATTTATTGATGTTTTCAGCGATCTTTGGAACCCTGTCTTAGTTCCTGGAAGGTCACATGATATATGTTTTTTCTTCCTTGAGGCATTTGTGGACTAAAGGTGCACAGAGCGCCCTCCGACTGCAGGTATGAGTTGAAAACACAGTAGATCTGTGTATACAGCGCTCATATGACGACAACAGCGCATTCTGGGTAAAAATTGAATAAATATTACTCCTCTGTATAGAAAATTGACAAACGTATGACAATCCATCAATATTTCTCCAAATATACATGCTTTTAAGCTAAAAGCCCTGAGGGATGTTTTGTCAAGTTTTTTCATGATGATCTCACAGGAGTTCTTTCTCAATGGCTGAGGCTCATATTTCAATGAAAAGGTAACGACTCTGTTTCTCATTCATAACTCCCGACGCATATTAACAAATAACGGACACCATACGATATTAAGAGTAAAATAGAGATAAAAAATTGAAGCTTGAGTCTTAGATCTTTTTAATGATGTATAGTTTGTCAAGGTAATTACATTATATCTAACAGTAAATTTGATCTAATTTAAACAAAGAAGCTTCGGTGCGTCGACGCACCAGTGAAGGTTAACAGGTTAAAGTAATGTAATCGTCCGGTTTTAGCCAGGTTTCTGTCAAAAACAGCACATCTAGATTATTGTCTGTGATAATATCATTTACAATAAGTGCTTTTGAAGAAAGTGATCTAATATTTAACAACCCAAGCTTTATCATTTTGTTTATCATTATTATCTCTATTTTTTATTTGTTGAACATCAATACAATTTTTACCATTAAATGGGTTTGGCAGTTTTTGTTTTTACTAATTCAGGGTACAGACACAGTCTCTATGTGATAATATCTAGGTGTAAGAGTTTCTATGTGTTGGGATTTATCTGACTTCTGTAACGTGAGGCAGCTAGCAGACGGTCGGTTTAGCCAGTCTGTCTGCTTCCTGTCCTGGGCCCCAGTTTGTCATGTTTCAGCTCTAAGACTATGTGCCATATTACTAGAGAGAAGAGCAGCACCATCCCGAGAGGGATGAATACCATCTCTTTTCAACAGGTCAGGTCTGCCCCAAAAACTTTTCCAATTGTCTATGAAACCTATATTATTCTGCGGACACCACTTAGACAGCCAGCCATTGAGTGATGATAATCTGCTAACTATCTCATCACTCCGACGAACAGGAAGAGGGCCAGAACAAATTACTTCTCCTGACACTGTACTTGCAAGTTCACACACCTCTTTAATGTTAATTTTAGTGATCTCCGACTGGCGAAGTCGAACATCATTTGTGCTGACGTGAATAATCATTTTAGAGTATTTACGATTAGCATTAGCCAGCACTTTTAAATTTGCCTTGATGTCAGGTGCTCTGGCTCCCGGCAAACATGTGACTATGGTGGCTGGTGTCTCTATTTTCACGTTTCGTGTAATAGAATCACCAATAACTAGGGCACTTTCAACAGGATTCTCAGTGGGTGCGTCACTGAGTGGGGAGAACCTGTTTGATGTTCTTACTGGAACGGAAGAGTGGTGTTTTCCGCGGCTAGGCCGCCTCACCATTACCCAAGTGCCCTGCTGCGCGGGCTCTACAGCCGGAACCGAACAATGTACAGAGTTCACTAAGCTAGTCGCATCCAAAACAGTATCTGAAGCCCCTGCATTCTTACTATCCTCGATTAAAGTTTGGATGCGTGTCTCTAATTCTGAGATTCTCTCTGTCAGCCTGACTATTTCCCTACATTTATGACATGTAAATCCCTCGTCGCTGACAGAGAGAGCTATGCTGAACATGTGACAAACTGAACACGAAATAACACTGGGAGAGGATGACATGACTCACTGTGTTTGTAGACTGATCCGAGTTACCACAGCTGTTTGATGAATGCGTTGAAAAAGGAGCGCGTGAGACTGATGACAAGTTAACAAGCTAGCAAGATGCAAACGTGTTGTAACAGCGATTTAGATTCAAAGATTACAAGCTAGCGACGTCAGATTAATGTGGTAGGCAATAATAATAATATAAGAAACATGAATAAAAGTAAGAGATTCAATAAAAGTAAGAGAAAACAAAGCTATACGGAGACGCAAACCACCAGCAGCGAGGCAGAGGCAGCGAGGCAGACAGCGAGGCAGACAGGAGCAATCGATTCTAGCAATTCTAGACAGGAGCAATCGATCAAGGGCTCATTATGCGGGTCATTATGCAGGTCTTTGTCTTCTCAAGTGTGAATCACAGCATTATTCATGAAGATTCTCGCCTCCACACATACTGTGTTTCTTGACAAAAAGTTTCTTACAAAATTTAAATTAATATATTGTTTTATATGAACGAGTAGGCAGGATAATTTTACATCATTTTGAAGCAAAAACTCTAGTCTACAACTTCCAATACCCAGAAGTCTTGTGAACACATATATAATGTTTGTTTTATGGCCTTATTTAAGTGACTTAAGTTTTTTGTTTTTCAATAACCACGCATAAACGTTATTCCTTCAAAAATACAAACATGTACATACATGTTGCTCACATATTATGGTAGCCAAGTTTGTGCTGAATACAGTGTAATGACACTTTTTCCAATAATATGTTTATGAACAACTGAAAAAGCACAAATGTCAGGGCATGTCAAAACTTCTCCAGGGCCCTAAAAATCCTCAGACCCCAGAGGGTTAATCTGTTGTAATTCCTCAGGAGTAGAGCCCTGCATTTATGCCCGAGCCCGACAAGCCCCGACTTATTTACGGCCCACGGGCCGATTTTCACGTCATAGCTCAGAGGCGGGCCGGGCCTCGGGCCTGTTTTAGGCTTCTCCTCCTTTTAATACTTTGGACATCCATTAATTAAAATAAACCATGAGAAGCTGATGATGGTAAAACAAACACATGCATAGATATAGTGCTGTGCTGGCGGAAACACGATGAGACCATAGCTGCGTCTCATTTCTGAGGCTGCGTGCGCGCGTCCTCATGTTTAGTGTAGCTGAGAGTGCACCTTCAGCGCAGCAGCTGGAGGAGTGAGAATTGGATTCAAATTAGGGATGTTCATTTCGGTGTGACCATTAAAAATACTAAAATGTTATTTTCAAGTCTTTAGGTTTTATACATGTGCAAATATGGCATATAAAACAATATATATTTTCATTTGAGAATAAAATGACCATGTTCAGTGGTGAAGCTTTGATTTTGATGCACAGCTGTGGTGTAAGGTGGTGTTTTTTTATTTTTCCGCACACTGTTACGAGCAGCAGAGCAGTCTGCCTCAGCCTGAAAAAAGTTGCTTTTTACTGTGGTAGTGCTAATAAACGTTTAAACTAACATTGTGATATGTTTATATTAGTGTTTTATATCTATGGCTTTTATTGAACAAGTGTTGATTTGAGAGTCTAAATCGAACAAACGTGCTCAACTCCCTGTCAGCCACTGCGGTCGTCACTTTAAAAACATAATCTTTGATTTAATAAACAAAGAAGTGCTCCAAAATTTTTTCTAAAATAACTTAATAAAGAAACGAAAAGGATTACAACTACTTTGCAATTAAAAACAAAACTGAAAATTTTAATGGCTGCAACAAAGGCTGCGTTATGGAGAGGATTTAAAAAAAAAAAAAAAAAAANAAAAAAAAAACAGGCTCCAGTCGGGCTCGGGCCGAAAATTCTGACAAGCTGACAGACATAGGCCGGGCTAAGGCCTGAGCGTCTCGGGCCAGGGCTGGGCTAGGGCCAAGATTTGTGGCCCGTGCAGGGCTCTACTCAGGAGTCACGGTCGAGGGGAAGGGAAATCAAAAGGTTGATGGCTTTTTTTATTTGCATGGTTTTTGTTTTTAATTTAACTACAATTTTTTAGTATTTTGTTACAATTCTTGATAAAATATGGTATTTTTAATC
>RJVU01054546.1:636757-654841 GCA_003731715.1 Anabarilius grahami
ACCCCCTTTGGGAACTACTGCTCTACATGATTCACACCTATTCATTTCTTATTTATTGTTTGTTATTTTATTTTATTTTATTACCTGATTGTATTAGATTGTGGACTTGAATTGTTTTTTCTCTACTTTATGTAAGGTGTCCTTGGGTGTCTTCAAAGGCACCATCAAATAAAATGTATTATTATTAAAATCAATAGTAAATCATTTAGTTAATTAAAGTAATACGTTTTTAGTTTAGATTTAAACTGACAGAGTGTGTCTGCTTCCCGAACAATGCTAGGAAGATCGTTCCTGAGATTAGGTGCCAAATAGGAGAAGGATCTACCGCCTGCGGTTGATTTTGATATTCTAGTTATTATCAGTTGGCCTGAATTCTGAGATTGCAATAAACGTGAAGGACTATAATGCATTAAGAGCTCGCTCAGGTACTGGGGAGCTAAACCATTTAGTGCTTTGTAAGTAATTAGCAAGATTTTAAAATCCATACAATGTTTAATAGGGACTCAATGTAGTTGTCCCGGAGTGAACAAACGATACGTGCGGATCCATATGCAGGCTTTTAATAATCAAAGACATGGTTGATAACAGGCATGGGTATGCAACAGCAAACAGGAATAGAACAGGCGAGACAAAGAGTATTCCAGGGACAAGCTTGATCGATCAATGGCAAACAATATCCAGGAGGGCTAGGCTAAAGGATAATGCAGGGAAAACGGGCAATAGTCCAAGAGAGATGCAAACGAATTCCAAACGGCAAGGCAAGAGGGAAGTCCAAGACAGGCAGATAATCAGGAAACAGGCAATCAAAAAACAAGATGTGACTAGACTTAGACTAGAACTGAACTCCAACTAGGACCGGGAACTGGCTTCATAACGTAGCTACGCTAAACAGCATACATGCTAACAATACTCGGCAGTGAGAGAGGAAGTCCATGGCTTAGTCCATTCAAAACAAAAGACAGTACTGGAATTGTGTCAGCAGTGTGGACAGAACCAGGCTAATATGGTCACACTTTCTGGTTCTAGTAAGAACTCTAGCTAGTTTGGACCAGCTGAAGTTTATCTATCAAGCGAGTGGAACAACCACCCAGTAGAGCGTTACAGTAATCTAGCCTTGAGGTCATGAACGCATGAACTAACTGTTCTGCATTTTTCATTGAGAGCATATGTCGTAGTTTAGATATGTTTTTAAGATGGAAGAATGCGGTTTTACAGATGCTAGTAACATGGCCTTCAAATGAAAGATTGGTATCAAAGAGCACACCCAGGTTCCTAGCTGACGACGAAGACTTAACAGAGCAGCCATCAAGTGTTAGACAGTATTCTAGGTTATTACGTGAAGACGTTTTTGGTCCAAAAATTAGAATCTCTGTTTTTTTCTGAATTTAGTCATAGGAAATTACTAGTCATCCAATTTTTTATATCAGCTATCCATTCTGTTGATTTTGTGAATTGGTAAGTTTTGTCAGGGCACTAAGAAATATAGAGTATCATCAGCATAACAGTGAAAACTAACACCATGCTTCCTAATGATATCTCTCAAGGGTAGCATGTACAGAGTTAAAAGCAACGGTCCTTGTACTGAGCCTTGCGGTACTCCATATTTAACTTGTGATTGATATGACATCTCATCGTTTACTACTACAAACTGATAACGGTCAGATAAGTATGATTTGAACCATGACAGTGCAATTCCACTTATGCCAACATCATTTTCGAGTCTATTGAAAAAAGTATTGTGATCAATAGCTTCAAATGTAAGAGTATTGTGATCAATAGTTTCAAATGTAACACTAAGATCCAGTAACAGTAAGTCAAGTCAAGTCACCTTTATTTATATAGCGCTTTTTACAATGCAGATTGTGTAAAAGCAGCTTTACATTGATAACTGGTATATAATTTTGGCTGCACAGCAGCTCTTAAAGAATAGTGTCAATGCAGGGAGATCAAAAGCACTGTTGAATAAATGTCAAGAATACTGTTGAATATTAAATGTCAAGTCAAATGGCAAGTGTCCCCAACTAAGCAAGCCAAAGGCGACAGCGGCAAGGAACCTAAACTCCATCAGGTGACATCAGGTGGCAAACAGGTGTTAAAAGGGAGAAAAAAACCTTGGGAGAAACCAGGCTGAGTCGGGGGGCCAGTTCTCCTCTGGCGAACAGTGCTTTGTTACGACTCAGGTTGCTATCATAAGTCTGATAGGATCGCAACATTCAAAGTGTTTATTTCAGTTCCATCCAGTTGAGGATCGTATTCATCACACCGGTATGGAAGGTTTGTTGAGGAACTGTGCTACTGGCTGTCGTGTTGATGATGTCTTCACAATGGATGATCTAGTTGACTAGATCTCTGCTGATACTTCAGGGCTGCGTTGTGGTCGTGTCTTGGTGCTGGTCCTCGGTCTCATCTGGATACGGCCTGGATCCGGTTGACTACGGTAAACCTCGGGATAAACAGAAAGACTAATATTAGCGTAGATGCCATTCTTCTTCTGATGTAACGAGTACATCTGGTGTTATAGGAAGTGTTCCCGGTTCCGGCTGACCTAATTTATGCAGCCTAATAATCCTTTAACGGATTTGAAAATATAAATTGATAATGTGTTATGTGTATGCCAGGTTAAAGAGATGCGTTTTTAGTCTAGATATAAACTGACAGAGTGTGTCTGCTTCCCGAACAATGCTAGGAAGATTGTTCCAGAGTTTATGTGCCAAATAGGAGAAGGATCTACCGCCTGCAGTTGATTTTGATATTCTAGGTATTATCAGCTGGCCTGAATTCTGAGATCGCAAAAAAAGTGAAGGATTATAATGCTTTAAGAGCTCGATCAGGTACTGGGGAGCTAAACCATTTAGTGCTTTGTAAGTAATTAACAAGATTTTAAAATCTATACGATGTTTAACAGGAAGCCAATGCAGTGTTGACAGAACTGGACTAATAGAGAGATACAACCATGAGCTGATGATAAGAGCAAATCAAGTCAAGTCACCTTTATTTATATAGTGCTTTTTACAATGCAGATTGTGTCAAAGCAGCTTTACACTGATAACTGGTATATCATTTTAGATGCACAGCAGCTCTTAAGATGGACAATGACACCATTTCCTTAAAGTAAATTCAGTATTGATTCATTCTGATGTAAGAATCAATAGTTATTAATTTAGTTAATTTATCTATATCAGCACTGGAGTAAACAGTGATGTCATCATCCAGCTCAGTTCAGTTACACACAATGGTGTCAATGCAGGCAGATCAAAACACTGTTGAATATCAAATGTCAAGTGTCCCCAACTAAGCATGCCAAATCATTTGTAACTCAAATGAGAGCAGCCTCGGTACTATGGTATGGTCTAAATCCTGACTGGAAACCCTCACAGATACCATTTCTTTCTAAAAAGGAACATAGTTGCGATGATACTTCCTTTTCTAGTATTTTGACAGAGTCTATTTAGGGGGTATGTTAGTTGATGACAAGCTATTAAGTATTTCAATATAGGGCTACTCAATTAAACAAAATAAAATAATTATATTGATAAGGCTGTGATATAATTAAATGAAATATGCAGTCTGACGCACTGCATGCTTCAGAGAGAAGTGTGGCATTGTATTCATTTTGTTTTAGCAACTCAGAACAGCTCCTTGTAAATAAGGAGATGGAAACATCAAAAATGCTTTATTATATTGTGTGTTTTATTAGACAGGTGAGCAACTGTTTGGATACCTTTTTCGACAGAAAATGAATCAGTGTTCAACACGGTTAGTCTTATTGTTTGAATCTCTTGCTTGCTTTAGTTACCGCAAGTACCATGTTTGTTCCTTAGAGACAACACTGTCTTGTCAAGTAGCTACCATAGCCACAGTAACAGTGTCACAAAGTGTAGGCAGTGTAGATAATACGATGAAAACGGATTAAGTTCAAATAGACATAACGCATTCTTCAATCTTAAAAATATATCTAAACATATCTACGACATATGCTCTCAATGACAAATGCAGATATAGTGAAAATATATCTAAAAATATAAAAATATAAAAATATATCTAAACATATCTACGACATATGCTCTCAATGACAAATGCAGAACAGTTAGTTCATGCATTCATGACCTCAAGGCTAGATCACTGTAACGCTCTACTGGGTGGTTGTTCTGCTCGCCTGTTAAACAAACTACAGCTGGTCCAAAATGCAGCAGCTAGAGTTCTTACTAGAACCAGGAAGTATGACCATATTAGCCCGGTTCTCTCAAAACTGCATTGGCTCTCTATTAAACATCGTATAGATTTTAAAATCTTGCTAATTACCTATAAAGCACTAAATAGTTTATCTCCCCAGTACCTGAGCGAGCTCTTAAAGCATTATAGTCCTTCACGTCTATTGCGATCTCAGAATTCTTGACAGCTGATAATACCTAAAATATAATAATCGACTGTAGGCAGTAGACTAGTAAAGTAATTTGGCAAATATCACTTTTTTTTTTAAAGACCAAGCTTCTGCACACATACACTCAAACACACAAACCTATAGACTAAATACATTAATAAATGGGAAGAATGCATTCGGTTTTCAGTGGAAAAGGTGTTGTTAAAGTGGCCACTAAAGTAAAAATGAACAATTTATACAATGGAAGTGATTCAATCAAAAACCAACTTTTAGCTAGATAAGAATTTTCCTATTGTCACTGTGAAGCTGCTTTGAAACAATATGTATTGTGAAAAGCGCTATATAAATGTAGATGACTTGACTTGACACTTTACTAGATAATACACAGGTACAACAAAGGCAGGAACAGGTAAACCACAAACAAAATAGACAAGACCGAACAATGCAACACAAACAAAACTAAACTTAAGTATGTGATAATGAGGGAGATAATGAGTGCACAGCTGAACAAACTAAATTAGCTCATCCATAACCATGAGTCCCATCGGATTGTTTTTCAGCTGTGGTGGTGAAGACAACTCCCATGATTCAATGCTTATTCATGCTGTCATCAAGCGTTGTTGCATTATCAATATTTATCACTTGTTTAGCCTCAGATAGAGGATGCTCATTAGCTTTTATTGGCGAGTATTTGTTTGTTACCAAAGAAAACCACTTGCACGTCTATGTTGAACATGCTTATTGTATGTAAAAACTAAAGAACCTATACATTGAAACATCGCAAGAAAAGTTTTTGATGTATGCCGGAAATTTGTGAATCGTTACGAAATAGCAGAAGATAGAATCACAATTCATAAGTGAATCGATTTTCCCCCCACCCCTAATGAACATACTTCTGCAGTAAGAACATGCAAAATCAAGCATGCACTTTTGTTTTATTAATTTAATTTTTTGTAGTAATTTTAGTCATTTAATATCTATCTTTCTCTTTAGGAATGGATCAGTGGGTGTGGATGTGCAACTTATTTTTACAAATGAGACTGTTATTCCAAATGCAACAAGCATCGAAGGCTATCTTAAGACAGGAATTGCTGAATCAAAAGTGTTCCTTGGTCCTGTGATTAATGACAGTATCAATGGTGAGTTTCTCATTCTCTCAAGCTGTTTTTAAATGTATATAACATTTTTGCATCCAAATGCTAATTTACACTTGTTTTTATTTTGTTTAAGTGAAAGAAAACTCAGCTTTGATTACCAGCACAGTTGTTCCTTCTGGTAACCCCACTGTCTCTACTGATCGGTCAAGCACAACTGGACCTAATCATCTTACAGATACTACAGTTTCAACCAGCACATCAATCACAACTGCTCCAGCTGGCCAATCAAGCAGTGCAGATCATACTGATTTATCAAGTACAAGTGCTTCTACTGTTATTTCAAACAGCGTACCTACTACAGATGTATCAAGCACAACTGGACCTAATCATCTTCCAGATACTACAGTTTCAACCAGCACATCAATCACAACTGCTCCAGCTGGCCAGTCAAGCAGTGCAGTTCATACTGATTTAACAAGTACAAGTGCTTCTACTGTTATTTCGAACAGCGTACCTGCTACAGATGTATCAAGCACAACTGGACCTAATCATCTTCCAGATACTACAGTTTCAACCAGCACATCAATCACAACTGCTCCAGCTGGCCAATCAAGCAGTGCAGTTCATACTGATTTAACAAGTACAAGTGCTTCTACTGTTATTTCAAACAGCGTACCTACTACAGATGTATCAAGCACAACTGGACCTAATCATCTTCCAGATACTACAGTTTCAACCAGCACATCAATCACAACTGCTCCAGCTGGCCAGTCAAGCAGTGCAGTTCATACTGATTTAACAAGTACAAGTGCTTCTACTGTTATTTCAAACAGCGTACCTACTACAGATGTATCAAGCACAACTGGACCTAATCATCTTCCAGATACTACAGTTTCAACCAGCACATCAATCACAACTGCTCCAGCTGGCCAGTCAAGCAGTGCAGATCATACTGATTTAACAAGTACAAGTGCTTCTACTGTTATTTCAAACAGCGTACCTACTACAGATGTATCAAGCACAACTGGACCTAATCATCTTCCAGATACTACAGTTTCAACCAGCACATCAATCACAACTGCTCCAGCTGGCCAGTCAAGCAGTGCAGATCATACTGATTTAACAAGTACAAGTGCTTCTACTGTTATTTCAAACAGCGTACCTACTACAGATGTATCAAGCACAACTGGACCTAATCATCTTCCAGATACTACAGTTTCAGCCAGCACATCAATCACAACTGCTCCAGCTGGCCAGTCAAGCAGTGCAGTTCATACTGATTTAACAAGTACAAGTGCTTCTACTGTTATTTCAAACAGCGTACCTACTACAGATGTATCAAGCACAACTGGACCTAATCATCTTCCAGATACTACAGTTTCAGCCAGCACATCAATCACAACTGCTCCAGCTGGCCAGTCAAGCAGTGCAGTTCATACTGATTTAACAAGTACAAGTGCTTCTACTGTTATTTCAAACAGCGTACCTACTACAGATGTATCAAGCACAACTGGACCTAATCATCTTCCAGATACTACAGTTTCAGCCAGCAAATCAATCACAACTGCTCCAGCTGGCCAGTCAAGCAGTGCAGTTCATACTGATTTAACAAGTACAAGTGCTTCTACTGTTATTTCAAACAGCGTACCCACTACAGATGTATCAAGCACAACTGGACCTAATCATCTTCCAGGTACTACAGTTTCAGCCAGCACATCAATCACAACTGCTCCAGCTGGCCAGTCAAGCAGTGCAGTTCATACTGATTTAACAAGTACAAGTGCTTCTACTGTTATTTCGAACAGCGTACCTACTACAGATGTATCAAGCACAACTGGACCTAATCATCTTCCAGATACTACAGTTTCAACCAGCACATCAATCACAACTGCTCCAGCTGGCCAATCAAGCAGTGCAGTTCTTACTGATTTAACAAGTACAAGTGCTTCTACTGTTATTTCAAACAGCGTACCTACTACAGATGTATCAAGCACAACTATCCTTTCTGGTTCATCTGGCACTACAGTATCTGTATCGAGTGCAGCTGCTGATAAGATCACCACATCTGTATTATTTGCAAACTCAACACCCTCTGAAGTTGTCACCACCTCAACCACGTCTTCACTGCCAACCACTCATCTATCAACTAAAGCCTCCACAGCAACCACTCATGTATCAAATAAACCTACAACATCAACCACTCATCTATCAACTACTAAAGCAACCACTCATCTATCAACTACATCTACCAAAGGTCCAGCAGTGCCAGGCGAGACATTCGTTATTCTGCAGATCCGTTTACAGATACAATATACTGAAGTTTACAATAACCCTGCTTCTGCGGAGTTCCAGACTCTGGCCGTCAACATCAGTATTGAGGTGATTTAAGAAATATTTTAGTAATATTAAAATAAAATAATATTTTTGTCCAGAATACATCTATAGAGAGTTACTGTAAATTATAGCTTAAATCTGTGTGTTTCTATATGTTTCTGTAGCTGAATCAGGTCTACCGGGGAATTTATGGGACCAATTTCCTCAGAGCCTTCGTGGTGCGATTCTGGTATGTTACAAGGCTCTTATTTATTATCTTTCCTTTCTACTCTCCGATGTCCTTTTTTTCTTTATTTCTTGCTCATCTCTGTAGAAATCAGTGATATCTTCATCCAGCTCAGTTCAGTTCTCATCCAACTTGGTTAGTGCAGTCAAGTCAATAATATTGTTGAATATTAAGTGTTCCCAACTTAGCAACTCAGAGGCAACTGTGGTAAGGAAACCAAACTCCATCAGGTGACAGAAATTGAGAAAAAGAGAGAGAGAAAAAAAACCTAGAAGAAACCAGGCACAGTCACACAGTTCTCCTCTGGCCAAAAGAATGAACATGGTGTGATTATGATTCCAGGCTGCATCACAAATCAGACTGTGGATCTATCTTTCTTGTGCAGGAAAATAAATAGTAGATTTGTGTCACCCATTAGACCAGGGGTTTACCACCACATTCCTGGACCACCTGTATGATGGCCCTGGAACCAATTGTAGGGCCATTCCTCTATCCCAGGGTTTCCCAATGGGGTTTGCAAATCTGGGGGGTATTCCAGAAAGCAGGTAACACGCATACCCATGTGTCGATATGCACTAAGTATGTAAATCGCCACTGAACAAAAGAAGAGGAAAGAAGTAATATGGCAGACTTTTTTTAACATCTATTTCCATGGTGACTCCTTGATTCGTTGCTCTGTTGAGAATGTCTTCAATGTTATGAACAAACTCTGAGTTGGCTGAACTTACTCCTGGACAAGTTTTTGGAACAAGCATACCTGGAGTAAGCAAGGTTTGGGATAATCAATTGAGTTCAGGGTATGCTTGATGGTAACAACCTTGCTTTCCAGAATATCCCCCTGCTGATTCAGGGGTGAATTTAGGGGGTTTGTGAGTTGATAAGAAACTATTAATTATTTATATATAGGGCTGCACAATTAATCAAAATAGCATTGCTTTATTGATCAGTGCCATTATCAAATCACAAAAGGTTGTGATTTAATTAAGCAAGTAGTCTGATCCACTGCATGCTTCAGAGAGAAGTGTGGCAATGTAAACATTTTGTAACTCAGAGTGGCTCCTTGTAAATATTGCTTCACACACACTCCATCTCTGCATGTGCTGTGAGGATGAATCACTCAAACAACTAAATAAACAACAAAATGAAAGGAGCAGCAGCATAATAACAACAGTAAGGTAAAAGCCCCAGTCTGCTTCATAACACAGTAACAATAAAACGCAACTAAATTAGCTCATGCATAGCCATGATTTCCTCCTTGAGTCCCATCAGATTGCTTTCAGCTGTGGTGGTGAAGACAACTCCCATGATTCAACGCTCATTCGTGCTGTTATCAAGCGTTGCATTACATTTTTATCACTTGTTTAGTCTCAGATAGAGGATGCTCATTAGCTTTTATAGGCAAGTATTTGTTTATGACAGAAAACCACTTGCGTGTCTACACTGAACACGCTTCTTGTATGTAAAAACTAAAGAACCTGTACATGGAAAGATCGCAAGAGACGTTTTTTTTTCATGTGTGCCAACAATTTGTGAATCGTTTTGAAACAGCAGAAGATAGAATCAAAATTCAAAAGTGAATCGATTTTCCCCCCACCCCTACTGAACATTCTTCTGCAGTAAGAGCATGCAAAATCAAGCATGCACTTTTGTTTTAGTAATTTAATTTGTTGTAGTAATTTTAGTAATTTAATATCTTTCTCTCTAGGCCTGGGTCAGTGGGTGTGGATGCGCAACTTATTTTTACAAATGAGACTGTTATTCCAAATGCAACAATCATCGAAGACCATCTTAAGACAGGAATTACTGAATTAAAAGTGTTCCTTGGTCCTGTGATTAATGACAGTATCAATGGTGAGTTCCTCATTCTCTCAAGCTGTTTTTGAATGTATATAAAATGTTTGCATCCAAATGCTAATTTACACTTGTTTTTATTTTGTTTAAGTGAAAGAAAACTCAACTTTGATTACCAGCACAGTTGTTCCTTCTGGTACCATAAACCCCACTGTCTCTACTGATCTGTCAAGCACAACTGGACCTAATCATCTTACAGATACTACAGTTTCAACCAGCACATCAATCACAACTGCTCCAGCTGGCCAGTCAAGCAGTGCAGTTCATACTGATTTAACAAGTACAAGTGCTTCCGCTGTTATTTCAAACAGCGTACCTACTACAGATGTATCAAGCACAACTGGACCTAATCATCTTCCAGATACTACAGTTTCAACCAGCACATCAATCACAACTGCTCCAGCTGGCCAGTCAAGCAGTGCAGTTCATACTGATTTAACAAGTACAAGTGCTTCCACTGTTATTTCAAACAGCTTACCTACTACAGATGTATCAAGCACAACTGGACCTAATCATCTTCCAGATACTACAGTTTCAACCAGCACATCAATCACAACTGCTCCAGCTGGCCAGTCAAGCAGTGCAGTTCATATTGATTTAACAAGTACAAGTGCTTCTAGTGTTATTTCAAACATCGTACCTACTACAGATGTATCAAGCACAACTGCAGCTGTTGATAAGGTCCCCACATCTGTATTATTTGCGAACTCAACACCCTCTGAAGTTGTTACCACCTCAACCACGTCTTCACTGCAAACCAGTCATCTATCAACTAAAGCCTCCACAGCAACCACTCATGTATCAAATAAACCTACAACAGCAACCACTCTTCTATCAACTAAAACCACTAAAGCAACCACTAATCTATCAACTAAAACCACTAAAGCAACCACTCATCTATCAACTACATCTACCAAAGGTCCACCAGTGCCAGGCGAGACATTCGTTATTCTGCAGATCCGTTTACAGATACAATATACTGAAGTTTACAATAACCCTGCTTCTATGGAGTACCAAACTCTGGCCGTCAACATCAGTATTGAGGTGATTTAAGAAATATTTTAGTAATATTAAAATAAAATAATATTTTTGTCCAGAATACATCTATAGAGAGTTACTGTAAATTATACCTTAAATCTGTGTGTTTCTATGTTTCTGTAGCTGAATCAAGTCTACCAGGGAATTTATGGGACCAATTTCCTCAGAGCCTTCGTGATGGGATTCTGGTATGTTACAAGGCTCTTATTTATTATCTTTCCTTTCTACTCTCTTCTTCCCTCTTTTTCTTTCTTTCTTACTTATCTCTGCAGAAATCAGCGATATCTTCGTCAAGCTTAGTTCAGTTCTCATCCAACATGGTCAGTGCAGTCAAGTCAATAATATTGTTGAATATTAAGTGTCCCTAACTTAGCAACCTGAAGGCAACCATGGTAAGGAAACAAAACTCCATCAGGTGACAGAGATAGAGAAAAAAAAAAACCTTGAAGAAACCAGGCTCAGTCACACAGTTCTCTTCTGGCCAAACGAATGAACATGGTGTGATTATGATTCCAGGCTGCATCACAAATCAGACTGTGGATCTATCTTTCTTGTGAAGGAAAATAAATAGTAGATTTGTGTCACCCATTAGACCAGGGATTTCCCACCACATTCCTGAACCACCTGTATGATGGCCCTGGAACCAATTGTAGGGCCATTCCTCTATCCCAGGGTTTCCCAATGGGGTTTGCAAATCTGGGGGGTATTCCAGAAAGCAGGTTAAATGCATACTTATGTGTCGATATGCACTAAGCAGGGTTGGGCAAAAATACATCAAACTGTATTTTAAAATAAAATACCAAATACCTTAATTTTAAGTGTATCAAAATAAACTACACAATACAGCAGCCACACCATGTATCAAAATAAACTACTGTATTTTTGTATTTTAAAAATACTAAAAAATACTTTTATAAGGGAGCATGAAATTTCTTAGCAAACCTTCCATCAATTGTCCTGTTTGATCATCCCTTCACCATTACACTGACTCGGTTGATTAAGTAAACAATGTTTGATAGCACCAGATTTTGTCTGCCCGAGTCATGCAATAAATCTAACATATGCAACCAGTTAAAGGTATAATATGTACAGTAGGTTAAAATATCCAAAAACCACTATAACCACTATATATGTTATATATTTTGTTGATGTGTGTACTTACATTATCCCAAATGTTTTCAATAATGTTTAAATCCAGAGAAATATGCAATTTTAACCAGGACACGGGCCATATCCATGGGTCGCCTATCAATGACATCATACCCGCATTATACTCGATTTCCGGTTTTATTTTGTAGAAACCATGGAAACACCAAAGACGCATTATATTCCTCATCTGTCTAATAAAACATGTTTTATTAGACAGATGAGGAACTGTTTGGATTCATTCATTGACTGAAACTAATCATGTTATATAGAGCTTCTTGTTTAAATCTCGTTTTCTTGATTCCGCGAGTACCATGTTTTACCATGACTAATATAGATCTAGCTTGTGGCATAATAAAAGTTCCGCTGCTCTCGAGACATGTTGCGCTCATCTCACATTAGCAATCTCTCCAGCTGTCTTGTTCAGCTCCAACATCACTCACCCTGCTCTGCTTCATACTACAGTAATGTTAATAATCTCATCCATGAATATGATTTCTGCCCGAGTCCCGTCCCGATTCCTTTCCACTGTCTGTAGACGTGAAAACAACATATCCCATGATTCCACAAAATCAAGGATAAGCGACTGAATAAGCGACCTCTAGCGGCAAAAATTTATATATTGTGGATTTAACAGAGCAAATATTCACATATCCCTGTGATCTACCAGATGAAGGTTAGCTTAAAAGTAACCAACAGTTTAATTTTTAACAGTTTGCGAATGACATATAATCGTTACCTAATTTAGTTACTTGGTGTTTGGTAACAAAGGGCCTACTTTGCATCAGCAACACTGACTCAATGACAAACAAGTCATTCATAAGAAGACAACTGATGGCTCCTGTATTCATAGGAACTAGTTTATAACTAATTAATCAATTGATTGTTAATCCTAAATATAGGGGGCGGTATAATAGTTTTCAAGAACATTATGTAAATTGGTAAACTATTAGGCTACTAAAACGAACACCAAAACTTAACATCTGTTCTGAACTCAACAAGTCTGGGCAAACCACTGAGTATGCACCAATCAGAGGTCGCATTTTTATGATGTCATCATGTAGACTTCTTACAAAGTATTTTACAGTATTTAGAACTACAAAATTACAAAACACTAAAGTATTTTGATACAAAATAGAAAGATTCAGAAAGATTGCAAAAAAAGGTTCACGTGTGCTGGCAATTTGTGAATCGGTTCGACACAGAGATAGAATCGCAATTCATATCAGTCATTCCACAGTAACGTTAATAAAACTCATTTTTCTTTTAAATAATTGACTTCTAGCGGCAAAACGTGCATACTGTTTTAAGCACAAAGCCTTAAAGTGTTAGTTCACCCAAAAATGAAAATTCTTTCATTTACTACTTACCCTCATGCTGTTCCACACCCGTAAGACCTTCGTTAATCTTCGGAACACAAATGAAGATATTTTAGTTGAAATCCGATGGCTCAGTGAGGCCTACATAGGGAGCAATGACATTTCCTCTCTCAAGATCCATAAAGGTTCATGTGAGTACAGTGGTTCAATATTAATGTTATAAAGCGATGAGAATACTTTTATCACACCAAAAATATTCTCTCCGCTTTATAATATTAATATTGAACCACTGTACTCACATGAACTGATTTAAATATGTTTTTAGTACCTTTATGGATTTTGAGAGAGGAAATGTCATTGCTCCCAATGGAGGCCTCAGGGAGCCATCGGATTTCAACTAAAATATCTTAATTTGTGTTCCGAAGATTAACGAAGGTCTTACGGGTGTGGAACGGCATGAGGGTAAGTAATAAATTACAGAATTTTCATTTTTGGGTGAACTAAGCTCTCAGCAATTTTCTGCTTTCCACTCTCATTTTAAGACAAATATGTTTGAGTGCAGCTACAAAGGTAATGCTTAATCTAATCACTGGAAAGAGTTGTTTCTTAGTGTAGCTAAATGTGAACATCCTTAAAGAAGCAACTATTTATATTTTAACAGTCGTCTCTGTACCTTTTGCCAGGATGTGTCAGCAGCAATATGATACATTTTCATACGAGATTAAATCATATTTCATTTCAAATCACAGGTTTTTTTTTTTTTTTTTTGCCAAATTGTGCAGCATAATTGAATCATAAAAATTTAAATAAATTTAAAATAACCTTAAAATAAGTTACTATAATGCATTACATATTTTTACTAAGTAAATATTGATATATTGGTCATGATACTTGGTTGATTTTTAACTGGATAACAAAATCATGCCTGAATTTTTATTGTAGTAATTTATGTATTTTCATGCCTAACTTTTTTTTTTCTTTTTTCTTTTTTTTTTCTGCAGGCCTGGTTCAGTAGGTGTGAATACAGCACTTGTTTTCACAAATGAGACTGTGCTTCCAAAGGCAAAAGTTATAGTAAAAAATCTTGAGACAGCAATTGTTGAATCAAGAGCATTCCTTGGTTCTGTGTTGACTTCCAGTATCACCGTTGGTGAGTTCCTCATTTTCTCAAACAGTTTTTGAAAGTAGATAATGATTTACTAGATTTTTTCCTTCAGTGGCTGATTTATACTTGTTTTCTTATACTTTCAGTGGAACAGCAAGATGCAACTTTGACTACCCAGGCATCACAAAATGTTCCTGTAACACAAACATCTTCTGCTGTTGCACCGGTTCTGTCTAGTATGCTTTTCATGCTTTTGCTTCTGCTATAGAATGAAACACTAACTCTACAATGTTTTTCTCCAAGCCTACAATATTATGAAAACTATCTGGTGTTTTGGATACATTACTCTTAATTTTTATGTTATGGAAAAATTGTGACGCATTATTTATTCTGAAAATAGTGCTGTCAGGCATTTCTTGGGACAACTGGGGAATTTATGCACTACTTGTAACAATATCTACAATATCTACAATGTTTGATTTCATTGTTGCTTTTTATTTCCTTGGATGTTACAATAAATTTGAAATAAAAATCTGAAGTGTAAAGTAAATGGTTTTGATTAAAAAAACTTTTACACAAAATCAATCCAAACTGAAATCAAAACACACACACTATGTCAAACACCACTAAGAAACAATTATGTTTTTTATGACTTCACCAGTCCTGCACAGGACACAGATAATGCCTCCGGTTACGACTATAACCATGGTTCCCTGAAAAGGGAACGAGACGCTGCATCAATGACGCCTTGACAGTCAATACAAAATGATACAAAAGCAGTATTGTTGTTTCAGGTATTCCCTTTTGTTTTTTGGGGTTTTTTTCCCCACTATGTGTCATAGTAATCAAGTCAAGGCACCTTTATTTATAAAGCACTTTTTACAATGCAGATTGTGTCAAAGCAGCTTTACACTGATAACTGGTATATAATTTGGGATGCACAGCAGCTCTTAAAGAAAATAGTGTCATTGTCCATCTTAAGTAAATTCAGTATTGATTCAGAAACAATAGTTATTCATTTAGTTAATTTATCTATATCAGCACTGGAGTAAACAGTGATGTCATCATCCAACTCTGTTTTGATCTGCTTGCATTGACGCCATTGTATACGAACTGAACTCTGTTGAATATCAAATGTCAAGTGTCCCCAACTAAGCAAGCTAAATGTGACAGCGGCAAGGTGGCAAACAGGTGTTAAAATGGAGAAAAAAAAACCTTGGGAGAAACCAGGCTCAGTCGAAGGGTCAGTTCTCCTCTGGCAAAGTGTGCTTTATTATGATTCAGGCAGCTATCATAAGTCCGATGGGATCGCAACAGTCAAAGTATTATTCCAGTTCCATCTAGTTGAAGATTGTATTCATCACGCCGGTATGGACAGTTTTTTGAGGAACTGTGCCACTTGCTGTCATGTCGATGAGACCTTCACAGTGGATTATCTAGTTGACTCAATCTCTGCTGATACTTCAGGGCTGGGTTGTGGTCATGTCAAGGCACAGGTCCTCAATCTCACCTGGATATGGCCCGGATCCGGCTGACTACGGTAAAGCTCAGAATAAACAGAGAGACTAATATAAGCGTAGACGCCATTCATCTTCTGATGTAACGAGTACATCTGGTGTTATAGGAAGTGTTCCCAGTTCCAGCTGACACAATTTATGAAGCCTAACAATGCTTTAATGGATTTGAAAACATAAATTGATAATGTGTTATGTTTATGCCAGGTTAAAGAGATGCGTTTTTAGTCTAGATTTAAACTGACAGAGTGTGTCTGCTTCCCGAACAATGTAAGGAAGATTGTTCCAGAGTTTAGGTGGAGAAGGAGAAAGATCTACCGCCTGTGGTTGATTTTGATATTCTAGGTATTATCAACTGGCCTGAATTCTGAGATTGCAATAGACGTGAAGGACTATAATGCATTAAGAGCTCGCTCAGGTACTGGGGAGCTAAACCACTTAGTGCTTTGTAAGTTATTAGCAAGATTTTAAAATCTATATGATGTTTAACAGGAAGCCAATGTAGTGTTGACAGAACTGGGCTAATATGGTCATACTTCCTAGTTCCAGTAATAACTCTAGCTGCTGCATTTTGTACGAGCTGTAGTTTATTTATCAAACGGGAGGAACAACCACCCAGTAGAGCGTTACAGTAATCTAGCCTTGAGGTCATGAACGCATGAACTAACTTCTGCATTTTAGGGTCAGGAGTTGAAAAATTACAACAGCTCCCCCCAACCTAGCACCCGTCTAGGAAGGTTTGAAATAGGGAGACTGAGGAAGTGCACGGGCTGACGCCTGTTAGACTATACCACCCTCCTGACTCAGAGCTTCTCCCATATGGGCATTGGGCCTCGAATTAATTGACTGGGCTACTGTGAGTATGTTTAAGAAGAGAATAGGTATCCGATTAGATCTAAATTGATCAGAAAGAACCACCAATCTAGGGTAATGCACCCAAGGGCTTATAAGACTAGGTCTATTTTACACCAGGCCTAACTATGGTTAGGTTTAGGGTGTGAGTTGGTACGGGCTTCGATCTCTATTGATCCAAGGGTTAACACTCTGAGGTCTCACCGGCGATACCACCGTGGTTTTTTTCTTACCAGTGTGAAAGAGACTCAAAATACTCCGTCAATGTTGCACATACAATTAAGAGTTATACACTATCTTCTTTTATTTGTGTACACTCAGAGTAAAAACAAAATGTTGTGCTTTTTGTAAAATAAAGAAAACTAACATGATGCGTGATCTCTCGTCTCCCTCTGAACGAAGTCCAATCTGATAGTTCTCAGAAAATGAACTGTAACTTAGTGACAACTAATGACAAAAAATGAGACTTATGTCTAAAAAAAACTTTGAAATGTCAGGTTTTAAATCGTGTAAGTCAAATCGAAAACAAATATTCTCTGTTTATTTAATCTGTTTGAAAGGGAGCCATGTCAGAAGTCTGTGATTCAGCTCATTATCCGCTAATGCGGCCACGCCCACGGAGCCAGCGCTATTCAGACGGAAATTCAGTTAATATTTGTATACATCGTCTCAATCGTGTATTTATTGTCTTAATAAATTGTCTTAGCGATCTCTGGAAGCTTCTGTTAGTTCAGTTCCTGGAGAGTCACATGGTTGTTCTTTAGATTAATTAACTAAATATGCACAGAGCGCCCTCCGGCTGCAAGTATGAATTGAAAACACAGTATCCAGCGTTCACAGTGATGACAATAAATATTGAATAAATATTACTCCTCTGTATAGAAAATTGAAAAACATATGAGAATCCATCAATATTTCTCCAAATGTGCATGCTTTTAAGCTAAAAGCCTTTATGAAATGCCATTGGGGGGCAGTTGTGGCCTAATGGATAGAGAGTCGGACTTGTAACCCAAAGGTCATGGGTTCGAGTCTCAGGTCCGGCAGGGATTGTCGGTGAGGGGAGTGAATGTCCAGCGCTCTCCCCACCCTCAATACCATGACTGAGGTGAGACCCTTGAGCAAGGCACCGTACCCCCTTACGGGGGGTACGGTGCACTTACGGTGAACGGTTCCGGTTCCGGTGCAACGCTGCTGCCTGCTGTCTGACGGAGCTTCGTGGAG
>RJVU01054598.1:4483-14923 GCA_003731715.1 Anabarilius grahami
TTGTTGCGTTGCAGTGCATACAAGAACTAACTCATTCCGTTGTGCACTGAAGATTTATTGGACACAAGGCAACGTTTATAACTTGTTCTTCTTATCTTGAAGAGATTTACTGTTGCATTTGCATACAAGAGCTAACTTAAGGCCCATTCATATGAAGAACGATAACTATAAAGATAACGATAATGATAGTTATAACAAAAGATATGCAAATGCAACGGCACATATATTACCTCTTCAGTGCGTAAAAGCAAAAGTTAGTGGTCGTGTATGCAATGCAGCAAATATGTGGTGTTAACTCTTCAATGCACAGCGGAATGAGTTAGTTCTTGTATGCATTGCAAAACAACAAGTGCATGGCTTATATGTTATTCTTCAATTGCAGTACACTGAATCGTGTCCATTGCAATGCACAAGCATAGCTTATACATTATTCTTCATTGCACGATCCGGTGCGCAATGCAATGCAACAGCACATATTTACATTCTCTTCGTTGCACAACCACAGTAATGCAAAATGATGATGTTTACATGTTATATCTTCGATATACAACTGAAGTTAGTTGTTTTATGCAATGCAATGAAACAACCCATATTACGTGTTATTTTTTATTCTTCAATTGCACAACGATCGTATGTGCAATGCAATGCAACAGCACCTTTGTTATCTTAAGGGAATGAGTTAGAATTTGTATGTATTGCATTGTACTGCATCTTCTATGCACTGTAATGCAAAGGTTCGTTTTATGTTATCTCTTCAATACTCAAATGTATACGTTAGTTGTATGCAAAGCAATGCGATAGCACATATGTTAAATATTGTCTTTTCAGTGCACAGAGAAATAAGTAAAGATCTACTTTGCAATTCTATGTGGTATCTCTTCAACAGCACATATGTTTAGCTCTTCAATGCACAACGGTATAAGTTAGTTCTTGTATGCACTGCAAACGCAACAAGTGCATAGCTTATATGTTATTCTAAAATTGCAAAACGATAGGTTCTGTGTGCAATGCACTTCAACAGCACAGCAACAGCACATATTTTATCTTTTCATTGCACAACCAAATTAGACCTTCCATGCATTGTAATGCAAAATGCTCATGTTACAAGTTATATCTTCGATATACAACGAAAGAAGTTTAATTGTTTTATGCAATGCAATGGAAACATGCAACGCATTTTTGATTTGTTATTCTTAAAATGCACATCTGAATAATTTAGTTCTTGTATGCAATGCAACAGCACATAATGTTTTCTCTTCAATGCGTAAAAGAATAAGTTTAGTGACAGTGAAAGCAAATGCAATGCAGCAAATATGTGATGTGTCAATTCTTCAATGTACAAAGTAATAGCATGCAATAAAACAGAGAACATGCGTTGTGTAATTATTCAATGCAAAAGTCAATAAAAGTCATGTTATGTACTCTTCAATGCACAACGGAATGAGTTAGTTCTTGTACGCAATGCAACGCATCAAGAGCATAGCTTATATGTTTTTCTTCATTGCACAACCAATAGGTTCTGTGCGCAATACACTGCGACAGCACATATATAATCTCTTCATTGCACAACAAAATGAGCTAGATCTGTGCTTTGTAATGCTAAATTCTCGTTAGATGTTATATCGTCGATATTCAATGGAAGTTAGTTGTACTGCACCTTCTTTGCATTGTAATGCATCTTCTATGCATTGTAATGCAAAGGCGCGTGTTCTGTTATCTCTTCATTACAACAAATGTATAAGTTAGTTGTATGCAAAGCAAAGCTATAGCATATATGTTATGTGTTTTTCACATATGTTATTGTCTTTTCAGTGCACAGTGCACTCTTCAAAAGCACATATGTTTAAAGCATTCTTCAATGCAAAAGTCAATACAAGTCAGGTTATGTATGCAATGCGAAAATGTATGTGTTAGCTCTTCAGTGCACAACCTTAGTTCTTGCATACAGTGAAATGAAAAATTGGAATGGAATGGAATGTTTTGTGTTTCGAGTTTGTTCTTGAACGCACTGCAACGCAACAAGTGCATAACATATATGTTATTGTTCAATTGCACATATGCGCTTTTGCATGGCATTGCGTACTGCACAGTCCATATTTGACCTACTTAGTTGTACATTTAAGAATAACACATGAAATATGCGGTGTTTTCATTGCATTCCATAACACAACTAACTTACTCCGTCGTATGTTGAAGAGATAACATGTAAAACAAGAGTTTTTGCATTACAGTACATAGAAGAACTAACAAATTTGGTTGATCCTTGAAGAAACAAACATGTCCTATTGCGGTGCATTGCTCACAGGATGAAGAATATGCACTACTGATGTCAGCTATGCACTTTTTATAGCAGTCCATATTTGACCTGCTGTACATATTTCTGACCCAAGATTCCTTGATCGTGAATTTTTATTCATACTTATTGACTCATTATGATCTTACGTCAGCCATACAGCAGTCCATATTTGACCTACTGGAAATATTTCAGGCCCAGGAGTCGTCGATCATGAACTTTCTATACACAGTCAAATAATTCTTCGGTTACATCAGCCATGCAGAACCCATATTTGAACGAAATTTCTATAACATTCTTATTGACTCCTTCTGATGATATGTCAGCCATACCGTAGTCCATATTTGACCTGTTGAAGATATTGTTAGTTTTCGTGTCTTCATTTGTGAATGTCCATATTTGACCTTCAGAACACATTTCTGGCCCAAGAGTCATCGATCATGAACATTCAATATATACTCATTGATTGCTTCTGATGTTACATCAGCCATACAGCTCATATGGCTCATATATCAGCCATTCTCTTTTCGCCAAGAAAAGACATATCATAAGACATAGATATGTCCACATTTGATCTACTGAACATATTTCAGCCCTTGATTACAAACTTTCTGTGCAGTCTCATTGATTCCTTTTCATGTTATATAAGACAGACAGTTGTCGATATTTGACCTACTGAACATATTTCAGGCCCAAAAGTTGTCAATCATGAACGTTCTATACATAATCATTGACTCATTCCAATTAGCAATACATCAGCCATTCAGTAGTCCACATTTGACCTACTGATCATATTTCTGTCAAAAGAGCCCTCGATCATGAACTTTCTAAACATTCTAATTGATTCCTTCTGATGATACGATACATCAGCCATTCAGAAATCAATATTTGAATTTTTTTTATACATAACTAATTCTGATGTTACTTTAACCATACAGAAGCCCAAATCAGACCTAGTGAACACATTTCTGACAAATTAGTCCGCGATCATTAACTTTTTTAACATTCTCATTGACTCCATCTGATGTTAGATCAGCCATTCAGTACTCCATATTTGACCTACTAAACATATTTCAGGCCCTAGAGTCATCAATCATGAACTTTCTATACATACTCACTAACTCCTTCTGATGTTACTCGTTCATGAACTTTCAAAAAACTTCCATTGACTCATTCTGATGGTACATAAGCCGTAGAGAAGTTCATATTTGATGTAATGGCCATATATCTGGCCAATGAGTCATCGATCTAGAACTTTCAGTTCCTGTTTATTCAGTCCTTCAGATAAGATGTCAGCCATACAATAGTCCATGTTTTACTTGAACATATTTTGGGCAAAAGAATACTCAATCTTGAACTTTTTTGTACATACTTATTGACTTTTTCTGATGATACGTCAGCCATAAAGTAGTCAATATCTGACCAACCGACCATATTTCTGGCCCAGGAGTCCTTGATCATGAACTTTCTGTAGATTCTCATTGATTCCTTCTGATGTTACATCAGCCATACAGTTGTTCATATTTGATCTCATGAATACATTTCTGGCCCAAGAACTTTCAAAACAAACTCATTGATTCTTTTTGATATTACATCAGCCATAAAAAAGACCATATTTGACCTACTGATCATATTTCTGGCAAACGAGACCTCAATTATGAACTTGCTTGTACATTCTCATTGATTCCTTCTGATGTTACGTCAGCCATTCAGAAGTCCATATTTGAACTAATGGACATATATGTGGCCCAAGAGTCATTGATCCTGAACTTTCTATAACATACTCATTGACTTAATGGTCAAGAATTCATGAATATCCAAAACAAACTCATTCACTCTTTTCGATGTTACATCAGCCATAGAGATGTCCACATTTGACCTACTGATCATATTTCTTGCAAACGAGCCCTCAATTATGAACTTTCTGTACATCCTCATTGATTCCTTCTGATGTTACATCAGCAATTCAGAAGTCCATATTTGACCTAACAGACATAGATCTGGCCCAAGAGTCACCGATCATGAACTTTATATTTCTAGCCATTGACTGCTTCTAATGGTAATTCAGCCATACGGTAGTGTAAATTTGACCTAATGGACATATAGCTGGGCAAAGTGTACTCGATCTTGAACTTTTTCATGCATAATTAGTTCTGATGTTACTTCAACCATACAGAAGACCAAATTAGCCTTAATGAAAACATTTCTGAGAAATTAGTTAGAACTGTCTAAAATTCTCATTGACTCCATCTGATGTTACATGAGCCATAAAATAGTCTATATTTGATTAATTTAAAATTTTTCTGGCCTAAGAGTCCACGATCATGAACTTTCTATACATACTCATTGACTCCTGATGTTACATAAGGCTCTGATACATATACACATGTTACATATGACTCCATATATGACCTACTAAACATATTTCAGGCCCAAGGGTCATCAATCATGAACTCTCTATACATACTCATTGACTACTTCTGATGTTACATCTGCCATTCAGTAGTCCATATTTGACCATCTGAACATATTTCTGGCCAAAGAGTAGTCGTTCATGAACTTTCAAGAAACTTTCATTGACTCTTTCTGATGTTACATTAGCCATAGAAAGTCCACATTTGACCTACTGATAATATTTCTGGCAAATGAGACCTCAATTAAGAACTTTCTGTACATTCTCACTGATTCCCTCTGATGTTACATCAACCATTCAGAAGTCCATATATGAGATGGTAAGGACATATATCTGGCCCAAGAATCGTCGATCTTGAACTTTCTTTTTCTGTTCATTGACTCCTGCTGATGGTACGTCAGAAATACAGTAGTGCATATTTGAAATAATTGACATATTTCAGGCCAAAGAGTGCTCAATCTTGAAATACATTATACATAATGACTCCATCTGATACAGAAGTCCAAATTAGACTCATTTTTGACAAATTAGTCCTCGACCATTAACTTTCTATACATACTCATTGACTGATTATACATCAGCCATACCTTAGTCCATATTTGCCCTTCAGAACATATTTCTGGCCCGAGAGTCATCAATCTGAAACTTTAATTTTCAGTTAATTCAGGCCTTGTGATAATACTTTCAATACATACTCATTGATTCCCTCTGACGTTACATCAGCCATACAGAAGTCCATGTTTGACCTAATGGACATATTTTTGGCCAAAGAGTGCTTGATCTTGAACTTTATTAGACATACTCATTGATTCCTTCCATCAGCCATACAGTAGCGCATATTTGACCTACTAAAAATATTACTGGCAAAAGGGTCCTCAAACTTGAACTTTCTATACATACACGTTTCATCTTTTTGATGTTACTTCAGCCGTACAGAAGTCCATATTTGACCTACTGAACATATTTGTGGCAAAAATGTCCTCAAACTTGAACTTTCTATACAGTCTCATTGACTATTTCTGATGTTACATCAGCCAGACAGAAGTCTATATTCGACTTAACATATTTCTAGCAAAGAGTACTCAATCTTGAACTTTATTATAAATACTTATTGACCTTTTTTATACATACTTACACCCTTCTGATGTAATGTCAGCCAAAAGTAGTCCATATTTTACCTAATACAATTATTTCTGGCCCAACAGTCCTTCATCATGAACTTTCTATACATATTCATTGACTCCCGATGATACGTCAGACAGACATTAGTCCATATTTGACCTACTGAACATCAAAATAATAATAATAATAATAATAATTATCTGTTACATCAGCCAGACAATAATACTTACAATACTTACAATACTTACAATACTTACAATACTTACAATTCTTACAATTCTTACAATTCTTAAATTGTTTCTGGCCCAAGAGTCCTCAATCATGAACATTCAACACATACTCATTGCCTCATTCTGATGTTACATAAGCCATAAAGAAGTCCATATTTGATCAACTGAAAATATTCCTGGCAAAAGAGTCTTTGATCATGAACTTTTTTTTACATACTTTGAGTCTTTGAGTCCAGAAGTAGCCAATGAAAATGTATTGAACGTTCAATTTTGAGAACCCTTTTGCCAGAAATATGTTCAGTAAGTCAAATATGGACTTCTGTATGGCTGATTTAACAGCAGAAGGAGTTCATGAGCAGAAAAAGAAAGTTCATGATCAACGACTCTTGAGCCAGAAATATGTCCATTAGGTCAAATTTGGACTTCTGTGTGGCTGATGTAACCTCAGAAGGAGTCAATGTATAGAGTTTATGATCCTTTGACGAGGGCCCTTTTATGATCGAGGACCCAATATGTTCAATAGGCCAAATATTGACTACTGTATGGCTAACGTATCATGAGGAGTCAATTAGTAGAAATAGAAAGTTTAAGATCGAGGCCATAGCCAGAGTTATGTTTAGTAGGTCAAATATTGACTACTTTGTGGTTGACATATCATCAGACAAAGTTCATAAGTATATATACAAAAATTCAAGATAGAGTATACTTTGGCCAGAAATATGTCCATTAGGTCAAATATGGACATGTATGGCTGATGTAACCTTAGAAAAAGTCAATAAACAGTTCATGATTCATGGGCCCGAAATATGTCTATTAGGTCAAATATGCACTACCGTATGGCTGACGTATTATCAGAAGGCCTGAATATGAAACTTCCAGATCGATGACTCTTGGGCCAGATATATGTCCTTTATGTCAAATATGGACTTCTGAATGGCTGATGTTAGTCACTTTTGAGAAACAATGAGAATGTACAAAAAGTTCATGATCGAGGACTCTTGGGCCAGAAAAAATTGAAGTTCGTTAAATATGGACTATTTTATGTCAATGAAATTGTTTTGGAAGTTCATGAACGAGTATTCTTGGGCCAGAAAAATGTTCAGAACATCACCTAATGGACAACTGAATGTCAAATATTGACTACCTTCTGGCTGACGTATCATCAGACGGACTCAATGAGTCTGTATAAAAAAAGTAAATATTGAGTATTCTTTGGTCCGAAATATGTCTTTTAGGTCAAATGTGGACTACTGTATGGATGACGTACCATCAGAAGGAGTCAATGGGTAGAAATAGAAAGTTCATGATCAACGACTCTTGGGCCTGAAATATGTTCAGTAGGTCAAATATTGACTACTCTATGACTGACGTATCATCAGACAGAGTCATTAAGTATGTATAAAAAAGTTCAAGACTGAGTAGTCTTAGTAGCCTTTCCTGTAGCTCAGTGGTTAGAGCATGGCACTAGCAATGCCAAGGTCATGGGTTCGATCCCAGGGATTGCACATACTCAGATACAAATGTATAGTATAATGCAATGTAAGTCGCTTTGGATAAAAGCGTCTGCCAAATGCATAAATGTAAATGTGTAAATGAGTATTCTTTGGCCTGAATTATGTCTATTAGGTCAAATATGCACTACCGTATGGCTGACATATTATCAGAAGGCCTGAATGAACTGAAAATGAAACTTCCAGATCGATGACTAGAAGTAGGTCAAATGTGGACTTCTCTGTGGCTGATGTAACATCAGAAAGAAGCAATGAAATTGTTTTGAATGCTCATGAACAAGTACTCGGGCCAGAAACGTATTGAGAAATTCTGCATGACTGATGTAACATCAGAAGGAGTCAATGTGTATGTATAAAAAGTTCATGATCGAGGACTCTTGGGCCAGAAAATATTTAAGTTCGTTAAATATTGACTACTTTATGGCTGACGAATCATCAGACGGACTCAATTAGTATGTATAAAAATAGTCAATATTAAGTATTCTTTGGTCCGAAATATGTCTTTTAGGTCAAATGTGGACTACTGTATGGATGTCCTATCATCAGAAGGAGTCAATGGGTAGAAATAGAAAGTTCTTGATCAACGACTCTTGGGCCTGAAATATGTTCAGTAGGTCAAATATTGACTACTCTATGACTGACGTATCATCAGACAGAGTCAATAAGTATGTATAAAAAAGTTCAAGACTGAGTATTCTTTGGCCTGAAATATGTCTATTAGGTCAAATATGCACTACCGTATGGCTGACGTATTATCAGAAGGCCTGAATGAACTGAAAATGAAACTTCCAGATCGATGACTCTTGGGCCAGATATATGTCCTTTATGTCAAATATGGACTTCTGAATGGCTGATGTTAGTCAGAAGGAAACAATGAGAATGTACAAAAAGTTCATGATCGAGGACTCTTGGGCCAGAAAAAATTGAAGTTCATTAAATATGGACTATTTTCTGTCAATGAAATTGTTTTGGAAGTTCATGAACGAGTATTCTTGGGCCAGAAAAATGTTCAGAACATCACCTAATGGACAACTGAATGTCAAATATTGACTACTTTCTGGCTGACGTATCATCAGACGGACTCAATTAGTATGTATAAAAATAGTCAATATTAAGTATTCTTTGGTCCGAAATATGTCTTTTAGGTCAAATGTGGACTACTGTATGGATGTCCTATCATCAGAAGGAGTCAATGGGTAGAAATAGAAAGTTCATGATCAACGACTCTTGGGCCTGAAATATGTTCAGTAGGTCAAATATTGACTACTCTATGACTGACGTATCATCAGACAGAGTCAATAAGTATGTATAAAAAAGTTCAAGACTTAGTATTCTTTGGCCTGAAATATGTCTATTAGGTCAAATATTCACTACCGTATGGCTGATGTATTATAAGAAGGCCTGAATGAACTGAAAATGAAACTTCCAGATCGATGACTCTTAAGTAGGTCAAATGTGGACTTCTCTGTGGCTGATGTAACATCAGAAAGAAACAATGAAATTGTTTTGAATGTTCATGAACAAGTACTCGGGCCAGAAACGTATTCAGAAATTCTGCATGACTGATGTAACATCAGAAGGAGTCAATGAGTATGTATAAAAAGTTCATGATCGAGGACTCTTGGGCCAGAAAAAACTTAAGTTCGTTAAATATTGACTACTTTATGGCTGACGTATCATCAGACCGACTCAATGAGTCTGTATAAAAAAAGTCAATATTGAGTATTCTTTGGTCCGAAATATGTCTTTTAGGTCAAATGTGGACTACTGTATGGATGACGTATCATCAGAAGGAGTCAATGGGTTAAATTAGAAAGTTCATGATCAACGACTCTTGGGCCTGAAATATGTTCAGTTGGTCAAATATTGACTTCTCTATGACTGACGTCAGTCTTATCAGACAGAGTCAATAAGTATGTATAAAGAAGTTCAAGACTGAGTATTCTTTGGCCCGAAATATGTCTATTAGGTCAAATATGCACTTCCGTATGGCTGATGTTAGTGAGAAGGAAACAATGAGAATGTACAAAAGGTTCATGATCGAGGACTCTTGGGCCAGAAAAAATTGAAGTTCGTTAAATATGGACTATTTTATGAGTCAATGAAATTGTTTTGGAAGTTCATAAACGAGTATTTTTGGGCCAGAAAAATGTTCAGAACATCACCTAATGGACAACTGAATGTCAAATATTGACTACTTTATGGCTGACGTATCATAAGATACACTCAAAAATTATGAATAAAAAAGTTCAAGTTTGAGTATTCTTTGGCCCGAAATTCTGATGAGAAGGACTACTGTATGGATGACGTATCATCAGAAAGAGTCAATTGGTAGAAATAGAAAGTTCAAGACTGAGTATTCTTTGGCCTGAAATATGTCTATTAGGTCAAATATGCACTACCGTATGGCTGTCGTATTATCAGAAGGCCTGAATGAACTGAAAATGAAACTTCCAGATCGATGACTCTTAAGTAGGTCAAATGTGGACTTCTCTGTGGCTGATGTAACATCAGAAAGAAACAATGAAATTGTTTTGAATGTTCATGAACAAGTACTCGGGCCAGAAACGTATTGAGAAATTCTGCATGACTGATGTAACATCAGAAGGAGCCAACGTGTATGTATAAAAAGTTCATGATCGAGGACTCTTGGGCCAGAAAATATTTAAGTTCGTTAAATATTGACTACTTTATGGCTGACGTATCATCAGACAGACTCAATGAGTCTGTATAAAAAAAGTCAATATTGAGTATTCTTTGGTCAGAAATATGTCTTTTAGGTCAAATGTGGACTACTGTATGGATGTCGTATCATCAGAAGGAGTCAATGGGTAGAAATAGAAAGTTCATGATCAACGACTCTTGGGCCTG
>RJVU01054598.1:17959-43884 GCA_003731715.1 Anabarilius grahami
AAGAAAATAGTGTCATTGTTCAGCTGAAGTCAGTTCAGTGTTGATTCACTTACATTGTAAAGACCATCAATTATTATGTAAATTACTGTAATCTATTTCCTCTATAGTTCTGCAGAAAACAGTGATGTCATCATCTAGGCTAGCTTAGTTCAGTTCTCATCCTATAATGTCAGTACTGTCAGATCAATAATATTGTTGAATATTATTGAATATTGTTGAGGACATTTTCCACATCACAGGCAATGTCGTCTCTTGCCAGGCAAAGGGAAAAACCTGTGCTGGATCCAGCCTTGACAGCCTTGTCTCCACACCCCTTGCTCTTTCTCCTCATCATCCTCTTACACATACTCTTCCTCCTCTACTTTTCAGATTGTTACCATCTATTGTTGGTATCATCATTCAGCACCTGTGTCACCTGTGCACTCTGAACTGACCTATATGTTATACAGTTGATTTGATCACATCATTAGAAATAAGTGTGAATAATTTTGAGTCATTGTGTTTAAAGGATGACAACTGTGTTGTAGTTGTGTTTAACTTTTGCCACATGTATTTACCATTTTGCAACACAGTGCAAAATGTGTTTTAGTGAGTAAGAATGTGTTTAGAGTTTTGCAAAAAGAGTGGATGAGATTTGCAAACAGTGTCTTAACTACCTGAACTTGTTTAAGGTTTTGCCTACAAAGTGACTGATTCGACAAATGGGTTTACAGCATTGGGTTCAGAGAATGGGGTTTAGTGTTTTAGCAATTGTGAAATACTGTAATCCAACTGAGCTTAATGTTAATCAGTGGATAATTTGGTACACCTATAGATTTCTATAGATTGATTCTATAGGGATAGTTTCTGTAAAACTTGTTTGCATTTTCCGATATGGATAACCAAATGTAATGAATTCTTTTACATTATAAGCAATTTATCTTAGATGATGACCACAAAGTGAGTGTGTGGGGTCATGGTAAACCCTGCGTTGTGAACCAAATGTCCCCACTAGGTCTAAAATTACTGGTATTACCATCCTTTGGTTTGGACATTTGGTTCACAACGCAGGGTTTACCATGACTTTGTTTAGTTTTTTTGGTCCCCAATGAGGAAAACAGCTTTTAAATCATACAAAATTATATTTTTATAAAATGTAAAAATGCAGAATGTTCTCTGTGATGGGTAGGTTTAGAGTTAGGGGATATGATGAGAGATATAATGAGTTAAGAGAGATGGGGTGTTGAAATTTGTGAACAGAGCAGGATAGAGTGACTGTACAACTGACTGTAAGGACTGACTGTATAACATCAGACTGATTAGAGGCATTACTATGGTATAGAGAGACTGCCTCATTATTGTAACTCACCCTTCATCTGTAAAGATCAACTACAGTATAGATTCAGTCATATGGTACAGTGAGAACATTTACTGTATTGCCAGAACACTCAGTTCTACACAAAACCTCATGACTGTGTCATACGTCACACCTTTTGATAACACACTGAATAGATAGTATTACAAACAATGTAATTTAGGTAATGTAAGTGTATTTTCTAATGTGTCATCTGTAGCCTGTGTAACTGTAATTATTTCAGCATCAAGGTGATTTGAAACATGTATCTTGCATTGTTTGCTATTCAATTAACTGAATATTAGAAGTACTAAACTGAAAAAAGATAATACTGTTGTGTTTCGGTGATTAAACCAAATGTTCCCATTACATATTACAATAATCTTGTGTTTGAAACAATGATTATGTGGACTGAAAACATGTGCAACTGACTGAAAGCATTCCATCAGGTTTTGAAAGAATGACTAGCTGTGTTACAAGTGTGATAAGTTTGGATTTTTGTACTAAGAGTTTTGAAAATGTACACCTTAGATGTGAAAATAGTACCAAAGCGAATAAAAAAAACTGTAAGCATTTGCAAATAGGATGAGAAAGATCCATGATTTTGGTATGGGATAAGTTTATATGAAAAGAAAATGAAAGCATTTTAGAAACGTGTTAATTGACTGCATTTTGTGTGAAAACGACATGAATTGTGTTAATGGTATGGCCACAACATATGGATGTTCTGCTAAATGTGTTTAGAGTTTTGAAAATGTGACTACAGATTGGACAAAAGTATGTTAGCAATTGAAAAAAACTGTAAACAATACATGTACATTACCAAAAGTATACATAAAATGCATATTTTTTTTTGTAATAGTATCTAACCTATTCAGTGTGTTATCAAAAGGGGTGATGAAGTTATGAAACATCCATTTTTGTATTTTTTTTATTTAACCTTTATTTAACCAGGCAAGTCATTAAGAACATGTTCTTATTTTCAATAACAGCCTGGCAGGAGAGCAAAAGTCTCCTGAAAGACATACAGCCATACATTACGATACACACACACACGCACAACAACAAAAAAAAAAAAGAAGAAAAAAATCAGTTAAAACAACTCGTTACAGTTTTTCTCAAATGCTAAAACACATTTCACAAACGTTTCCTCCATGTTCCCCAATGTCTAAACACAACACCCTTTTCTAAAGCTACATAAACACAACCACACCTTCTCACTTCAAAACTCAAACTTTCACACCAAAAGAGCAGCTCGAAGCTTTCAAAAATGTAAACACTATACACATCATTACACACTACAGCAAAACAATTGAAAACACAAAGCTCAATTTGTGAGAAGGTTCTTTGTTTCATAACTGCCAATGAAAACACAATGCTCAATTTGTGAGAAGGTTCTTTGTTTCAGAACTGCCAATGCATATTTTTAGAAACTTTACAGTAATGGATGTTCTTAGATCTCTGCAGAGGATTAGGCATTTAGATTTGTGAGTTTCATATGAAGAGTATATATCTATAGTAAATTCTGCATGTACACAACTGTAACACAACTCAATGCAAAAACAGAATCTATTGCACACAACAGTACTCTTGAAAACATGATCAGGGTGTGAAGTTTTTTATTTACTTTATTCACACCACACACACACCACAATCACTGTGCGGCATCATGTCGCTGAGCTGCATCGGGCCACATCACCTCATCCACATCGCAGGCTATATTGTCTCTTGCCAGGCACCGCGGGAAAAACGCCCTGGAATGGCGAATCCATCCTTGGAAGGCCTCCACTCGGATGTCAACACAGGCCAGCTCCATTGCCCTTAGGAGGTTCTCTCTAGTGTATGGTTGTCTGTCATAAACCTTCCATCTCCACGATGAGAAGAACTCCTCTATAGGGTTCAGGAAAGGGGAGTAGGGTGGCAGACAGAACTTTAAAAAGTGGTTACGGTTGGTGGTGAACCACTCTCTGATTTGGTTTGTTTTGTGGAAGCATACATTGTCCCAAATTATCACATAAATGTGATGTGCGGGCCCAGGATGGTGTTGTTGGCGGTCCAGGAGGATGTCTTTTAGCTCCTCTAGGGGGAGACGTTGGGTGTTGTAAGACCCAAGGACAGCATGCCGGTGGACAAGCCCCTCCAAACCCATGGCCGCACAAAGAGTAATATTACCCCCCCGTTGGCCAGGAACCTCAGTGATGGCTCTTTGGCCGATGATGTTACGGCCTCTTTGCCTTCATTTCTGCAGGTTGAAGCCAGCCTCATCCAGGAAGAGGTACTCATGAGGTCTGGCCATCGCGTCCAACTGTAATATCCTCTGTGAAAATGTGAAAGTGCACAGGTGTTCAGAACAACAGTCAATCAGGTAGCACAGTATTGTCCAGAAGTAATGTAGGCCACTGATCAACACAGTATGTCCACTAACTGTACTGTGAACATGGATGTATACTTACTTGCACAGACTCGTAACGTAGGTCTTTGTGTCGCACAGAGTTGCGCTCAAAGGGAACCCTATAGACCTGTTTCATCCGCATCTTTTGGCACCGGAGAACTCTGTCTATTGTGGCCAAGCTGACATCATCAATGCTCTCAAAGTTGACATTATCGGCAATGACTTTGTCTCTGATCTCCCGGAGTCTGATGAGAGGGTTTCTTGTGCCGCTGTAAATATGGCAACCCTCCCACCTCTATGTGGCATTCTTTCAACTCTAAAGAAAGAAACATGTGTTGTCAATTGACAGGTTTTACAATACAGTAACAACTGATTTGAAACCAATAGACTACTTTCACAGGCTTGTAAAATTGTATTGTGACAAAGAAAGCAATAGAGTACAATACCTGTTGTGTTGTCTGAATGCCCTGATAATGGTGGCCACGGTGAACCTACTCAGGTTTGGATGGACTCGTAGTCCTGCTTCAGCCATTGTCATGCCATGGACAATGACATGGTCAATGACTGTTGCTTGCATCCCGTCCGTAATAATGGTGCGAGGTTGTCTTGCTCTCCCTCCTGGACCTTCTCCTCTCCCTTGTTGGCCTGCTCCTCTACCTCCTCTGATTTGAACTCCTCTTCCTCGTTGGCCTGCTCCTCTTCCTCCTCTGATTTGAACTCCTCTTCCTCGTTGGCCTGCTCCTCTTCCTCCTCTGATTTGAACTCCTCTTCCTCGTTGTCCTGCTCCTCTTCTTCCATGGCCAGCTCTTCTCCCTCCTCTGACTCGAATTCCCCTTCCCCTGACTCTGCCTTCATCCATTGTGTTTGTTTGGAATCTTCAGCAAACTGTGCACTCTGAACTTGCTCTTATACATTTGGTCACAGCATTAGCAACAAGTGTCTTCAATTTTGAGTCGTTGTGTGTAATGAATGACGCCAGGTGTGTTCATTGTGTTCAAATATTGCTGACTGTGGCAAGCATTTTGCATCACATGAGCTTTCATTTGAGAATATGAGCAGAGTTCTTTTGCAACTTGTGTTTTAGCAAAGAAAATGTGTTAAGATTTATGAGAACGGAGGATTGTGTTTTGTGAATTGTGTCTTCATGTGAAATGTGTTTATGATATTGGAAAATGATGGCTAGATTTAGTAAATGTGTTTAGACAACTGGTCATTTGGTTTAGAGGATTGGCTTTTGTGTTTTAGCATTTGAGAAAAACTGTAATAATTTTTTTAATGCAGAAACTGAAATATATGTATCTAATTTCAATAACTTCTGTAACACATTCCAATCATTTGGGGCAGTACATTTTTGTACTATTTAGAACCAATTTTAAGTCATTAAAAGCTTCTTGAATTTTATTAAAACAGTCCTGTATCTGTTTTAAAACTTCATTATATGACGATCCTACAACATAAATAATAGTATCATCTGCATATAAATTAATATAGGTTTTCTGACTACAGACCACCAGAGAAATATTGTTAATGTAGATTGAAAACAGAGTTGACGCTAACACAGAGCCTTGTGAGACACCCGTGTTAATAGTTAATGGTTCAGATAATTGCTGATCAATCTTTACATATTGGGATCTATTAGATAAATAGTTAGAGAACCAAGATAAGGTTGGATTTGACACACCAATACTACTTAATCTGGATAATAGAACAGAATGGTCAACTGTGTCAAATGCTGTAGCAAGATCAATAAAAATAGCTGCACAGAATTGTTGTGTTTCTAGTGCATTATAAATATCATTCATTACTTTTACAACTGCTGTAATACAACTAAATGATGAACGAAAGCCAGATTGGATATCAGATAATATATTACATCTGTTTAGAAACCCTATCAATTGCTTATTCATTAGCAATCTCCATTACTTTTGTGACACAGGGCAGGACTGAAATTGGACGATATGAATTTGGATCTGTTTTATCACCACCCTTATAAACTGGGGATACAATGGCTGTTTTCCAGATTTTAGGTATTTCTGCTGTAGTTATAGACAAATTAAAAATATATGTTAAAGGTTCAGATATAATTGATGCACTTACTTTAAAAAAGAAGGGATCTAAAACATCAAAACCAGCAGGTTTTTTAGGGTTAAGTTTACTTAACTCATACCAAACCTGTGACTTATTAATCGGTTGTAAAGAAAAACTAAAAGGTAATGAAGTTTGAAAAATTTTTGTATGTCTCGGTGTAACGAGTTCTAGAATAAGGAAGGATGAGCACAGGGTCGGCTTGACTGCTGACTGCTATTTATTAATAAATCTTCACTCAAAAATAATACAAGGTGCAGACAGGCACAAGACAGTCATAAACAGAACGTAAACTTTCACTCCAGTACAGATTCCAGCAGTCCTGGGAAGTTCCAGTCGTTTCAGCAGTCAGCAGTCCTTCTCTCTCTTGCACACTCCTGTTTCTCCTGCCGTTAAATACTCTCTCCACGCCAATTACTGAAACAAGAGACAGTTGTTCATCATTTGCGTTTAACCCACTCACTCACCGCTCGTCTCCTGACTCTCGCTCCAGCTGCAGACTTCGCTGAACCACGCCCCCCTCGCCACATACCCCCACCGCCCGACTCAGGCGTCTGTCTGCAACAGAAATGGGAGAGAAAAATCAGGAGAGTGTAACAACGGCCCGCCACATAAAGCAGCCTTCACTTGGATAAAGGCCTGCTGGCATGGCTCCGTCCACTGGACCGTATCTGGCGCCTCCTTTTTAGTGAGATCAGTCAAAGGGCTGGTGAGGTCAGAATAGTTAGGTACAAACCTTCCATAATATCCCGCCAGGCCCAGGAACTGTCTCACCTCCTTTTTGGTCTTGGGACACGGACAGGTCGCAACTGCTGCCGTCTTATCAATTTGGGGACGCACCTGCCCATGTCCCAAGTGGAGGCCCAGATATCTTACTTCACACGCCCAATTGCACACTTCTTCGGGTTGGCCGTGAGCCCAGCCCCTCTCAGCGATCTCAGGACGGCCCTCAAATGTTGCATATGCTGCTGCCAGTCATGACTAAATATAATTATGTCATCTAAATAGGCAGCAGCATTCGCAGCATGGGGCCGTAAAACCCTATCCATGAGACGCTGAAAGGTAGCCGGAGCCCCGAACAGCCCGAACGGAAGGGTGACAAATTGGTGTAATCCAAACGGCGTGGTGAAAGCTGTTTTTTCTTTAGATAATGGAGCCAAGGGGATCTGCCAATAACCCTTTGTTAAGTCCAGTGTCGAATAAAAGCGAGCTGTACCGAGCCGATCAAGCAGTTCGTCCACCCGTGGCATTGGATACGCGTCGAATTTCGACACAGCATTCACCTTGCGATAATCCACACAGAACCGAGCCGAGCCGTCCGTTTTCGGAACTAAAACTATCGGGCTCGCCCAGTTACTGTTGGATTCTTCTACTACCCCCATGTCAAGCATTGTCCCTAATTCTGCCTGAACCACTTTTTTCTTGTGTTCAGGCAAGCGATACGGCCGGCTGCGAACTACCACGCCCGGCTCTGTCTCGATATGGTGCTGAATCAGATTAGTACGGCCAGGTAGGGGCGAGAACACGTCCGCAAACTCTGCTTGTAATTTAGTGAGGTCAGTGAGCTGAGAGGGCGAGAGATGATCTCCTCCTGGAGCCAGCGCGAGAGATTGTGTCTTGGTATTCGCCTCTGGCCCGAGATCATCCTCTCCACCAATCACCGTCGCCAGCATCACTGCCTCTGCCTCATTCCACTTTTTAAGGAGATTGAGGTGATATATCTGACGCGCCCCCCTCCTATCAGACCGTATTACCTCATAATCGAGATCTCCAATTTGCCGTGTGACCTCAAATGGTCCTTGCCACTTTGCCAATAATTTAGAGCTTGACGTTGGGAGCAATACAAGCTCTTTCTCTCCCGGTGCAAATTTACGCAAGTTAGTCCCCCTTTTATACAGCCGGCTCTGTCTGTCCTGGGCTTGTAACAAATTCTCTTTTGACAGCCGCCCAAAGTGTGGAGTTTTGTTCTCAAGTCCATTACATACTGAATTTCGTTTTTACTTTGAGATGGTCCGTCCTCCCAAGTTTCTCTTAGGACATCCAGTACCCCGCGGGGCTGGCGTCCGTAGAGAAGCTCGAAGGGGGAAAACCCCGTGGAGGTTTGCGGGACTTCTCGCACAGCGAACAACAGGGGTTCTAACCATTTATCTCAATTTTTGGCGCCTTCCTGAACGAATTTACGAATCATGGTTTTAAGCGTGCGATTAAAACGTTCGACCAGCCCGTCAGTTTGTGGGTGAAAGACGCTGGTACGGATCGTTTTAATGCCCAATAATTCATAAAGTTCGAGTAACGTACGTGACATAAACGCCGTGCCTTGATCAGTGAGGATTTCTTTTGGAATCCCCACCCGGGAGATTAGACTAAACAGTGCGTCCACAACACTCTTAGCGGAAATGCTGCGGAGGGCCACTGCTTCAGGATATCGTGTTGCATAATCCACAATGACTAATGCAAAGCGATGTCCCCTAGCTGATCGCTCTAATGGCTCGATGAGGTCCATACCAGTTCTCTCGAAGGGGACCTGAATTAATGGAAGGGGGCGCAAAGGCTCTTTTGGGGTGGCCGGTGGATTTACCAACTGATATTCACGACAAGACGCGCACCACCTGCGCACATTCTCGTGAATGCCTGGCCAAAAGAATCGGGTCATGAGGCGATTTAGTGTTGTTGCTTGTCCTAAGTGTCCAGCCATTGGATTAGAATGAGCCGCTTGAAAAAGCATTTCCCTGCGGCTCCTTGGAATTAACAACTGGGTTGTATCTTCTTTTGTCTGGGTGTCTTGGGTCACCCGATACAACCGACTTTTTATAATTGCAAAATATGGATAGGTAAGCGGGCGTCCAGGCTGGAGAGGCTGACTGTCGATGGTTTGAACCCGTTCAAATGCATATTTCAGCGTTTCATCCTGAGACTGCTCCAGGGGAAAGTCATCGCGCTCCGAGAGAATTATTCAGCACTCAGTGGTCCCCGATCAGTCTCCCCAGCCTGCACTTGCGTGTCCCCATCCAGTGCATTTTTTTTTCCCCAAGAGGCATCCGTGCATAAACAACCCAACAATTCAGAAAACGCTGGCCAATTTGTCCCCAAAATTAACAGAAGCCGGAGGTGCGGATTAACTGCCACCTCCACACAATGCTTTTGGCCCCGGAATTGGATAATGACCGGCACTACAGGATATTCCACCACATCCCCGTGCACACACCACACCTTAACCACGCGGCTTGTATCCAATGCCCCAGATGAAATCAGGCTTTGATGGATCGAGGTTTGGTTACAGCCTGAATCCACCAAGGCCTGATAGGTACCCCCCTTGATACTCACAGGTATTTGGTATCAGCCAGCTTGACCGGGGGCAGCCTGCGGGGCGTCCGGGACCCGGACCATTGCCCCAACCTCCATTACTGGCAGGGAGTAGGGTAAACGATTGGCGTGGAGAAAGCGGAGAAACAGGAGCTGGGTCCGGCCCGGCGGTAGTCAGCTTTCGGACTTACAAACTGACTCTGGTCAAACCCGCCCCGCCCCCGGGGCAGGACTCGAGAAGGGCCAGGCGGACGGGACCTAGGCAGAGGGACAGGGTGAAAGAGAGAAGGGGATGGAGAAGAGGGAGAGAGAGAGACAGATGGAAGGGGTTCGCCGACCCCTGGGCAAGCCACCATGTGGTCCTCCGCCAGGTGGATGGCTGAGTCCAGCGACGTGGGGCGGTGACACTGGACCCACTCGGCCGTTCTTTTCGGAAGCCGAGTGATAAATTGCTCCAGCACCACGCGATCGATGACCTGGTCCACGTCGCTTCCCTCAGCCAATAGCCATTTGCGGCACGAGTCCCGGAGCTGTTGGGCCATCACAAAAGGCGGGCCGGACTCCCCTAACTCCAGGGAGCGGAAACGCTGTCTATGTTGCTCCGGGGTCCGACCGACCCGCTGGAGAACGGCCCTCTTGAGATCGTCGAAGACCAGGAGGTTCTGGACTGGCAGCTGCTGTGCCGCCACCTGGGACTCCCCCGAAAGCAGCGGGACCAACCTCATCGAAAATTGGTCCCGCGGCCAGCCGCACGCCTCGGCGGACTTCTCGAATAAGTCAATGAAGGCTTCGGGGTCGTCCTGTTGTCCCATCTTATTTAGTGGCAGGTGGCTGGGCACAAACGGCTGAGCGGTGGTCTCCGTCCGAACCTCCCGGTCGATCCAGCTCCGGAACCTCTCGCGGTCCTCCTGCTGGGTCTGTAAGATGGCTTGGAACCGACGCTCCTGGTCAGTTCTTAAATCCAGCAGGGCCTGATGTTGTTCCTGGTATAGGACCGCGAGGGAGGCGATGACATCCGCAAACGGCGTGGAGGACGATGCTTGCATGGCGGCGGCAGTCCGTCTTCCTTCCCGGGTTTCGGCACCAGTGTAACGAGTTCTTGAATAAGGAAGGAAGAGGACAGGGTCGGCTTGACTGCTGACTGCTATTTAATAATAAATCTTCACTCAAAAATAATACAAGGTGCAGACAGGCACAAGACAGTCATAAACAGAACGTAAACTTTCACTCCAGTACAGATTCCAGCAGTCCTGGGAAGTTCCAGTCGTTTCAGCAGTCCTTCTCTCTCTCGCACACTCCTGTTTCTCCTGGCGTTAAATACTCTCTCCACGCCAATTACTGAAACAAGAGACAGGTGTTCGTCATTTGCGTTTAACCCACTCACTCACCGCTCGTCTCCTGACTCTCTCTCCCGCTGCAGACTTCGCTGAACCACGCCCCCCTCGCCACACTCTGTTTTTTATTATACTGTTTAGAAGCTTGATTCTCAAACAAATTACTAATAAAGTGCTTATTTAAAAGATCTGCTATTTTTGCATTATCTGTAACAACCGTATCTTCATTCTTTAATGATACAGGACCCTGTGGTAACAGATGTTTATTTTCTAGTTCCTTTACCACATTCCAAAAAGTACTTGAGTTAGAAGAACAGTTAGAAAATTGTTTTTTATAATATTTGGATTTTACTTTTCTAATGGTTTGAGTGCATATGTTGTGCGATGTTGTCTAAAAGAGAGCCAATCAGTCTCCGATTTTGAGTATCGTGCTTTACGCCAAAGTATATATTTTTTGATGTAATAAGGTGACTAAGGTCCGATTTATCCATGGGCTACAGCGATTTTTATGCCGAATTGTTTTTAGGGGGGCATGTTTGTTAATAATCATACTAAAAATTTGGTAAAAATAACACCATGCTTCTTCGACAGATTTAATTAAACTGACTTTGTGTAAGTCCGCAGCAGCTAAATCGTGTAGGAAGGCTTGCTCATTAAAATTTTTAAAAGAACGTTTCAGACGAATTATACTAGGTTGATTAAGCGTACATTTTTTCCGAATACATGCTATAAAACAATGGTCACTAATATCATTGCAAAAAAACATCAGATTGATATCGATCTGGAGTATTTGTTAAGATCACATCTAAAAGATTTTTTTCGTTTTTCATTCATTTCTTTATTTAACCAGGTTAAAAAACTCATTGAGATTAAAATCTATGGCAAGTCTTTTTAGAAGGATGTCGTGATCAACTGTGTCAAAAGCCTTCGATAGATCAAGAAAAAGAGCTGAACAAATTTGTTTACAGTCTAAAGCATTTATAATATCACTAAACACTTTCATGGCAGCAGTAACATTGCTATGCTGCTTTCTGAAACCAGACTGAAAAGGAGATAGAATATTATTTATTTCCAAAAAAGTTTTTAATTGCTCATTTACTAATTTCTCCAAAAGCTTAGATAAAACACACAGTTTAGATATTGGCCTATAATTGTTTAACTGCAATGAATCCCCCCCTTTAAAAAGAGGAGAAACAAAAGCAGACTTCCAGATCTTTGGGAGTTCGCATTGAGAAATAGAAAGATTAAATAAATAAGTCAGTGGTTCAGCAATAAAATCAGCTGCTAGCTTTAAATAAAATGGTTCTAGCTTATCGGGCCCTGCAGACTTATTTGGGTCCAAATGACTCAGGACTTTATGGACCTGAGAAACAGAGAACTGGGTAAGTTCAAATTTTTGTGTAGTTAATTTACATGGAGCATCAAATGAGGGTACAGTAAGAGAATTAGTCATAGAACAGTTTAGAGACTGAGATTCAAATAAAGAACCTGAAGATATAAAATGCTCATTTAAACTATCTAAAATAACTGACTTTTCTGTAGTCAGGTGATCATTTTTAGTAATAATTTTATTAATCTCCATATTATCAGCTTGAGACAATGACTTGATTGTTTTCCAAAATGTAACTGGATTATTTAAATTTTGTGATGTTTCAAATAGGTAAAAATCTGATTTGGCTTTTTTTTATCTGGGAAGTACAAAGATTTCTCAACTTTCTAAACTGAAGCCAGTCCGATTCAACTTTGGTGCTTCTAGCTTTGGCCCAAGCTGCATTCCTGTCCTGCAGAAGCCTAGTTAGCTCAGATGTGTACCATGGGTTATTTTGTGCCTTCACTCTTATTTTACGCATTGGTGCATGCTTATTTACCAGGTGCAAAAAACTACTATGGAAAAAATTCCATGCTATCTCAACATCATTTATTAAAGTAATACGACTCCAGTCAAAAAGATACAAATCATGATGAAATGCTTGATCTACAAAATGTTTTCTATTTCGTTTAAAAAGAATTTGAGGTCTATATTTTGGACGTTTAGTATTCCTCACAGCAGCTATGACACAGTGATCACTAACATCATTAGCAAATATACCTATATCTATACCTATACCTATAATCGACCAATCCTAACGAAACGTTATCTGATGTCACGATGTAAACAAGGAACTGCATCCACATCAGTCCATGTCCCACGAACACAATCAGAAGCAGCAAATCAAAAACGTTCTCACAAAAACGCTAATGGACAATGCCACTTGCGTTTATAGTGTAAAATAAGCACTTTCCTTTAGCAAAGGAGGGCTTGATCTATTAGACTCAGTATTGGTTCCTTTTGCTAGTAGCAATATCGTAGTCCAACACGATCGGCACATCATCGAACAATCGCAGGAATTATACACTTAACAGACCGCTCAGTCCCCTTCTCAGATCTTTCCAAGCATTGCTTAAACATGAACAGCGAACTACACAACGACAAAAACTAACATAAAACTAAGACAAGCTTACACACAAACACAGATGTGCTGCCATCTTGGAACGTACCAACGTACCATTTCCTAAACATTTATTATCATACCTGGTAGGTTTACTAATAATCTGAGTTAGATTTAAGGAATCAAATTGGAGCAGAACATGATCAGGAGAATTTAACATATTCCAATTCAAATCACCCATTAATATAAATTCTGAATTAATATAAGAACTAAGGATTGTTCCAAAAGTTGTTAAAACACAAGAGGGAGCTGATGGAGGACGATAGCAACCTGCAACTGTTATTGAAATATTTGCAAGTTTTATTTTTAGAATAAGAAGTTCAAATTGCTTCGGGATAGATTTTGATAGGATTTTTGAACACTCTAAATAGTCCTTTACAAAAATAGCAACTCCTCCACCTTTAGATAATCTATCTTGACGGAAAATATTATATCCAGTTTTACTAATTGTCAAATCATCAATAGTCTTTTTCAGCCATGTTTCTGTAATAACTAATACATCAGGCTTCGTGCTTTCTACCCATAATTTGAGCTGGTCTAGTTTTGATATAAGACTCCTTGTGTTTATGTGTAGAAAGCCAAGATTCTTACGAGAACAAAACTGATCAAAATTTCAGTCTGAGTCTAATGTGGATATATTAGTTGAAGATAGGGGACCAGGGTGCACATGAACATTTCCAGATATAATCAATAGTCCAAATAATCAATAATCAAAAGAGCCAGGCCTGGCTTAAAGGTGCTACAGAGGATGTTTTGTTTTATACATTTTTGCAATATTACTTGAAACTGTCTTTACTAACTGATAAAAGACTATTTATTAGGTGCGCTGAAAGGAATTATATTAATATACATCATCTGTGCACGAGGTAGGGCCTTAAAAACATCAGCCAATCGTTTACGCGATCATCGTGTAAACGATTGGCCCTCTGGCTTGTCAATCACTGCCATGACGTTCCTTGTGAGAGACGTGCGCAGATTGGCCCTCTGGCTTGTCAATCACTGCCATGACGTTCCTTGTGAGAGATGTGCGCGGCTGCGCGCTCCAGTAACTTTCCACACTCCACAGGCGCCACATGCAATGTTTTTGTCAGGAGACCGGAGTAACAACTGCAGATTATGAGTTACCTGCGGTGAGTCCGACATAATGAATCCACTAACACGACACAGCGAATGCCGGTGGTAAACACTCGTGTTCCAATACTCGTGCACGAGTTTTGGGAGGCGTTCCCTCGAAATGAGCTGTGACGGAGGGGGGTTGTTCTTACGCATACGCTCATTTCAAAAACTCACTAACAGTCTTTGGTTTCTCAGTCGACGAAAAGATCCTCTGTAGCACCTTTAACTCCACACGTCGGCCAAACACCAACGGCACAGAACGGAGAAGGCAGGAAGCGCCCACCCGGCAGCCGCATCCAGCAAGGCCCAGTATGAACTAGGGGAGCTCTGATCGCATTATCTACCAAATTATGTTTTCATGTGACCCTCATGTGACTCTGATCAGATCCATGAGGATTCGTGCTAGAAGAGTTTGCTGCCAGTACAGTAATTATTGTTTTCACAATACCATAGTGAGTTATAGTAATGTAGCAGTCTCTACCTGTATCACTGTATCACTGAAGGCGAGTGTTGAGAACCCATGTGCAGCTTTAAATAACAAACGTGAATTAAATACAATAACGAGGCTTGACACTACTTGGCTTGAAACAAACATGACCATGACAACTCACCAGCAGTAGTATACAGGGAACAAAGCTAGACAAGATAACAATGAAACATGAGGGCTAATATATTATCTATATCTATATTTATATCGAGAGAGAGAGAGAGAGAGAGCAAGCATTCCATCAGAGATGGTCACTCTTGAGTTGAGCTCCAGATAAATTACGAAAAATGACAATAATTTTATCAACAAATTAGCAGAAAAGTAGAAGATTCAACATAAGACAACGTCTAGACAAAAAAGACAACGTCTAGACAAAAAAGACAAAAGTTTCAGTTGAATTCAGTTTGATTTTTTTTTTTTTTCTTTTACACCTGAATCTGAGGAAATTTCTAGAGGTAAGAAAAAAAAGGCTACAGCTATTTACACTAAATGGAAATAGCCAAATCTTAGGTAGGTGGGCCTACCTGAAAGAACGGAGGGATCGGATGCGTGTGCTTTTCTAGAGGACTGGCTTCCCAAAGTTTTGACTGACTGTTTTACCGCGGCTCCAATAATTGAACGGGCACATCGCGTGGGCCAGATCAACCCGAATCGTCCTTCTGCTCCGAGAACAATAGTGATGAAATTCCTGAATTACAAAGACCGTGAGAAGACACTGAGGGCAGCTAGGAAATTAAAAGAGATACACTACGGAGACCATCGGATCAGTCTGTTTCCAGACTTGTCAGCAGAGACTCGCCAGCGCCAGCGATGCTTCGATGGCGTAAAAGCCCAGCTGAGATCTAGAGACATTCGGTATGGAATGCTTTATCCAGCTCACTTGATAGTGACTCACGAAGATAAGCGACAGATCTTCAAGACTGTCTCCGAAGCGGAGGAGTACATTCGAGGGCTTAAAACTACCGTGTGAAATCTGTGAATGAAGCTGTACTGATAATTGAACTAGTGTGCCAATTCCTTTATGCTCCATTTACAAAAGGTAAACTTTTGACATGTACCCTATTTTGCCCTTTATGCTAAAGCAGTGAAAACTGAACCTGGATATTATAAGTTTACGATATTATATAGACTGGTCACGGACTTTTAGATTTCATTTCATTTAATAAGTTTTATGCCTATGGTTAACTTCCCAGCAAACACAGTACGTTGTGACGATGTCGTCAGTTAGTCGTCATTTGGACATTACTTTATGACAACGTTGTGAGGACGTCGTGGTAATGTTCCATTTTTTAGAATCTTGGCAAACGTTCCAGAAATGTCGCGGGCACGTCCTCAAAAGACGTCGCTGGTTAATCCCACGGAGAACGTTGTAGCGACGTGGTCCATTGGTCTCCTGATAACTTTCCAGATATTGCATTAAGCCAACATTATGTTTGTTAATATGGCATTTGGATATTATGAGTAAATTTAATTGATTCAAGCATTTTAAATGAATCGACGTAGTTTTATTTATATTTGAGATATAGCCTACTACATATTCATAAAGTATTTGCTAGCAAAACTACCTAACATAATAAATTGTGATTATTCATATGTTTGTGAACAAAAGAGTTTTACTGAATGACAACGTTGTGAGGACGTCGTGGTAATTTTAAATTTTTTTAAGAATCTTGGCTAACGTTCCAGAAAAGTCGCGGGCACGTCCTCAAAAGACGTCGCTGGTTAATCCCACGGAGAACGTTGTAGCGACGTGATCCATTGGTCTCCTGATAACTTTCCAGATATGTAACTTTTTGTGTTCAAAATTTACAAAAATTATACAATGGGAATGTACAACATGAATACATTTTCCAAACCGTGTTTTTGTCTTACCCTGAATCATTATGGTACACCTATAATAAGTGTTTATAGGTGTACCATAGGTGGGCCTGAGAACAGCCAGGGCCAACCTATCCCGCGGCATCAGTGAGGCTAAGAGACAGTCCTCCAGGAGGATAGCCCATCGTTTCAGTGACAGCAGAGACACTCGTAGCCTGTGGCAGGGGATACAGACCATTACGGACTACAAGCCCCCACCACGGACCTGTGATAGCAACATCTCTCTGCTGAATGAGCTGAACACCTTCTTCGCTCGCTTTGAGGAACAAAACGGCACCACTGCACAGAAGACTCCACCCCCTCCCGGTGACCAGGTGATGACGCTGACTCCGGACAGCGTGAGGAGATCCTTCAGCAGGATCAATGCACGCAAAGCTCCGGGTCCTGACAACATTCCTGGGCGTGTACTGAGAGACTGTGCAGCAGAACTCACTGATGTCTTCACAGACATCTTCAACATCTCACTTAGTCAGGCTGTTGTTCCCACATGTTTCAAAACCACCACCATCATTCCAGTCCCGAAGAAGCCATCTCCATCCTGCTTCAATGACTACCGTCCTGTTGCACTTACTCCCATCCTCATGAAGTGCTTTGAACGGCTAGTCATGCACCACATCAAGTCTGCCCTCCCCCCCTCCCTGGACCCATTCCAGTTTGCATATCGGTCCAACCGGTCGACCGATGATGCCATCTCAACTACCCTCCACTCAGCACTCACACATCTAGAGAAAAAAGACTCATACGTCAGAATGCTGTTCATAGACTTCAGTTCAGCATTCAACACAATCATCCCTCAACAGCTCATTCACAAACTGATCGAGCTGGGGCTCAACACTTCGCTGTGCAACTGGCTGTTGGACTTTCTGACTGGAAGACCTCAGGCAGTACGGGTCGGCAGCAACACATCCAGCACCACCACACTGAACACTGGGGCCCCCCAAGGATGTGTGCTGAGCCCCCTCCTCTTCACTCTGCTGACCCACGACTGCATACCGTCACACAACTCCAACCTCTTTATTAAGTTTGCGGATGACACGACTGTGGTGGGTCTCATTAGCAACAGAGATGAGACAAACTACAGGAGCGAGGTGAGCCGCTTGGCTGGGTGGTGCAGTAACAACAATCTCTCTCTGAACGTGGAGAAGACGAAGGAGATTGTTGTTGACTTCAGGAGAGCGCACACTCAGCATGTTCCTCTGACCATCAACGGTGCGACTGTGGAGAGAGTGAGCAGCACCAAGTTCCTGGGTGTGCACATCACAGAGGACCTCTCCTGGACCGACAACACCACAGCACTGGCCAAGAAGTCTCAACAACGTCTCTACTTCCTCCGCAAACTGAGGAGAGCCAGAGCCCCACCCCCCATCATGTGCACCTTCTACAGAGGCACCATCGAGAGCATTCTGACGAGCTGCATCACTGTGTGGTATGGCGCCTGCAATGCGTCCTGCCGGAAGACTCTGCAACGCATAGTGAGAGCAGCTGAGAAGATCATTGGTGTCTCTCTCCCCTCCCTCCAAGAAACTTACGGAACCCGTCTCACTCGCAAAGCCCTCTGCATCGCAAGTGATCCCACCCACCCGTCACACAGCTTCTTCAGTCTGCTGCCATCAGGGAGGAGACTGCGGAGTCTCCAGGCCAGGACCAGCAGATTGAAGGACAGCTTCATCCATCAGGCTGTCAGGAAGCTGAACTCGCTCCCGAACTTGCCCCCCCGTACCTTTTCTGCCCCAGGCACCACTGAACTATGACCCCCCGCCCAGATCCCACATCCCCAGGTCCTTCCACCCCCCCTCCCACTAACATACGATGACATGCACCAGTCACTTTGTATACTTTATTATTTAAATATAATAACTGCTCTTGAGCCCTTTTGTCACTTTAATCAGAATGAATAAGCCAATCTTTATCTGCACTGTTTGTTCACTGGTTTGCACTCTATCTGCCATGTGCCTTGCGCTGCTTTATTTAACTTTATTTATTTTTATATATTTTTTTATGATGTCTTTTTTTACATCCCCTTATTGTATAGTTATATCTTATATTTTATATTGATCTAGATTATTAAGCTCTACTGTTAGTGTTATCTGTATGCACCGGGGGTCTGAGAGTAATGCAATTTCGATTCTCTGTATGTATGTACTGTACATGTGGAAGAATTGACAATAAAGCAGACTTGACTTGACTTATATTTGGACTATTTTAGACAGGAACCGCTGCGGAGTAGCACAAATACCTGCGTGACTAGTCATAGACATAAACAGAGAAGTAGCTCCGGCTACAATGTTTTTCCGCTGCCTCAAGATGCATGCCGTTCTGTTTAACCGTTAGAGCGCCAACAGTTACGGACTTGTTTATATATTATATGTTGTGTTTATATATTATATGTTGTGTTTGTGAATTAAGGAGATTTGTTGGATGGGGCACGCGCGAGACAAATTCGAAATTTTAAACAAGTGAGTCAAACGGACTTTCGGAGAATCTGAGTACTGCGCATGCGCATCATTTTGTTCAGTAACGGTCGACTTCCAGCAGACGGACACGGAGTAAAAGGTAAGCCCTACAAATCTGCTTTTATTCATCGTTTTTGCCCATGTGACACTAAATATCACTTGTGATGAGTAATGTTAGTGTAGTGTTTTTGGTTTTCTAAATTTATTTCATAAATAAATTCCGTTTGGCTAATGTGCGCACGAGCGCTGTCTCCCGTGAGGCGGTCTGAGGTAACGTTAACGTTAAAATCTGAGACACAGTTTTATATTTTTATTTTAGTTATTTTAAATGTAACGTTAACTGTTTAATGCTATAAACGGCAGAATAATCACTTATATTTGTTAAACGGCAACTGTAGTAGAGTGTTTGTTAATTGTAATAACTTGAGAGAGACAGATCTGGTCAAGATGAGGAAGTTTTACTCACGAGGAACCAGAAGCCAACAATACACACACGTCACAGGATCACAGGTGGATTCAATCTACAACTTACATCTTCTTTGCTGTATTTAAACCAAGTCAAACGGCAATAGATTGCCCCCTACAGGTCAATAAACAATAGCTCAGTCTATAACATTTCCTTTCCCCCCCAAGTTCACAATATACAATATTTCCTCATAAATCACAATACAATAAACTTCATTCAACAATCATGTTACAATATAATTCGCGACTTTTTCTCTTTTTTTTTTTAAACAATCTTTTCTTTTTTTTTCACATTTTTTTTTTTTAAACAATCTTCTCTTTTTCTTTTTTTTCACATTTTTTCACAATGTTTTTTTACTTCAGTTCATAATCTTTTAAATGAAAAGGCAATTTCCTGGTTCTCTGTGACCGTCTCACAACAGGGCTAAATGATTTGGTCAGTGATTCAGTGGTTATCTCACAAGGTTGAGCAGAATCCTCAGTTAATTCAAGGGGATTAGTCTCACTCAAAATGTCCTCAGTCTCTGGTTCATCAGTCTCTTTAGCCACTACAGGAGCTGAGTTACCAGAGAAGTCCAAATCAGGATATTTACAGTCCATAACCTCCTCTGAAAGGTTCACGAGCAATTTCTGTCGGGCATGAATTTGATCCACATGTCTTCTGGCCACTCTCCCATCACCCAGCATCACTTTATAAGAAAGTGGTCCAGTCACAGTCTCAATATGCCCCGGAATCCATTTCGGTCCATAAGTAAAATTCCGAACAAGTACTGAATCTCCAACACCAAAGCTACGTTCATGGGCCTTTTTGTCATGATGGACTTTTTGCTTTTGTTGTTGTTCCTGAATCTTCCCAGTTAAATCAGGATGTATAAAGTCCAAAGAACATCGCAATTTCCGTCCATGCAACAGTTCAGCTGGAGAAAGTCCTGTGGTGGTCTGAGGAGTAATCCTGTAACTGAATAACACTAGAGCCAATTTAGTTGCAATTGTTCCTTCAACACATTTTTTTAACATGCCTTTAACAATTTGTACTGCCCGTTCTACTAACCCATTACTGGAAGCATGATAGGGTGCAGAAGTAACATGTCGTACTCCATTTTTTTTCAGGAACTCTTTGAATTCAACACTCACAAAACAAGTAGCATTATCTGATACAATCAGTTCAGGTAGTCCATGGTTACTGAAGCTAGTACGCAAACATTCAATGGTTGCAGCAGATGTAGCTGAGTTCACAGGAAACACATCCATCCATTTTGAATGTGCATCAATCAAGACCAAGAACATTTTTCCCATGAAGGGTCCTGCATAATCCACATGCAATCTTTGCCATGGTTTTTCTGGCCAATTCCAAGGATGCAGTGGAGCTACAGCAGGAACGTTTCTATGTTCTTGGCAGATACGACAGGTTTTAACTAACCTTTCCACATCCTGGTCCAATTTGGGCCACCACACGTAACTTCGGGCTAACGCTTTCATTCTAGACACTCCGGGGTGACACTGATGCAGCTGGTTCAGGACTTCTGATCTACCCACACTGGGAATGATTACACGAGCCCCCCAAAGCACACAACCATCCTGTACACTTAATTCATTTTTTCTTGATGTGAATGGGTCAAACTCTGCTCCTATTAATTCCTGCAGGAATCCTCTTTGTACCATTTCTCTCACTCTGGATAATACCGGATCTTTTTGTGTCCAACTTCTCACCTGTTCTGCTGTAATCAAGGTTATGTCTGCATTCTCCACCATTAGTACTCTTTCCTCCGATTACCCTTGCCAACAGGACAGATTCTGTTGGCAAGGGTAATCGACTTAGAGCATCTGCATTTGCATGATCCTTGCCAGGTTTGTAGATTATGTTGTATTCATATGCTCTTAATGTCACAGCCCATCGCTGGATCCTAGGAGATGACATTTGGGGAACAGATTTTAACTCGTTAAACAAAGAAAACAAGGGTTTATGATCTGTAACGATGGTAAACTTCCGACCATAAAGATACTTATGGAAGCATTGTAAGCCGAACATTACAGCCAATCCTTCCTTGTCCAACTGCGAATAATTCCGCTCAGCTTGATTCAATGTCCGTGACATAAATCCAATGGGTCTTTCACTACCATCTGGCATCTTATATACCTGTACATCAGAATAAGAATGGCATCTACGCTAATATCAGTCTCTCTGCTTATCTTGAGGTTTGCCGGGTGCTGGACCCAGGCCGTATCCAGATCAGATGGAGAACCTGTGCCTGGACCTGACTACAACGTAGCCCAGGAGACAATGGGCCTACAGATCCAGTTCTGGCTGCATCTATAATTCAGATTTTTAATCTCCGTATCCGCTTACATATATTTATATATATAATTCTATTTTTAATCCCTATAATAAAATTGTATAATTCAGATTTTGATCTCCATATCCATTTACATATATTATATATATCTTCCAAGGGGTTTTTTCCCTCCTAGGACTTTTTTCCCAGTGTTACCACACTGGGTTTTTCTCCTAGGGGGTTTTTTCCACCCCTGGGAGTCAGCCGACATTGGCTTAATGTAGCACCATCTTGTATATGTTACATATTACCACGCTTGCTTGTACAGCTTATTTTTAACCACTTATCTTTTTTCTGTGCTTCTAATATGTAAAGCTGCTTTGAAACAATTACCAATTGTAAAAAGCGCTATATAAATAAATTTGACTTGACTTGACTTGACTTATGCGAAAGAACTGCACCTAAGCCATAAGGAGAAGCATCACATGATAAAATCACATCCTTCTGGGGGTCATAATGGACCAGAACTTGTACTGATTGGATCATTTTTTTAGACTGAACAAAGGCAGCTTCTTGTTCTCCACCCCAGTGCCATTTTGCATCTTTTCGCAGCATCTTGTGCACTGGGGCTAAAACAGTAGACAAGTTGGGCAAAAATTTGTTATAGTAATTTAACAGTCCCAAATAGGCCTTCAATTCAGTCACGGTCTTTGGCGAGGGAGCATTTTGAATAGCAGTCACTTTTTCTGGTACTGGGTGTAGGCCAGTCTCATCTACTTTATGACCCAAGAACATTACCTCTTTTTCCATGAAGGTACATTTACTCCGTTTCAAATGCAGTCCTGCTTCCTGCAACCTTTCCAATACCCTGGCCAGCGTTTGGAGATGCTCGTCATCATTGCGACCGGTCACCAAGATGTCATCCAGGAAAACTGCCACATAAGGAAGACCTTGCAGTACTCCCTCAATGGTCCTTTGGAAGATAGCAGGACTAGAAGAAACTCCAAAGGGTAAAACACGGTAAGTAAACAGCCCCTTATGGGTATTCACTGTGACATATTTCTTGGACTCTGCATCTACTGCAATCTGATGGTAAGCGTGACTCATATCCAGTTTGGTGAACTTCTGCCCTCCTGACAATGTTGCAAACAGATCATCTAATCGAGGGATAGGGTATTGTTCCAACTTTGAAACTCGATTTACTGTTAGCTTGTAATCACCACACAGTCGTACTGTATTATCAGGCTTTAAAACTGGCACTACAGGTGCAGCCCATTCAGAATGTTTAACAGGTTCTATGATGTTTTCTCTTAACAGGCGTTCCATTTCAACTTCTACCTTCGCTTTCATTGCATAAGGAACCGGTCTGGCTTTGAAAAATCTGGGGATGGCTTCTTTGTCCACATAAATCTTTGCTGGTGGACCTTTCAATTCACCCAACTCCTCTTTGAACAATTCTGTATGTTTACTAAGTATGTCAGGCAAGGTTAAATTTTCAACCCCTTGAATCTTGTGTATGGTCTCCCATTTCATGCCCAGTTCCTTGATCCACCCTCTACCCAATAAATTGGGTCCTGTTCCAGGCACTATCACTACTGGCAATTCCTTCACTGTTCCCTTGTATCTGACGATCACTTGCGCAGAACCCAACACTGGTAAGGCTTGGCCAGTATAAGTTTTTAACTTCAAAGAACAGGTCTTCAATTCTGGATTTTTATGTTCTTCCCATAATTTGGAAAAATCTGACCCATTCAATACAGTCACACCACAGCCTGTATCCACTTCAAAAGGTATGTTTGAATCATTTACAGCCAATGTGATAGTCAGAGGAGCAACCTTAGGAATCTCTGTCTCTTTCAAACTGTACACTGTAAAAATACCTTCTTCATCAGATTCACTTTTTTCATCTCTGCTGACATAATGTGATCTCTGTCCTCCTCTGGCCACAACTTGCTTGCGTCTTTCTCCCTCTTGAAAGGTTGTTTCTCTGGTGGAACTTTTTGATCTACATACTTTCATTATATGTCCTTGTTTCCCACATTTGTGACATTTCTCTGAAATAAATCTGCACTCATTGGCCAAATGTTGCAAATTCCCACATCTGTAACATGCTCTACCTTGACTATCTTGTTTTACTGACGTTTTATGCACTCTCATTGAAATGGATGTTTCTGAACGTTGAGCTTGCAAATCCTTTACATCTTTATTGGCGGTTTCCAAGGCTTGAGCTATTTTCAATGCCTTCTCAAACGTTAACTCTGATTCTGCCAGCAGTCTACGTTGAATGCGGTCATCATTTATTCCACATACCAGTCTATCCCGCAGCATCTCTGTTAATTTTTCTCCATAATTACAATCATGAGCCAATTTCCTTAATACTGCCACATACTCCAGAACACTTTCCCCCTCTTCTCTTGATCTTGAATTGAATTTAAACCGTTGTACAATCTCACTGGGTTTTGGATTGAAATGCTCTTTCAGTAAATCCACTAATTCTTCAAAAGTCTTTGTTCCTGGTTTAACTGGACTCAATAAATTCCTCAGTAGACTGTATGTTTGATTTCCTACAGTGCTCAACAGTATAGCTTTTTGCTTGGCTGCTTCTGTAATCTCATTTGCCTCGAAGAAATGTTGCAAGATTTCACAATACTCTTCCCAAGACTGCGATTGACTATCAAATGGTGTGACTGTTCCTACCATGTTGGCCATCTTCTTTTCCAAAGCTCCCACTTGTACGGATCCAGGTTTTTCACCTTTTCAAAACTTCTTTTTCCTTGCTTTCATCCTCGTCGCCAAAATGTAATAACTTGAGAGAGACAGATCTGGTCAAGATGAGGAAGTTTTACTCACGAGGAACCAGCAGCCAACAATACACACGCATGTCACAGGATCACAGGTGGATTCAATCTACAACTTACATCTTCTTTGCTGTATTTAAACCAAGTCAAACGGCAATAGATTGCCCCCTACAGGTCAATAAACAATAGCTCAGTCTATAACATTAATTTTAGACCCTGCCTGGCCTTCATGAAGCTCACGTGAACCATATTGAAAACTCAATAAAATCTGTATGAAACGGTTAATCGGTTTATTACTTCACGATTTGTTTACTTAAATTCTTTGTAATGACAGCCAATGAACCAGCCAAATCAATGATTTAGAGTTGTTTATAACTAAATATTCTCGTTTGTCGCCACTTTCTGGTTTAACGTTAACGTTATGTGTGAGTCTATTTATTCCTATAAATCTAACATACTTTTTATTTTCAGCAGCTGGAGGAGAGACAGCCTGTGCAGCAACAACAAGACAACAATGATTATAAGCATGGGTGGGTATTAAATTAGTTTCTGACTTGTTCAGTACCAATAGATATAAGGTCCTGGACTAATGGTGCTGCTATCGGTATGTATGTAATGTTTAGTCATTAATTACCCTTTATATACAACCACATATCATTAAGATAATATCAGGTGGACTGCACGGGTCCAGGATCAAGAGATCATTCATCATAAAGACCATGTTCCAGGAGAAGCTTCATATCCTGGGTGAACAACTATGCCTCATTTTTCCAATATCACTTAGGTAAGACTAAATGGATTTAAAGTGATTTCAATCATGGGTCATTTGTTTCAGGTCTGCTTGATCATTTTGTTGTCCTGGATGTGAGAACATGGTCAAAAGGTGTGTCAATCAGCATCCAGCCATAAAAGCAGGCTTCTTGTTAAAAGGCTCAGGAGGACAAACAGGTAATTCACAGGGTTGAATTTCACAATTCAATTACTCACAGAGACGAGATGTTAATAATTCTGAATTTGAGGGGTCAGCAATTTTACTATTTGATACATTTACACTTTTTATTTAATTCAGAATGAAATCATTGTGATTGATGAATCTGAACATAGTTGATGTGTACATTTATTTACAAATCGGATTTGATATTTTAAAATGCACTGTCTGTCCAAAATTACAGACTTTCCCGCTGTTGGTGCATATTAACCATCATCCTGTCATTGCTTCTTTTCTGTTTCAAAAAGCAGACTTTATATTTATCATTCCAGGTCCTGATTAGGAGACGCAGAGAACATGAAGCTATGTGCCGTGCTGCTTATATTTATCATGCAGTAAAAATGCTTAAAACTAAACAGAAGCATTTTGAAATTTTATGACAGTCATTTATTACACTGCATTCTTTCAACAACAATGGTTAGTTTTGTACGTCATTGCGTAATTTCTACATCATTCCACATGCTTTACGCTTTCAAATTTCAGTTTTTAATCTGATCAAGTGTTTACATGTCCTATCGAACAGATTAGAAA
>RJVU01054598.1:53064-108283 GCA_003731715.1 Anabarilius grahami
CAAGACCCAACACTCTGGATGAGCTTAAGGCCGCTATCGAAGCATCCTGGGCCTCCATAACACCTCAGCAGTGCCACAGGCTGATTGCCTCCATGCCACGCCGCATTGAAGCAGTCATTTCTGCAAAAGGATTCCCGACCAAGTATTGAGTGCATAACTGAACATAATTATTTGAAGGTTGACTTTTTTTGTATTAAAAACACTTTTCTTTTATTGGTCGGATGAGATATGCTAATTTTTTGAGATAGGAATTTTGGGTTTTCATGAGCTGTATGCCAAAATCATCAGTATTAAAACAATAAAAGACCTGAAATATTTCAGTTGGTGTGCAATGAATCTAAAATATATGAACGTTTAATTTTTATCATTACATTATGGAAAATAATGAACTTAATCACAATATGCAAATTTTTTGAGAAGGACCTGTATGCCCGGGAAAATACAACTGCTGTCTGGCGATGAGAAGCGAAAAAGAAAAAGCCCTAGATGGATCCATCCCATGCATTTCTTTCAGGAAGCATGTATGTACACAAAAGTGAAATTTGTGAAACTATTGTGAAAGTATTTAAAGGTGAGATTATTTATATGTTTAACGCCACGTTAATAGTTTGACCACCAGCAACGCGTCTGCCTGATTTGATACTAATGTAATTTATGTCATATTATAATTTCAATTATTTTAATGTGCTATGAATTGCGTGTTGAACCATGTTAAAGATATCTGTAGGGCTGTCAATACCAGAAGAGAAGCATCCATGAACCGCATTATTAGACAGTTTTCTAAGGATGCACGATTTATTAAAACTATTTAAAAATCATAATACAGCATTACATAATGCTATTCTTAAATCTATGCTTACACAGGAGAATACATCAATAAAAGTGGCTGTAGCATTTCTATCAAAAAACAAAAATAAAAGTGGCCGAATAATATTATTTAACTAATAATATATTTTTTAATTATGGTGGTTGGCTTTAATCGTGGATTTGATCGTGCTGTGCTGTGCTGTATAACAACAAAAATCAGCAGGCTTTTGGCGCCCTCTGCAGGCATTTGTTATAATATATAATGTATTTATAACATTTCAGGGGAAAAAACTCTTGATGTGTTTAAATATGCAGATTAGCTTGTTTTGGTTAATTTAGAAGAAATCTACAGATGCAAACAGATGGATGGTAGTAGGCTTAAAACAAACACCATCTAAATGTGTAGGGTTAGGGTAAAGTTTTCTTTCCATTAGACTAAAAGAAATGGAAGCAAAAATGGACCAAAATCTTAAAATTGTCCACTAAATGAAAGAAGAATTCCAATAACACCAAAAGAATTAAAACGATTTACTGATTTGTGCAAAATAAACAAATTAGTGAAACTATGTCCCTCTCCTTGGTGCAGTCATTTATTCTAAATATATAGCTATAGGCTACTTGAAAATAGTAGTGTGGAAAACATGCATTGTGGCATAATTTCCTTTGCTGTTGCCTGCTCTTGTGATAAACCTAGTCAATACTAAAGAAGAACATGGTCTCTGTGTGAACTGATTATTTTGTAGAAATCAAGAATAAAACAATTGCGTGAGTGTGAGGGAATTAAAATAAATTGGTAAGGAAGTCAGAGTTGTCTTAATATATTTAAGGGTTTATTATTTTTTTAAAATAAATAATTATGAAAAGTGCCCTTTTTTCCACTTGAGCCCCTGCCCCCCAAAATGTCTGTGCACGTCCCTGCGTACCGCTATAACGTCGCCAAGACGAATATGGGAATCACAAAGTTACGTCCCTAGAACGTTATTTGGTATACGTCGCTACAACGAATATGGTCCGGTCCAGTTACGTCGTCACAACGTAACTGTGTTAGCTGGGTTCGTGCTGTTCTTAGCGTTTTTCAACAGCTAAATGTTGTTTGCAAAATTCACACTGTGTTGCTCCACGTATTGTGGATCTGTTGCTTTCCATAGCCAAAGTTCGGAAAAGGGGGGGTGGTTTGTGCAGTTCGTTTGGGGAAATGCACGGTTTTTTACATGGGGATGGGTTTTTTTTTCTTTTTTCTTTCTTTCTTTGTTTCTGCAAAATCAGTCAAACGGTCAAATCATTGGAAGCAGAAATTCCGTATTTAACATAATTGAATATGCCTAAATTAGTATGCAAGAGCTAAAAATAAGTAGTTGGAATGTAAGGGGATTGAATAAACTTGTTAAACTGAAGCAGGTATTAGATAGGATCAAACAATTGAAGATTGACATATTATTTTTTACAGGAAACCCATCTGTTAAAGGATGATACTAGTCGAGTTTCAAAAAGATGGCCAGGGCAGGTTTTTTCTGCCTCATATAGCTCACACGCTTGAGGGGTTATGATTCTAGTTCATAAATTAGTTCCATTTCAGTTACATAAACAACATATTGATCCACGGGGTAGGTTTATAATCCTTAATGGTTCGATTGTGAAAGCACAAGTAACTCTAATAAATATATATGCTCCCAATGAAGATGATCCTTCTTTCTATCAAAACCTCTTCCATACAATATCAAAATATTCAGGAGATTATATAATTGGTGGGGATTTTAATTGTGCACTGGACACACAGCTTGACCGTTCCACGAGCACAGACAGCACTCATCAACAATCAATAGGGATGTAACGATTCACTCAACTCACGAATCGATACGATTCACGATAATGGTTTCACGATTCGATTTTCTCACGATTTTTTTAACAAAATGAGATTTAAATGAGAAAGTGTCTTTTTATTATTTCTTAGACAAAATGCTGCATATTTCTTTGTGAAATTGAAATATCTTTATAACAATTAAATTGAAATTTTAAACAAATCCTAACTCAAATAAATAAATAATACAAATAAAAGAAATCTCTTCATATGAGTACATGAACAAGATGTTTATTTGCTCTATTACAGGCTGTACTATCTGTAGCCATTTAAAATTAGAGGCAACCACTGAATATTTAATCACAATACCAACAAAGATGCTGTTTGAGCAGTTTTTAATTTAAATTAGATTGTATAATTTTTAACATTTGAAGCAAAAACAGATTGTTCAGACTTTAGCTTTGTGAAATTATGCTACATTAAACTTCATAAGAGCAGAAGGGCTGCATGAGAACGCAAATTCACTGTCTGACAGCAGGTGGCGCTTATGGAACAGCGGCAATACAGCGCTTCCATGGTTACCGCTCTAAACAAACAGCGCTGCGTGCTAAAACTACTTTAAAATGCATTGTATGGAAGTAAGATGAAAAGAAAATACCATCTAAACTTTTCTGAACACAGTCAGTTCCCCTCAGCTATACATTCATATAACCCCCCGCCCCCAAATGTCGCGATTCATTTAGCATCTCAACCGACTTGAATCGTCACATATTTTAATCGATTTTCAACCGGTTCCGGATGCATCGTTACATCCCTAACAATCAAGGAAAATGATAAAAAAATGTATAAAAGATTTAAACTTAACTGAGATATGGAGGCATTTTAATTCTAATAAAAGAGAATATTCATGTTTTTCAAATACCCATAATACCTACTCTAGGATTGACTACGTTCTCTCTAGCACCCTGCTGTCCAAAATAGGAAAGTGCTGGTATGATAGCATCATATTGTCTGACCATGCCCCCATTTCATTTACTATACAGTTAAGTAATTTAAGTCCTACTCCATTTAGATTTAGATTCCAAACAAGTTGGCTCCGAAGCTCAAAGTTTGTAGGTTTTATAGGAAAAAAAATAGATGAATATTTTAGTATTAATACAGATCAGACGAGTGCTTTGATAAGGTGGGAAGCCTTTAAGGCCTATATAAGAGGGGAAATAATGACAAGGAGTAAATCCAAAGAATATTATAAACAGTTAGGAAATCTTGATCAACAAATCAAAGAAATAGAATTACAACTTTTTGTTAATGATGACCCTGAGGAAAAGAAAAAGCTTCTTTCATTAAAAGCGCAATACAATAAACTGACTAGTAGTAAAATAGCTACAAATCTGATGTGGCTAAATCAGTCCTACTATGATCAAGGTGAGAAACCTGATTGTTGGCATGGAGAATAAAAAGGATACAATCAAATAGAGCTATAAACTCTATTTTGTTAGATAATGGACAAACCTTGATTGATCCTATAGAAATTAATAATGCCTTTAAATCATATTATGAAAATCTGTATAATTCTGGACACCTCGGAAGACCAAAATAATTTTCTTGATGAAATTGAATTTCCCCATTTGACAGAAGACATAAAACTAGATCTGGAAAACAATTTATGTAGTGAAGAATTGATGGAAGCTGTACAAAATATGAGTAGTGGAAAAGCGCCTGGGCCCGATGGCTTGCCGCTAGAGATTTATAAAACATTTTCTAAAAAACTGCTGCCCCACCTACTCGGAGTATTTAATTAATCATATGAAACAGGAATACTGCCCCCCTCTTTAAGGTCTGCATTAATTACTCTTGTGTTAAAACCGGGCAAATCCCCAACGGATAGGGCATCTTATCGACCCATCTCACTGATGTCATGCGATACAAAAATACTATGCAAGGTTTTAGCTAGAAGGATTGAAATTCATATACCCAAATTGATCCTAGATTATCAAAATGGATTTGTTGTTGGTAGACAGGCTTTTAATAATACTCGTAGAGTTTTAAACATATTATATAAAAAACAGAACGCCAAAGACCATGCAATCCTGTCCTTAGATGCTGAAAAGGCGTTTGACAGGATTGAATGGGGTTACTTATTTGAAACACTTAGAAGATATGGATTGGGAATAGAATATTTAAAATGGCTCAAACTACTGTACAATAAACCATCAGCCCAAGTTATAACAAACAGTAACATCTCAAAATTATTTAATTTGGCTAGAGGTACTAGGCAAGGACGCCCATTATCCCCTTTATTGTTTTTGTGTGCTGTCGAACCCCTGGCTATGACTATTAGAAAGAGCCCAGATATAAAAGGTGTGAAGATAGGAGAGAGGGAGCATCGCATTTCTCTGTTCGCAGATGACATTGTTTTATTTATAACCAATTTGAAGAATTCTATCCCTGCAATGGTCAATATACTGGGGAAATTTGAAAGATTCTCTGGTTATAAAGTCAATAAAAATAAAAGTATTCTGTTATTATTAAATGACCAGGAGAGGAAAACCCCTGTAGGTTATACACAATTTAAAAATGCAACGGATGGTTTCACTTATTTAGGGATTAAAATAACACCTAATATAGATGATATAGTACCCTCTAATTATGACCCGCTACTAAAGAGAGTTGTGGAATCTTTGGATAAATGGAGTGCAATGCCCATTTCCTTAATAGGACGTATAAACGTAATAAAAATGTCGGTCTTACCCAAATTCCTATACCTATTTCAGTCTATTCCTCTTCCGCCACCTGCTGCTTTCCTCTCCACTCTCACTAAAGCCTTTACTAGATTCATATGGAATAATAGGCACCCTCGACTACGTTTATCCCTTCTCTACCTACCATATGATCGAGGAGGGCTTCAAGTACCAAATATAAAACTATATTACTGGGCGGCACAGCTTCGCACAGCATTGTTTTACTTTTCTACTACAGACCACCCCGCTTGGATTGATATTGAGAAAGATTAATTACCACTGCCTTTACAGTCATATATATACTCAGCACAAATTAAAATACTTAAAAAGTCCACTCTTAACCCCTTTCTCAGAAATACCATATTAGTTTGGCATGAGGCCCATTCCTTTTTGGAGGAAACAATATCTATCTCTCCTTTTTCACCAATATGGGGCAACAACGAATTTATACCTGGGAGAAATGATATGGGGTTTAAAAAGTGGCTGTTGAAAGGAATATGCGTGTTAAAAAACGTATACGTAGGAGGTACACTCATGACCTTCCAACAGTTGGTCACAAAATATACACTTCCACAAAAGCATTTCTTTAAATATCTTCAAATTAGGAGTTACATATATTCCAAAATTAAAACATATTCAGAACCTCAACTCTCTACTTTAGAACAAATAACTCTGAATCATATGAATGATAAAGGAATGCTTTCTATAAGACATTATTGTCTGGATCAAAAGAGAGCTCCCAGGCATACCTATCAGCATAGAAAAGAGATCTCCAGGTGGAGATCAGTGTGGAGGAATGGGAGCACTCCTGCCTCTTAGCTTAAACTCAATCCATCAGTACTAGATGTCGAATACTACAATATAAATGGATGTTTAGGACATATATTACCCCAGTTAAACTGCATAGGTTCAACTCTAACATACCAGACAACTGCATAAAATGTAATGATGAAACTGGTACATTGTTTCATTTTATGTGGCAGTGTAAAGAGTTACAGGTGTTCTGGAAAGAGGTTTTGGATCTGAAATGACTGGAGAAAATATCCCTTTGGACCCTAAGCTATGTTTATTGCATATATATCCTGAAAACAGCTCTGTGAACGCAAATATATGTAAGCTTATAGATTTTAGCTTATTACAGGCCAAACGTGTAATTGCATTAAGGTGGAAAAACATTCAAAGACCTGTTCTTTCACAGTGGACAAAGGAGATGACTTATAATCTTGCTTTTGAAAAATTAACATATGTAACTAGAGGTAAAGCAGATGTTTTTAAAAAGATAACAATTTGTTAATAGGTAGATAAAGTGGAATGTGATGACTGTTGTTTTGAAATCAGTTGTTTTTATTTTGTATTTTTGATATTTATTTATTTTTTATTTTATTTCAACTTTTAGCCACATATGTTAATTTGTGTTTATTTATGTGTGCATGTATGTATATGTGTATATATATATATATATGTGTGTGTGTGTATGTAAATTGGTGCAGTTGGTGGTTTTTGTTTTGTTTTTTTGTTGTTGTTTTTTTGTGTTTATTTGTTTTTCTCTGGGGGGGGGCAGTGTATTCTGTAACTGTATAATATTATATTCTGAATTGTTCATGGGGGTTCTACAACAAAATAAATAAATACAAAGTGAAAAAAAAAAAAATGGAAATAGCATATTTTCTTAGCCATAGATGCTGTTTACACTAAGTGCAAATTGTGATATACAGGTGCATCTCAATAAATTAGAATGTCGTGGAAAAATTCATTTATTTCAGTAATTCAACTCAAATTGTGGAACTCGTGTATTAAATAAATTCAGTGCACACAGACTAAAGTACTTTAAGTCTTTGGTTCTTTTAATTGTGATAATTTTGGCTCACATTTAACAAAAACTCATCAATTCACTATCTCAACAAATTAGAATACTTCATAAGATCAATAAAAAAAGGATATTTTAACAGAAATGTCAGGCTTCTGAAAAGTATGTTCATTTCTATGCACTCAAGACTTGGTTGGGCCTCCTTTTGCATGAATTACTGCATCAATGCGGCGTGGCATGGAGGCAATCAGCATGTGGCAATGCTCAGGTGACATGGCAGCCCAAATCATCACTGACTGTGGAAACTTCACACTGGACTTAAAGCAACATGGTTTCTGTGCCTCTCCACTCTTCCTCTAGACTCTGGGACCTTGATTTCCAAATGAAATGCAAAATTTACTTTCATTTGAAAAGAGGACTTTGGACCACTGAGCAACAGTCCAGTTCATTTTCTCCCTAGCCCAGGTAAGACACTTTCTGACGTTGTCTTTGGTTCAGAAGTGGCTTGGTACGTGGAATGTGACAGTTGTAGCCCATTTCCTGAAGACGTCTGTGTGCGGTGGCTCTTGATGCACTGACTCCAGCTTCAGTCCACTCCTTTTGAAGCTCTCCTAAGTTCTTAAATCGGCTTCGCCTGACAATCTTCTCAAGCCTGCGGTCATTCCTTTCACTTGTACACCTTTTCCTACCACACTTTTTCCTTCCAATCAACTTTCCATGAATATGCTTTGGCACAGCACTCTGCGAACAGCCAGCTCATTCAGCAATGACCCTCTGTGGCTTACCCTCATTGTAGATGGTCTTGATGATCGTCTTCTGGACAACTATCAAGTCAGCAGACTTCCCCATGACTGATGTTGGGATTACTGACCTAAACCCAATATTTATACCCTGAGAATGGTAATTTAACAGAATTTGAAATTAAATATTCTAATAATTTGAGATACTGACTTTTTTTGATTTTGAGCAGCAAGCTGTAATCATCAAAATGAAGACAAAAAAGTCTGGAAATATTTTACTTTATGTCTAATAAATCTAGAATATATTTAAGTTTTACTTTTTGAATTAAATTACAGAAAAAAAACTTTAGAATACAGGTGCATCTCAATAAATTAGTTTTTATTTTCCATGTAAAAGTAGCAGTTCTTTGCAATAAGTGTAAATAGTGTAAAAGGCAGACTCAAACCCGGGTAAATCGCGTCTCAAGCTAGTTCTACATATGCACTACTGCCTACACCACTGAAGCTACTGCCTACACCCTTTCAATATGGTTCACTCGTATTGTATCGAAAATGCTATGGGGAAAACTTTCACCAAATTTCGCTTATGTAAAATTTAACAATGCAGTGCAACTGCACAAGCCAGTAGCTGAGCAGGGCTCTGTGTCAGCTGGTTGGCTGGTGAGTTGTAAGTGCACGAACCAATAAGTGCACTTCCCGCCTTGGCAGGTACAGTGCCCGCCAGAATGGATGGGGCATCTACCTATATAAGTGGCTCGCTTCGCCATAGATATCATATTTTACCTTCTTCAGCAACGATCCTCGGACTTCGCTTGACACTCCTCTAAAGAAGCTTTCACTGTTAAATGAACCCTGCAGTGGAATGAGCGAATCCAGCGAGCAAGCAGACCAGCTTCTGCTGCATTGCTGATCAGTGCTCCCCAGCGAGCTGTCTTTTCCTGCGGTCATCCAGCGCTGATAAAAGAGCACATTTCAAGCAAATTTCAGAGCAAATTTCTGTGGCGTTGATGCAAATGCCACGCCACGAGTGTGGCACATGCAGAGCCCCTCAGCACCCGTCTGACAAGCACAGTGAGTGCATTGCCTGTCTGGGGAAAGCCCTCACAGAATCCGTGCTCACTGATGTGAGCTGCTCTCACTGCAAGAGTATGTCTCTCTGTTCTATGAGGTCGCAGATCTCTTTCTTTTCAGAGAGCGAATCCGCCCCTCCCACTCTCCCGTCTCTTCTCTCCCAAAAACCTCGGAGGAAGAAACAGCGGAGTCAGAGGGCGGAGTGAACAGAGTCGAGCGAGCTCACATCGGCTCAGATCCTGCGTACCTCGCTCTCTCCACTCAGAGAAATCTCACCAGTTCTCTGAGGCCTCGTCTCATTCGGTGGCTCTGAAGAGGATCTTCATGATGACAGCATGTCATTGGTGGTTTCCAACATGGAGGACTGGTCAGGCTCAGTGGACGACCCTGCCCCCCCGCCGTCCAAAGGCAAGAGCGACAGGATTGGGCTGGGCGCTAAATTATTTCTCTGTTGAAGAGCTAGGATTGGAATGGTCCCCGCCTGAAGGGCGCAGTCCCCTATTCGACCCGCATGATAATTTCTACCTTGAGCGCCCTCACCACCATCGACGGCTCTGTGGAAATAGCTGCCCCCTCTCGACTAAGCCGTGGCCGCGCATCTCTGCCCACCTGCCGCTATAGGATGGAGAGCCAAGGTAGCGCCCACTTGTCCAAACCCTGCAGGACCACCTCAGCCCTGGCTGGACGCGCCTACTCATCTGCTAACCAAGCTCCGTCCTTCACACCATGGCGGTCCTTCAGGTGTTTCAGGCCAAGCTCCTCCGTGCTATGGACGAGTCTGGACTGGACCCAGTTGTCTTTTGTGATCTGCGCAGCGCAACTGACCTGGTCCTGCATGCTATGAAGGCCACTGCCCAAGCCATCGGGAGATCAATGGCCAGCCTGATCGTGTTGGAATGCCACTTGTGGCTGAACCTCACAGAGATTAAGGACGCGGACAGAACCGCCTTCCTTGACTCACCAGTTTCCCCCACTGGTCTCTTTGGCCCAGCAGTGGACGGTTTCCCCGAGCGTTTTACTGAGGCCCAGATGGCGTCACGAGCCATGCATCACTTCCTCCCAAAGTGCTCTAGCTCAGCTGAGAAGACAACACAGACTCAGCAGCCAGCCAGATAGATGCCTCAAATACTCAGCCCAGGTCTGTGCCTCAGTCTCGACAGTGCCCCCATTCTGCTAAGCGCTTTCTGCACCTCAGAAGCAGCCCTGATCCACAGAAAAGGAAGAGGGGAGGGTCAGGTCTCGCCACGGCTGAACAGGCTGTCTCCTGAACTTATTCATCCCCTAGCCACCTGGGCCGAGACTTGGGAAGCCTTCCCCGGTGTGTCAGAATGGGTTTTGAAAATGATAAAATGAGGTTAGTCGCTCCAATTAGCTCGCAGACCCCCTCATTTCAAGGGCGTGGTCAGTACTTCGGTAAGGAGCAATGTGGCTCACATCCTCCACGCCAAAGTCATGAGCTTATTGGCAAAGGGAGCTTTAGAAATAGTTCCTCCGCCCCACAGCGAGTCAGGCATCTACAGGCGCTACTTCCTCATTCCCAAGAAGGACGGTGGTCTCAGGCCCATCTTAGACCTCAGACATCTGACCCGTGCCCTTATGAGACGGCCATTCAAGGCTCTGAAACAAATCCTCTCTCAAATACGACCAGGGGATTAGTTACTTTCATATCCAGATAGCCCCCAATCTTGAGATTCACATTTAAGGGGGTGGCCTACCAATATATTGTCCTTCCATTCGGTCTATCTCTGGCACCATGCACTTTTTCACAAAGTGCATTGATGCAGCCTTCTCCCCTCTGAGACAAGCGGAAGTGTGCATCCTGAACTACCTCGACAACTTGCTCATTTTGGCCCAGTCGGAAGTCGAGTTAAATGCTCACAGAGCTGTGCTCCACAGTCATTTGCAATGCCTGGGACCCTGCCAAGAGCTCACTGTCCCCCAGCGGGCGAATCGACTTCCTGGGAGCAGTATTTGACTCAGCCCAGATGAGGGCCTGGCGCTCACCAGAGTGCACCCTGTCTGTGCGTCAGAGGATGAATACACAGATGTTCCTCTCTGAACATTTCAGAGGATGCTGGGCCTGATGGCTTCCGCATCGGCAGTACTTCAGCAGGGCCTGCTGCACATGCTCCCCCTGTAGTACTGGCTGAAACCCTGAGTTCCAGCGCAAGCTTGGCGCACAGGTCTCCTTTGAGTCAAGGTGGACCACGGCTGCCTCAGAGCCCTTGCCCCTTGGAAGGACCCCGACTGGTACTAGACCGGAGTGGACATGGGGTTGGTCTCAAGAAGGAAGATGGTTACGACAGATGCCTCCAATTAGGGTTGGGGAGCTCTGCGTGAGGGCAGGCTGGCCTCTGGCGCTTGGTCGAGCGCAAAGCAGCGGCTTCACATCAACTGCCTGGACATAATGGCAGTTTTTCAGGTCCTAAAAACCTTCCTACCAGGGCACCATGTCTTAGTCCAATCGGACAACATGGCGGTGGTGTCCTACTTGAACCACCAGGGTGGTGTAAGGAACACAGGTCAATTTAGATCAAAGGGAATTATTTATTAATTTATAGGGAATTTTAAAAAAGTCACTTATTTTACGACCTAGCAAATGAATTGTCCGGCGTTCATTTGAACGGGCCGTAACTATCAGCTCTGTAGTGGATATGAATATCCAAACTATAGTGAAAACACTATTTATTAGCAAGGTAACATAGATCGGCAGTTTAAGACCTTAAATTCGTAAGCAAATAACACAAGACACTTCTCTTTAAAAATATAAATGGGACTTTGATTATTCTAACACATAAACTAAAATCTAACACATGCACACACATCACACTAGTTGCAGAAAGAAAAGTAGTGAAGAAAGAATTGAGTTTTAAGAGAGTGAAATGATGAAATCCCAAGTTTCTAGCAATATATGCACTTCATAAGACCTGATCTGAATGAACCATCAATCATTAATTTAACCCTTCTTTCGCTTCTTAGGCGGGATTATTAGAGTTTATATCAATTCAGCTAGAATCTGGAGGTATACTTGCATCTGTCGTTTGTGTCTTTAAATGGGGATTCCTTTGTCTGCATCTTTGGCTTGGAGAAAGGTCTTTCCCGGATTCGTTGAAGGTCTTTTTGTGTCTGGATTGACGTTTTCTTGGGAAGCCAATCACGTGGGTGCTTTGGCAGATGAATGGAGTCTCTCCCCTGACTGAAGTTTGAAGTTTTGAGGCGGGCAAAGAATGTAGAGTCGTTGATTAAACTTTGTGGCAAAACTTAACTTAGAACCCGAGACTCTCGTGAGAAAGAAAGGAAACTATATAAAAGAAAGAAAAGTAAGTGAAACAAGAGTAGTTGGTTGGCTTGAATTAAGCTGGTATCGTCCTTTTTTAGAGGTGGCTTCTCTCCTCCTCTTACCATAAATTACATGTTATCACCTGATCTCTTAACTTTCCCGCTCTAGGCAGAGAGTTCAGTTTAGACATGATTTCTCTAAAAATAATATGATACATTTTACACAGATTTCACTCATGCCATCCTTTCAGTTATTAGAAATCAATCACACACATAGCAAACAACACACTCTTCCAATCAATAATTTAAAAGTTATAACAATTACATAAATTGTGAGTGATCTGGTCACATGTATAGGTTGTAGACATGATATAGAATTATGCAGTTGAACAATGTTTGATTACACGTCCATCTAGCATTGTTTTGGAAAGATTTGATGCAGTTTATATATAAAAACAGTCTGTGTTTTTTTTTTTCCTGTGGATTTCAATTCTGTGTCACTCAGAAGAAGAAGGTCGGTTTTGTATCTATGTTTCGGGATCAAACAACCTCTGGTTTTATCTTGGTGGATTCATTTGTTGATTTCGCCCTCAAATCCTACAGTGTTCTCAGGTCGAGCCTCTCCCTTTAAGCTTTTCCCCCATTCGCGCTACTCCCTTAGGTCATCATGCCTTTTGGTGGCTCCGCTCTGGCGGAACCAAAAATGGTTCCCAGAGGTGACGCAAATACCTCCAGCAGCCCCATGGCTGATTCCCCTGAGGAAAGACCTTCTTTCCCAGGCGAAGGGGACGATTTGGCACCTCCATGTATGGCCCCTGGACGGGAGCCTGTGGACCTCCCATCTAGAGTCCTGAACACCATTTCTGAGGCTAGAGCCCTGTCCACTAGATGCCTCTACACCCTCAAATGTTCAGTTTTCTCCAGCTGGTGTGCTACCTGGGGAAAAGACCCGATTTCATGCGACATACCGCTGGTGCTGTCTTTTCTGCAGGAGCTGTTGGATGCGGGCTGCTCTCTGTCCACGCTCAAAGTTTATGTGGCAGCCAGAGAAGCATATCATGCTCCTGTGGCTTCAAAATCCCTGGGCAGAAACACTTTGGTTGTTCGCTTCCTAAGGGGAGCTAGGAGGCTTAACCCGCCTCTCCCCCATACTGTCCCCACGTGGGATCTACCTACGGTTCTTAGGGCCCTCAGGGGACCTCCCTTCTGCAGCCGGCCAGGCTGCGCCCTTTCTTGCTTAAAACAGCCCTCCAGCCCTAGCATCAGTGATGCGAGTTGGTGACTTGCAAGCACTTTCTGTAAGTGCATCCTGCCATGAGTTTGGGCCTAATGACTGCAAGATCATCCTAAAGCCAAGACTCAGCCATGTGCTTAAGGTGCTCTCTTTTCCTTTCAGAGCACAGGTCATAACGCTTTTGGCTCTTCCCACTTCGGAAGACAAGCGTGCCCTCCATTTACTCTGTCCTGTTAGTGCCTTAAGGGTATTGCTCAAGCGCTCTGCCCAATTCAGACAGTCAGAACAGCTCTTTGTATGCTTCTGCTTCCTATCACAAAGCAGAGATCGTCCTATTGGATAGTGGATGTTATTGCTGTAGCCTATGCTTCGGTGGGCCTTCATTGCCCCTTTGGAGTAAGAGCACACTTCTACCAAAGGCATGGCCTCTTCCTGGGCATGGTCCAGCGGTGTGTCTATTGACTACATATGTCCGGCGGCAGGCTGGTCCTCCTTGTCCACCTTTGCCAGATCCTACAGCCTGGATACCCCTGCACTGCAGGCACAGAAAGTCTCTGTTTAGCAGGTGTCAACCTCTATGTGCCCTGATGTCTCCGGCCCACGGCCTGAGCCCTGGTTTTAGGGGAACCCTGCCCCCCTCTAACCCCTATTCGCTCAGGGCCCTTAACGAACTGTCTTAAATTGGGGTCGATCCGCCTTAGCATGGTGTTGTTGGACTAGTTCCCCATAGCGTATTTGACGCAATACGAGTGAACCATATCGAAAGGGAAGGATACTCGGTTACTAATAAAAACGCATCTCTTTAACCTGGCATACACATAACACGTTATAAATTTATATTTTCTAATCCGTTAAAGGATTATTAGGCTGCATAAATTAGGTCAGCCGGAACAGGGAACACTTCTTATAACACCAGATGTACTCGTTACATCAGAAGAAGAATGGCATCTACGCTAATAGTAGTCTTTCTGTTTATCCCGAGGTTTACCGTAGTCAACCGGATCCGGGCCGTACCCAGATGAGACCGAGGACCGGTGTCCTGACACGACCACAACGCAGCCCTGAAGTATCAGCAGAGATCGAGTCAACTAGATCATCCATTGTGAAGGCCTCATCGACACAACAGCCAGTGCCACAGTTCCTCAACAGACCGTCCATACCGGCGTGATGAATACGATCCTCAACTGGACCACAACGCAGCCCTGAAGTATCAGCAGAGATCGAGTCAGCTAGATCATCCATTGTGAAGGCCTCATCAACACGACAGCCAGTAGCACAGTTCCTCAACAAACCGTCCATACCGGCATGATGAATACGATCCTCAACCGGATGGAACTGGAATAAATACTTTGAATGTTGCGATCCTATCAGACTTATGATAGCAACCTGAATCGTAACAAAGCACTGTTCGCCAGAGGAGAACTGGCCCCCCGACTAAGCCTGGTTTCTCCCAAGGTTTTTTCTCCATTTTAACACCTATTTGCCACCTGTTTGCCACCTGATGTCACCTGTTGGAGTTTGGGTTCCTTGCCGCTGTCGCCTTTGGCTTGCTTAGTTGGGGACACTTGACATTTGACTTTCAATATTCAACAGTATTCTTGACATTTATTCAACAGTGCTTTTGATCTGCCTGCATTGACACTATTCTTTAAGAGCTGCTGTGCAGCCAAAATTATATACCAGTTATCACTGTAAAGCTGCTTTGACACAATCTGCATTGTAAAAAGCGCTATATAAATAAAGGTGACTTGACTTGACTAATGTAACCTCGGTTCCCTGAGATAACGGAAACGGGTATTGCGTAGATAGCCGTGATAGCAGGCTCCACGACTGGGTGGTTGTTGCTTCAGTTGATTAAACCTGATTTCTATGGCAAAGCGAGCCACTTATATGGGCAGATGCCCCGCCCATTCTGGCGGGCACCGCACCCACCACGGCGGGAAGTGCACCCATTGGTTTGTGCACTTACGCTGCATTGCCATAGGTTTGTGCAGTTACAACTCACCAGCCAACCAGCTCACGCAGAGCCGTGCTCAGCTTCTGGCTTTTGCAGTTTCACTGCGTTGTTAAATTTGACATAAGCTTAAAAATTTGGTGAAAATTAGTTTTCCCCATAGGGCCTTCGACACTATACTTGTTCCCGTTATCTCAGCGAACCAAGGTTATGTTAGTAACCGAGTATCGTTTTCCATTTGGATTAAGATTATTTTTATTACCCCACTGGCAGATAATTTTACTTAAGTAAAATGCAATTAAATTTAGATCCCCAGGAAACAAGACTAAATATCTTACATAATTTTTCTTATATAGATAATGCATCTTAATTTAAGAATTTTCAGAAATTTGTACTTGAGCTAAGACAAAAATACTCAAAAATACTGCATTTTTGCAGCATGAATGAATGAATAAAGTATTTTAACATCGCTTATGCTTTAAAAAGGGGGAGGAGACATAAAGAAACTGGGTTTACAGAGCAGTTGAAAAATACATATACAGGTGCTGGTCATATAATTAGAATATCATCAAAAAGTTGATTTATTTCACTAATTCCATTCAAAAGTGAAACTTGTATATTATATTCATTTATTACACACAGACTGATATATTTCAAATGTTTATTTCTTTTAATTTTGATGATTATAACTGACAACTAAGGAAAATCCCAAATTCAGTATCTCAGAAAATTTGAATATTGTGAAAAGGTTCAATATTGAAGACACCTGGTGCCACACTCTAATCAGCTAATTAACTCAAAACACCTGCAAAGGCCTTTAAACGGTCTCTCAGTCTAGTTCTGTAGGCTACACAATCATGGGGAAGACTGCTGACTTGACAGTTGTCCAAAAGACGACCATTGACACCTTGCACAAGGAGGGCAAGACACAAAAGGTCATTGCAAAAGAGGCTGGCTGTTCACAGAGCTCTGTGTCCAAGCACATTAATAGAGAGGTGAAGGGAAGGGAAAGATGTGGTAGAAAAAAGTGTACAAGCAATAGGGATAACCACACCCTGGAGAGGATTGTGAAACAAAACCCATTCAAAAATGTGGGGGAGATTCACAAAGAGTGGACTACAGCTGGAGTCAGTGCTTCAAGAACCACTACGCACAGACGTATGCAAGACATGGGTTTCAGCTGTCGCATTCCTTGTGTCAAGCCACTCTTGAACAACAGACAGCGTCAGAAGCAGCTAAAGACAAAAAGGACTGGACTGCTGCTGAGTGGTCCAAAGTTATGTTCTCTGATGAAAGTCAATTTTGCATTTCCTTTGGAAATCAGGGTCCCAGAGTCTGGAGGAATAGAGGAGAGGCACACAATCCACGTTGGTTGAGGTCCAGTGTAAAGTTTCCACAGTCAGTGATGGTTTGGGGTGCCATGTCATCTGCTGGTGTTGGTCCACTGTGTTTTCTGAGGTCCAAGGTCAACGCAGCCATGTACCAGGAAGTTTTAGAGCACTTCATGCTTCCTGCTGCTGACCAACTTTATGGAGATGCAGATTTCATTTTCCAACAGGACTTGGCACCTGCACACAGTGCCAAAGCTACCAGTACTTGGTTTAAGGACCATGGTATCCCTGTTCTTAATTGGCCAGCAAACTCGCCTGACCTTAAAATCGATGGGGTATTGTGAAGAGGAAGATGCGATATGCCAGACCCAACAATGCAGAAGAGCTGAAGGCCACTACCAGAGCAACCTGGGCTCTCATAACACCTGAGCAGTGCCGCAGACTGATCGACTCCATGCTACGCCACATTGCTGCAGTAATTCAGGCAAAAGGAGCCCCAACTAAGTATTGAGTGCTGTACATGCTCATACTTTTCATGTTCATACTTTTCAGTTGGCCAAGATTTCTAAAAATCCTTTCTTTGTATTGGTCTTAAGTAATATTCAAATTTTTTGAGATACTGAATTTGGGATTTTCCTTAGTTGTCAGTTATAATCATCAAAATTAAAAGAAATAAACATTTGAAATATATCAGTCTGTGTGTAATGAATGAATATAATATACAAGTTTCACTTTTTGAATGGAATTAGTGAAATAAATAAACTTTTTGATGATATTCTAATTATATGACCAGCACCTGTAGTTGTGCTCATTGTGAATTATTGGCACCCTTTGTAAATATGATTAAAGATTACTGTAAAAATAAATTTGCATTGTTTATCCTTTCGATCTTTTATTAATAAAATTAGCAAAAATCGAACCTTTCATTGGAGGAAAATAATTGAAAGTGGGGGGGAAATCACATTATGAAATAAATGTGTTTCTCCAAAACACGTTGGCCACAAGATTTTATTTATCAATAAAATATCACTGAAGTATATTCCCATTCATATTCCCATTTTTTTTTAGCACACAAGGGTGATCATTAACATGAAATTGTCCAGCCATGACGTCCTGTTCCACAGGAGTATAAACATGAGGAAACACAAATGCCAAATTCCCGTAATCATTCATCACAATGGATAAAACCAAAGAATATAGTACTAATGTGCAGCAAAAGATTGTTGAGCTTCAAAAATAGAAAATGGCTATAAGAAAAAAGCTAATGCATTGAAAATCCCCATTTCCACTATCAGGGCAATAATTAAGTTCCAGTCAACTAAAGAAGAGGACGTGTGTCTATAGCGTCCAAATGCACGGTGAGGAGGAGAGTTTGAGTAGCCAAAGACTCTCCAAGGACCACAGCTAGAGAATTGCAGAGATTGGAGTGGAGTGAACTGAAGAGAAGCACCAACATGGAGCTGGGAATCTGAAGGATCTGGAGGGATTCTGTATGGAGGGTCTCTGATCTCTTGTCAGGTGTTCTCCAAATTCATCAGTCATTATAGGAGAAGACTCAGAGCTGTTATATTGGCAAAAGGAGGTTGCAAAAAGTATTGAACAAAAGGTGCCAATAATTATGGCCAGCGTGTTATGGAGAAAAACTTTTTTTTTTAATTTTTAGATTTTCCCTACATTTTCAACTCTTTTACTTCAATGAAAGGTTAGATTTTTTTTTTTAAATAAAAGATCAAAAGGATTAACATTTTTTACAAGCTTCTTTGTTCATATTTACCAAGGTGCCAATAATTCTGAGCTCCACTGTAGTAGGCTAAGACCTAAAAAAACAATTACCAAGAGCTGAGTATCTGTCACATTTTGCACTTCTCATTTACACAACTTAAAGGATTAGTTCACTTTTAAATACACTTTTCCTGATAAATTTACTCACCCCCATGTCATCCAAGATGTTCATGTCTTTCTTTCATCAGTCGAAAAGAAATTGAGGTTTTTGAGGAAAACATTCAAGGATTTTTCCCCTTATAGTGGACTTCAGTGGGCACCAAACAGTTGAAGGTCATAATTAGTTTCACTGCAGCTTCAAATTGTTCTACACGATCCCAGATGAGAAATAAGGGTCTTATCTAGCGAATCGATCGGTCATTTTCGAAAAAAATACAACCGTTTATGCTTTATAAACAAAATATCGCCTTGAACGTACTTTCCGCTTCCGCATTCTTCATAACGCTTACGCTGAATGTCCTACGCCTTCCCTATTCTACTTACGGAAAAAAACTAAACTGGCACCGCGTTCGTTACGTAAGTAGAATAGGTAGAAAGTGTATTTAAAAGTGGACTAATCCTTTAAGGCTACAATAGCATGACATGATGTCAATCTAACAACACTAAAAGAACAACAGGAGAACACCAAGCCCTTGTGTCAAAATCAACACTGAATTGTAAAAGTCCATTTGTAAAGACAAATTTTGCAGCATGTGCATACCACTGTTTATTTGTTACATTTTTTTCTTGACAGACAGCCGGTAGCAAGAAAACCTAAAAATGTACAAATACACCATTTTGCATTTACTTTAGGGAATCAAAGGATTCAACAAATTTGAAAATGGTTACAAGGACATTATTTCCAATACTCATGTCAAGTCAAGTCACCTTTATTTATATAGCGCTTTTTACAATGCAGATTGTGTCAAAGCAGCTTTACATTGATAACTGGTACATAATTTTGGCTGCACAGCAGCTCTTAAAGAATAGTGTCAATGCAGGCAGATCAGAAGCACTGTTGATTAAATGTCAAGAATACTGTTGAATATCAAATGTCAAGTCAAATGTCAAGTGTCCCCAACTAAGCAAGCCAAAGGCGACAGCGGCAAGGAACCCAAACTCCATCAGGTGACATCAGGTGGCAAACAGGTGGCAAACAGGTGTTAAAATGGAAAAAAAAACCTTGGGAGAAACCAGGCTTAGTCAGGGGGCCAGTTCTCCTCTGGCGAACAGTGCTTTGTTACGAATCAGGTTGCTATCATAAGTCTGATAGGATCGCAACAATCAAAGTGTTTATTTCAGTTCCATCCAGTTGAGGATCGTATTCATCACGCCGGTATGGACGGTTTGTTGAGGAACTGTGCTACTGGCTGTCGTGTCGATGAGGCCTTCACAATGGATGATCTAGTTGACTCGATCTCTGCTGATACTTCAGGGCTGCGTTGTGGTCATGTCCAGTTGAGGATCGTATTCATCACGCCGGTATGGACGGTTTGTTGAGGAACTGTGCTACTGGCTGTCGTGTCGATGAGGCCTTCACAATGGATGATCTAGTTGACTCGATCTCTGCTGATACTTCAGGGCTGCGTTGTGGTCATGTCCAGTTGAGGATCGTATTCATCACGCCGGTATGGACGGTTTGTTGAGGAACTGTGCTACTGGCTGTCGTGTCGATGAGGCCTTCACAATGGATGATCTAGTCGACTCGATCTCTGCTGATACTTCAGGGCTGCGTTGTGGTCGTGTCATGGCTCCGGTCCTTGGTCTCAGCTGGATACGGCCCGGATCCGGTTGACTACGGTAAACCTCGGGATAAACAGAAAGACTAATATTAGCGTAGATGCCATTCTTTTTCTGATGTAACGAGTACATCTGGTGTTATAGAAAGTGTTCCCGGTTCCGGCTGACCTATTTTATGCAGCCTAATAATCCTTTAACGGATTTGAAAATATAAATTGATAATGTGTTATGTGTATGCCAGGTTAAAGAGATACGTTTTTAGTCTAGATTTAAACTGACAGAGTGTGTCTGCATCCCGAACAATGCTAGGAAGATTGTTCCAGAGTTTAGGTGCCAAATAGGAGAAGGATCTACCGCCTGCGGTTGATTTTGATATTCAAGATATTATCAGCTGGCCTGAATTCTGAGATCGCAATAAACGTGAAGGACTATAATGCATTACGAGCTCACTTAGGTACTGGGGAGCTAAACCATTTAGTGCTTTGTAAGTAATTAGCAAGATTTTAAAATCTATACAATGTTTAACAGGAAGCCAATGCAGTAATGACAGAACTGGGCTAATATGGTCATACTTTCTAGTTCTAGTAAGAACTCTAGCTGCTGCATTTTGTACGAGCTGTAGTTTATTTATCAAGCGGGAGGAACAACCACCCAGTAGAGCGTTACAGTAATCTAGCCTTGAGGTCATGAACGCATGAACTAACTGTTCTGCATTTTTCATTGAGAGCATATGTCGTAGTTTAGATATATTTTTAAGATGGAAGAATGCGGTTTTACAGATGCTAGTAACATGGCCTTCAACTGAAAGATTGGTATTAAAGAGCACACCCAGGTTCCTAACTGACGACGAAGACTTAACAGAGCAGCCATCAAGTGTTAGACAGTATTCTAGGTTATTGCGTGAAGAAGTTTTCGGTCCAAAAATTAGAATCTCTGTTTTTTCTGAATTTAGTTGTAGGAAATTACTGGTCATCCAGTTTTTTATATCAGCTATGCATTCTGTTAATTTAGCAAATTGGTAAGTTTCGTCAGGGCGCAAAGAGATATAGAGCTGAGTATCATCAACGTAACAATGAAAACTAACGCCATGCTTCCTAATGATATCTCCCAAGGGTAGCATTTACAGAGTGAAAAGCAACGGTCCTAGTACTAGAGCCTTGCGGTACTCCATATTTAACTTGTGATTGATATGACATCTCATCGTTTACTACTACAACGGTCAGATAAGTATGATTTGAACCATGCCAATGCAATTCCACTAATGCCAACATAGTTTTCGAGTCTATTTAGAAGAATATTGTGATCAATAGTGTCAAATGCAGCACTAAGATCCAGTAACACTAATAGAGAGATACAACCACGATCTGATGATAAGAGCAAATCATTAGTAACTCTAATGAGAGCAGTCTCAGTACTATGGTACGGTCTAAATCCTGACTGGAAATCCTCACAGATACTATTTCTTTCTAAAAAGAAACATAGTTGTGATGAAACTGCCTTTTCTAGTATTTTTGACAGAAAAGTGAGATTTGAAATCGGCCTGTAAGTTGTGTTTTTTTAATAAGAGGTTTAATAACAGCCAGCTTAAAAGTTTTGGTACGTATCCTAGTGATAAAGATTAATTAACAATATTAAGAAGAGGATCTATGACCTCTGGAAGCATCTCTTTCAATAGCTTAGTCGGTATAGGGTCTAACATACATGTGGATGATTTTGATGATTTAACAAGTTTAGACAATTCTTCCTCTCCTAAAGCAGTAAATGAATTGAATTTTTCTTCAGGGACACTACAATGCACTGTCTGACACAATACTGTAGTAGACGGTTGCATGGTTATAATTTTTTCTCTAATATTATCAATCTTGCAAGTAAAGAAGTTCATAAAGTCATTACTGCTGTGCTCTTTGGAAACATCAGAAGTTGAAGCTTTATTTCTTGTTAATTTAGCCACTGTATCAAATAAATACCTAGGGTTGTGTTTATTTTCTTCTAAAAGTTTTGAAAAATAGGCAGATCTAGCAGTTTTTAAGGCCTTTCTGTACTCAATCATTCTCTCTCTCCACGAAATGCGAAATACTTCTAGTTTTGTTTTCTTCCAGCTGCGCTCCATTTTTCTAGCTGCTGTTTTTAGGGCCCGAGTGTGCTCATTGTACCATGGCGTTGGATTAATTTCCTTAATCTTTTTTAAACGCAAAGGAGCAACTGAGTCTAATGTGCTGGAAAAGACAGAGGCAATAGTTTCTGTTGCAACATCGAGGTCTTCTAAGCTGTCTGGTATGCTAAGGCGATGAAACTGATCAGGAAGATTATTTATAAAGCGATCTTTAGTGGTAGAAGTGATGGTTCTACCATATTTATGGCAGGGAGGCAGTTTAGCCGCTTTAACTAAATGTAGTATACACGAGACTAGATAATGATCTGAGATGTCGTCACTCTGCTGCAGAATTTCAACGGCATCAATATCGATTCCATGTGACAATATTAGATCTAAAGTATGATTACGACAATGAGTGGGTCCTGACACGTGTTGTCTAACACCAATAGAGTTAAGAATGTCTGTAAATGCCAATCCCAATGAGTCTTTTATATTATCTACATGGATATTAAAATCACCAACAACAAGGTGATTTATCTGCAGCTAGTACTAATTCTGATAGAAAATCTGCAATTTCTTTGATAAAGTCTGTATGGTGTCCTGGTGGACTGTATACAGTAGCCAGCACAAATGTCAACTTACATAATGTTACGTAAAGCACCATCACTTCGAAGGAATTATATTTGAAAGACTTCTGGCTGATACTGTAAATATTACTATAAATTACAGCAACACCTCCCCCTTTGCCTTACTGTCGAGGATTGTGTCGATAATCATAACCTTGAGGGCTAGACTCATTTAAAGTAATGTAATCGTCCGGTTTTAGCCAGGTTTCTGTCAAACACGGCACATCTAGATTATTGTCTGTGATAATATCGTTCACAATAAGTGCTTTTGAAGAAAGTGATCTAATATTTAACAACCCAAGCTTTATCATTTGTTTATCATTATTATCTCTATTTTTTATTTGTTGAACATCAATTAAATTTTTACCATTAAATGGGTTTGGAAGTTTTTTGTTTTTACTAATTCGGGGTACAGATGAGTATGTTCAATACTCATCACAGAACATGCAAAAATTATTAGTTACATGCAAATTTTAAAATTATAATACATTTACATTGTCGGCAGTTGAGATCTCAGCAAAAATGTCTCTCGCAAATTAATATTTTTTTGTCACAAATGTGACCATTTTAGTCAGGAGCCCTGTTAAGAGATAAAATATGATCATCAGTTCCACACACACAGAAGTACAGTATAGATATTCTACAAAAGTGTTTCTCAAACCTGTCCTGGGACCCCCCAGCACTGCACATTTTGTATGTCTCCTTCAGCAAACACACCTAATTCAACTCATCAACTCATTAGTAAAAACTGCTATGCTGCATCCCAATTGTGAAGAAAAAGTAAAAAAAATGTTTAGTGTGTAGCAAAAGAGTAGACAAGCTTTGAGACATACAATCACGTCATTTAACGGTTGCTCTCTGTCGCATCTTGTCACCGTAAACTGGCCTGTCAATCATCTTGTCACAGTTAACATCCTCCACGTTTAATTTAATTTAATTTCCTACCGTATCAGAGAGAATGCAGTAGCATGTTGATCTGCAGTCGCAGGTCTTTCATGCGGAGAATTCTCATCATATTAATGCATTTAAAAGTTAATGGCCAAACGCAGGGCCGCATTAAGACTACAAGGGGCCCCTGGGCTTTACCTCTTGAGGGGGCCCTTCATCCACCAGAACTATAACCTACATTCACTCAATCTTTTTAATCACAAATTGCAAGTTATCAGCCTTTTATTTTGCATGAATAAATGCATTACCAAAACATCCGAACCTATAGGTCTGTTATAAAATATAAATATCACTGCATGAACTACATATTGGCACATAGTCTGAACTATTTGTACAGGCTATTAATTTCAAAGGCTGCATCCTCCGGAGGTCACATTTGAAGGCTGTGTACGTCATTGAGGCCAGATCATTTAAGAAAAACAACCATTGGATTGCAAAGTAAGAAAGAAAAAACAGCATTTTGAACCTCACGAGAAATAACCATCAATTTTATTATAGTTAATTTTCTTAAATAAGACAGCCTTAATGATGTGCAGCCTTCAAATACGAGCTCTGGAGGATGCTGTTACATGTGCACCCTGTTCTGGACTCATTGTTGGACTTGTTGTTGTTCCTTTTCCCGCCACCAGTTAGTCATGATGGCAACTGATCACCTTCATCATCACACCCAGCTGTTTCTAATCACCCTCCTTGTTATCCCTTGTATATAAGCCCTGTGTTTCTAGTCTTGTGTTGTCCTGTATTGTTCATGTTAATGTTGGTGGATGTTCCTGTGGATTCCTGTTTCTCTCCAAGTAAAGACTTATATTGACTCTATCTCCTCGTCGTGTGCTTTGTGTACCAGCTAACGTAACAGACGCAGCCTCTGAAATGAGACACAGATTGGAACAGTAACAAAGGCGTCAGTTTGACCGTATCAATTCCAGCGCGAGTCCTTGTGTTTTGGAAGTGCATGCAAAGTGGATTTGCTTTTACACCGTAAAGATGTCATGTCAACATGTCAGCAAGACAAACCAAACTGTTCCAGTCTCGAGTTTTTGAAGTCTCAGTCCTCCAGTCTCAGTGTTTGAAGGCGGGTCAAAATAGATGTTGTTCGTGAGCAACCGGCTGCCATTATGCTAATTTTTACATTGTTATGTAGGTTTGTAACAGAAAGTGAGACTGGAATTGCTGAAGATTCATTTCGGCAGTTCAGAATCAATTCATTCTTTAAGGCAAAAATGACTTTTTTATCCTGCACTTTGATCTTTAAAACAATGTGACAAAAACACATGCAAGTTTGACCCAAATGTTTAATGTCATGATTGTTACCATCAATTTGCATTAGTTTATATCCAGCTGGTCGCTTTTATCGATTCGTTATGCAGCAAATTTGCATAATTAAAACTAGTGTAAAACTAGTAAAACTAGAAAGCAAACTGTATCGTCATGCAGCAGACATATATAAACATTCGATTTCAGTTCTTTTATCATCACTGTAATACAATACAAATCTTATTTAAATAATTATCAGTGTTCTAAAATGGAAGCAAATAATGTATACATGCATACAATATGTGTCTAATGTCAATGCTATGGCCTTTGTGTAGATATTTAAAGATGGTCATCTTTAAGCATGACTGGATTTATGAAATGTTAATTTATAATAAGATTCCATCTGTAAGGTTAATAAAAGTATTGTTCATTGTTAATTTCAACATTTTAAGTACAGTACCTCATTGAACGTTTTCAGAAACTGTATTTTTGTATGATTTGTATTTTTATTGGACTACTGGCGACTGCAGGGTTCAGTGAGTGAAGGGCCGCACCACATCTTTAAAATTCGAACACTTTGTTTTCTTTGGTGCTGTTCACACATAACGCGCTTTTCCATTCCAATGCGCTACTTTTTCTTTGTTTTTCTATGTAAACATGCGCTAGAAGGATGTGCAGAACCGTTGTGCTCGCGTCTTGCAGCATCTCGCGCATGACATGGCGTTCTAAAGCCATGAATCAGTTCAGCTCAGTTAAAATCAGTTAAATAAATTTTTTAAAAGCGTCTCTATACCTTGCGGTTTCCCCCATTCCACTGCCCTGAATTCTTCTTCCCTGCATAGAACATTTGTTACAATAACACCATAAAGTTCTTACATTTGGCAATCCAGTCAATACTAATTACTCAAGTTGTTTTACCACACATCCAAATGAACTGAAAAAAATAAAAAAAAATTAAACCATAGATTTAACAAGCAAACAAGCAAACTGATACCTACACAAAATACCTACACAAATGTAGCCACTGCTGATTACACTTTCAGACAAAAGACATTAAAAACTGTGAGAAGTTTAAATTGTGCAATGTGAACCCTTTAAAAGATCTACAGTTCTGCTCATAAGTTTACATACCCCTTGAAGAATATGCATTAAGAGCCAGAATTGGATGATCGGGGTAAATTGTACTTATTTTGTCTTCGGGGAAACGTGTAAATATCTTGTGTAACTTCTGAAGGGCAGTATATATATATACCCAGCTCTAATGTTGCTGTCTTGAGCATCAGTGTATGTTTTCACCTTTTGTAATAGTTGTGTATGAGTTGCCTCAATTATCCTCAGCATGAAAAGATGGAGCTCAAAATCAAACAGTCACTGCTGGAAAGGGTTCAAATATGCAGAAGATGCAGAAAAGCAAAGAACGTGCAGGACCTGGAGGATTTTTCTGTACACTGTAGCATTGCTCAGTTTAACTGCTCAGAATAAACAATGGACACATGAATATCTGTCACAGAACATAAAAACAGTTGTTGATCATCCACGTAGCCACACAAAGTCTTAAGATTCAAGGGTATGTAAAATTCTGAACCGGGTAATTTTTTATAAATTCAGCTATTATTTTGTCTTGTGGACTATATGTAAACATCTGTTATGTGAACAGCTTATTCAGGACATTCTAAATAATATAAAAAATAACATGCAATTACATCTTACATATTCTGCACAGGGTAACTTATGAGCAGAACTGTATTTGTTAAACTGAGATACAAATGTTTACATTCCAGGTTGTATGGTAACTGTAATTTCCAAATTAGACACCTGAAAAAAAGTATTTTCCAAAAAATCTCTCTTCCAGGTTAGCCACTGGCTTTCACTCTAATTGCTCTTTAATGAGTCAATGACTACAGTATGTGAGCATACACAATAGCTACATCAGGGGTCTCCAGCTAAGAGCTACCAAACCCAATCAAACACAACTAAACCAGCTAATCAAGGTCACTTGAAATGACAGGCTGGTGTGTTGGAATATAGAATATAGTTTATTAACAATAGAATATCATAACATAATTCACACTTACAGGAAGTGTGCAAGACTGTCCTGTCATTCATCATGTTCAGGAACTTACACGCATGCACCAAACTCACGTCATGTCTAGTAAAACTTTCCAGTGCAAGTTAAATTAGATATATATAATTTGTTTGTAAAACTTTGCACATTTTATTCGTGCAGACACTGCAGAGATTATAGATATTTGTAAAATGTTTGAAAATGAAGCACCACAATCATGCAGTGATGTAAAATCTTAAAACACTTGCAGTCTTTACGCCCACTTAAAAACTTTGGCCACACTCCGTAAACACATCATGTAAGTTAGCAAGTGGTCAATGGAAAAACCACAAGCATTTGTATGTGGACAGGCCCTGTATCAACGGGATTACCACCCACGCTGCTGAGAGCGCAGTGTGGATATGTTTGCACTAGCTCTGTGGTTTTTTTTTTGTTTTTTTGTTTTTTGTTGTTGTTCTACTGACCTTCATCTCATGTTAACCACAAAAACGTGTTTTGTGTCGACCGGCCCTTAATCTACGCTTCGTCGCGTTTAAGAAACCCAAACCACTTCCATATAATTGATGTCATGTTACCTTTTTTCCAACAATTTCCTCAGCTTTGTGACAGTCATGGCCTAATGGTTAGAGAGTCAGATTGGTAACCTGAAGGGTGCAGGTTTGATTCTCAGTAATAGCAGGAAAATGACTTAGGTGCCTTTGAGCAAGGCACCTAAACCCCACTCGCTTCCTGGGTGCCACAGCAAAATGGCTGCCCAATACTTCGGGTGTGTCCACAGTTTGCAGTGTGTGTGTGTTCACTACTACTCCTGATGTATGTGAACTAACTTGGTGGGTTTAATGCAGAGGACAAACTCCATGTATTGGTTACCATATTTGGCCTTCACATATCACTTTCACTATCACTTTAAGCTTTGGAGTTAAACGCAAGTTTGGTTTCGCTTTCATTTCTCTCGCCGGATCCATCACGTTTATTTCTGTCATTATCGCCATAAATTTTATTGCAATCTCGATATGATATTGTCATGTTATGAGAATAAATGTGTAATGTTTGGAAATATGGTCAGAAAATATTAAAGGCCTAATATAACATGAATAAAACATTTCTTTGAGCTATAAATCTGCAGTATGCTGTCATAGACATGCAAATAATATCTTCCATGATTTGTGAATTGAGGTGACATGGTCCTTAAAACCATCATCAGTGTTTTGAAAACTTGTGAGAAAATTATACAATAAAATTGTCATGTTTGATATACACCGTGTCTACATCAGAAGCGACCATTGTTGTGTCACACCATGCCAGCTGGAAACACTAGACACGACAAAGCGACCGTGGCAAATCCATTTGTTCTTCTTGTCCGAAGCGCGAGCACCAAACATTACAACTGTATACTCGAAATCTTAAAAAAAAATTTAATGTATCACTGAAATGCCATTATTCTAATCCTAATAATACCAAATGCAAATAATAAAATGCAAGTAACCATATCACAATGCATAGTTTGGATATCAAAATAAGCAAATGTATCAGCTTATATATGGGGATTTGTAGTTGACATCAGTGAGTACGCATCCCCATCATACTCTATGGTATTCTGATGCATAATATCTTTTTAGAAAAATAGCCAAATGCTTAGCCATGGAAGGCAGCCTGATGCTAGCCATGGACATTGAAATTATCAAGATATTTTGTAAAACTAACTTTATAATCAAAATTATTGCTGCCCTTTGTGTCGGTACACTGACACAAAAGGTTTCTCATTGAAAGCAGTGGGTTGCCAACTTCAGCACTTTCAGCTATATAGTGATGAGCAGAGCTCTCAGACATGTGGCAGTATCAGATGCTTTGGGAATGAGAACGGGTTGTCATTCTAGTGAGAATTTGATTGGACACACCGCTAAGTGCACGTTGATATCATAAATATTTTGCCAGTTTTTTTAAAAAGATTTACTATATCACAATCTCTTCATAAACAGATTAATCCTCCACATAACCAATTGAAAAAGAGTGATCAGAGATCTCTGAGTGCTTGAGACAATAAAAATATTAATACTGTCTTTGTCAGTTATTAATGTATCTCTAGCTATTAATGTTTGTAGATTAGTACTGTTAAAGGGGTCATGACCAGTATTTTTTTTTAATTATTATTTTGTTTCCTGAGGTGCACTTATAATGTTAGCAGGATTTTTACATCAAATAAGTTATAATTAAGTCATCATTTAAAAATAAAAGGCAATTTTCTACCCTCATTTTAGCCCTCTTATTTAAATAGGTGTCTCTTAAAGTCCCCCTGTGGTGAAAATCAAGTTATTAATGTTTATGTCTATCTGGTGTTTTTAACATGCTTTAAGACAAACCACGTGCAAATTCATATGTCAACACTATTGCTAAGTATTTTCTCTTTAAAACTGTAGTAAACCAAAAACAGTCTCAAACCCTTGGTTTGAAATCACTGGTGTTTCTGACATCAAACTCCCTTGTAACCAATCACTTCACATTCCGGCAGGCTTTAGCATATCATTAACTAACCGTGCAAGGGAGTCTCAAAAGAAGGTTATCCCGGTATATTTTTCTGTTGATATGGAAAATCGGGCAGATTTATATGGCAGGTGTATGATGTATATACGATGTTATAATGAACTATATGCCTTTCTCCACTGACGTTCTGAGTTGTTCAAAGCATTTCTAAGGATACTGATTGTTAGAAGGCAGCTGTCTGACTTGTGAATGTGAACATGGTTTGTGTAACATTAGCAACACATTATAAGCTGTTTGATAACGCAGTCAAGCTAAACGCTAATCATATTAATTACCGTTATGTGTCCGACGTTGTAAAAAGCGATACCATTGTGCAGTTTACCTCAGTAAGATGATCGAGTGCGAACCAGTGAGTGGAGGCGGGGCTACATATCATATTCATAGATCAGTGTATATTAAATGAGGCAATGGTATAGAGTTACATTATAGCAATTTTAAGGCATTAAAAAAAAAAAAGTTTAAATATGTAATTTTGGTGATCAAAGATGAGTTTTAAGGGATAAAATTATTGACTACAAGGGGACTTTAAGCCTTTAATGTAAATGCCCACTGCAATGATTGGATAACATCTTTGCATATATAATAAGTATTATACATGTGGAACTCCTTTGAAAACATAATCATGAAAAGTGTTGATTAGCATTAGATTTAGATTTACTCCCATTGCCTAAAATGTTGCGGTACTGAGCATTGAAGCCAATCACAGTCAAGTCTGTTGAGCGCATAAATGCAACAATCTCGCCAAATGCAATGCGATTTCTGCATTTTCATGAAATGCTTTCATCATAATTACACTGGTGCAAACAATGTAAATAAGATTTATGCAGTGTAGATAAGTGTCATTGATTATAATTTAAGTTCTGGCATTTCTGGCTTGATTTACCGACATATTAACAGGAATAAACGATTCAGCTACAAACGTCTGACTATACATGAGTCTGAGATTAACTCACATGTTGCCGCATTACTGTTGGGTCCAAATCTTTCTGTAAAGTCTATCTGCAAAGCCTGCGTCAAACTCATTTACCAAAGAATCTACAGTGAAATTTACCGAACAAACAATGCTCAGTGGTTCTCAAACCTGTCCTGGATTACCCCAACCCTGAACATTTTGTATGTCTCCCTATATCCAAAGAATATACACTAACAAGAAGCGACACTTAATAAAACGCTCCATTGCAACACCGGCACCCAGCAGTGGCCCTGCGTTTCCGCCATTTTGGGGTGAAAGCGAGTGGGCATTCCACTAGTTTCTATGGTAATATCAGCTGCTTTGTTTAAAGAAAAAAAAANAAAGAAAAAAAAAAAAAAAAAACATTCATTAAAGCTGAAATCCAACCTGAATGATGACAACACAGAATAAAATACTATCACTAGTGATCATCAAATCCTTTTAACAGTTTATTTTACACACTTTGTGTTAAAGTCTTCCACTTTTTTCACAAAACCTTGGGTTAAATTTGGGTTAAAATTGTTTAAAAGGCTTATAAGCACTGAATTATTACCAACATATGAAATTAAATTAAGGACATGCATCAGAACAATTGGGAATGTTGGACAATAAATATATGAATAACAGCTTGATTTAGCAGTGTTGTCTGATGTCCGTTAAAGCAAAGGTGTCAAAGTGTGAATTATGCAATAACAGACCCAGCAATGTAGCCTATTTTAAGATCATGTTTGTAGCATGATCCATTAAAACGTACAATATATTTCAATTCATACCTAGATATTTTTACTATTACTCCATTAGGTCTAAAATATATTGTTCGCTGCAAACATGATGATCTTAAATTTATTAATTATTAATTTGCTATTAATAAATGTGTAAAGTTGCATAAAATGGAAATACTCAAAGTAGGCTAACTACGTTACCTCAGATGGTTGAATGGTTGGATTCCACAACTGGTAAAATAAAACATAAGACAATACAACATTTACTGTGGGAGCCATACAATTTACTGGTGACATAATAATAATAAAAAAAAAACGTTCTACTGCGCTTCTGATTTGGCAGTGAAATTCGCCGATTTTGGGCGCGTAAAATGTGAAGGATTCTATGGTCCAGTTAGTATTTTCACCCCATAATGGCGTCCGCGCTACCGGAGTGCCATCTAGTGGCTGTTACCCAAAAAGTATCAAAGTGTCGACTCTTGGGTTCAAAGCTCTTTGCTATATCTGACACACCCACTTCAGGTCTCGCACTCTCTACTAATGAGCTCATGAGTTGAATCAGGTGTGATAAATGAGGGAGACATACAAAATGTGCAGGGCTGGGGGTACTCCAGAACAGGTTTGAGAACCACTGCTCTAACTGATGCGAACGCTATGCTGAGACATTCACATAGTTGAAAATAAACAGCCACTTTCCAAAATCCTTTGGAAAGTAATGTTATTTTTGTTGTAGTAGTTCTTTCTGTCTATGTATGCCAGTGGGTTGATCAAAGAGCAGATGATGAAGAAGTAGGGGTTGATCTTTGGCTGCGTTTACACTTGGCATTAATATGCGATCACCGTGATCCGATCAAGCAGATCAGATCATTAACCAATCAGGACACAGCGCGTTTATATTTCTTCACATTAAGTGGCCTCTGTATCTGGATAACTGATCGGATTCTGTTTCCCGCACAATATTTAAATTAGGCGCGTTTGAAAGGCAGACGCTTCAAATGGCTTCATAGCTTAAAAAAAACTTTCACTTTAGCCTCTATCAATGCAGTGCACACACAGCACGGAATTGTGATTCATTCCACAAAAGTACAATCAACACAAATAGAGAACTTAACCTACCAATTTAAGTTTCCCAAAATTAATCTTGTATGGTGAAAAAATATTTCGACGAATTTCATGATTGAAAGGAGCGTGCAAGCATTTGTATTGTTTATAAAAGAAGGCACATCACATTAAAGAGCATTAATTAGAACTAAACAAGGGTAGGCTATGCGACACCAGATAAGAGTAAAGACGATACAAATTAAACAATGTTCTATTGCTTTCACTCACTTAGGCTACTTTACTTTCCGATGCAATCTCTAGTCTTAGATCAAATTTATTTTTTTTAAATGAAAAAATACTTTGACAAATAAGTTGAAAAATAACTGGGTTGATCATGTTAAAGAAGTCACATCATCCAGGTTTAAAAGTTATTAAGGTTAAGCATGCAATATTGGAAATAAACTGAAACAATAAAAACATACGCGATCGCTTCGTTTAGATAATGTTGCACAATTAATATGAAAAATGACACACAAGGTATCATGTAAGTCTAAATAAACGGTTTTAAAGATAGATGTTTATTGTAAAGTTCAAAGAAGTTTAATTTCTTGTCAAAACCACTTCTGTCCATTATTTTCTGACAGCCACGTGGAGAGACTGGGCGCCGTGGAGAGACATCGCCCTCTGAATGTAGATACGATGGTTGGATCATACACTGGATTACACTGAGATTTGACCACAATGCGTCCTTGACTACCTCCAAACCAGGACACGTTGATCGGATAACATTCCGATCACAAACGTGTTTACACTTGTCTTTTCAATGTAATAAAACCTGGAAGTGGCAGTTTGTTTTCCCAAAAATTTGTTGAGTTCTGAAACATACAGTGTTTTTATAGCACAATTATATGTAAAAAGATTTGATCTCAATTTATGACCCCTTTAATAGGTTCTAGACTTTTAATATTTAAAAAATATTAAATATTATAATAATATTAAATAAATATTTTATGATTTTGATAATATTGACGAAAGTCGTAGGGTTTTTAAATATTGGATGTAAGTGTTCTTTGCCTATTCACCATGGTGCCATTTTAACATTATATTCTGGAGTATTTGACTGTTTTGCGAACTATTTTGATTGCCGTTTGTCACAGCCACACTGAACTCTGATACTCTGCCCACACAGCCAACAGCAAAAGTGTTCCTTATGCCAGACGTGACCATTGCCCTCTTGAAGAAACATTTCTGAGAAGATCAGCTACAAAAGAAAATAAGAGACAGAGAATTCATTGGTGTTTATTTCACATAAACATCTCAAGCTAAAGAATATATATAATGAGTATATCTTTGGTCTGGTTCAGTTTTCCTTATTTTCTTTTATTTTAATTTCTTTAAGCCTCTCTTCTCTGGATGAAAAGTGCTTTGATTTACCTCATCACAGCCCAGGCAGCGAGGTCTGATGCTCTGGCAGTAATGGCGTCCACACATCAGGGCTCCTTCCTTCCAAAAGTAAATCAGGTCCACCAGAGCCTCACCACACTCACAGCACACAAAGCAGGTGGGATGCCACAGTCTTGTGTACCCGGCCCTGTCAGCATACACCACAGGACTGTCCAGAACGGCCAGTTGTCCACAGCCACTGCAATGCTGCGAGACAGACAGAAAGACAGACAGACAATGTAAACCTCAGGTATGAAGGAGTGGGGGAAAATAGCAAAGACAGATTAACAAAGAAAGTGAAAATGGTGAAATGAATACTAATTATTTACTTTGTTTCTAAACACACAAATGACCAATGACAATGGTCATTTACTTCAAAGAAATCTTGTGATTATGATTATGACACCCAAATTAGATAAATACACTATATTGCCAAAAGTATTGGGACACCTCTCCAAATCACTGAATTCAGGTGTTCCAATCACTTTCATGGCCACAGGTGTATAAAAATCAAGCACCTAGGAATGCAGAGTGCTTCTACAAACATTTGTGAAAGAATGGGTCGCTCTCAGGAGCTCAGTGAATTCAAGCATGGTACCGTGATGGGTTGCCACCTGTGCAATAAGTCCATTCATGAAATTCTCACTACTAAACATTCCACGGTCAACTTTTAGTGGTATCATAACAAAGTGGAAGCAATTGGGAACAATAGCAACTCAGCCACTAAGTGGTAGGCCACGTAAAATCACAGCGCATGCTGAGGCGCACAGTGCGCAGAAGTCGCCATCTTTCTGCAGAGTCAATAGCTACAGAGCTTAAAACTTTGTGTGGCCTTCAGATTAGCTCAAGAACAGTGCGTAGAGAGCTTCATGGAATGGGTTTTCATGGCCGAGGAGCTGCATCCAAGCCTTACATCACCAAGTGCAATGCAAAGCGTCACATGTAGTGGTGTAAAGCACGCCACCACTGGACTCTAGAGCATTGGAGACGTGTTTTCTGATGAATCACGCTTCTCTGTCTGGAAATCCAATGGATAAGTCTGGGTTTGGCGGTTGACAGGAGAACAGTACTTGCCTGACTGCATAGTGCAAAGTTTGGTCTAGGGGGGATTATGGTGTGGGGTTGTTTTTCAGGGGTTGGGCTTGGCCCCTTAGTTCCACTGAAAGGAACGCTTAATGCTTCAGCATACCAAGACATTTTGGACAATTTCATGCTCCCAACTTTGTGGGAACAGTTTGGGGATGGCCCCTTCCTGTTCCAACATGACTGCACACCAGTGCACACAGAAAGGTCCATAAAGACATGGATGAGTGAGTTTGGTGTGGAGGAAATTGACTGGCATGCACAGAGTCCTGACCTCAACCCGATAGAACACCTTTGGGAGGAATTAGAGCGGAGACTGCAAGCTAGGCCTTCTCGTCCAACATCAGTGCCTGACCTTACAAATGAGCTTCTAGAAGAATGGTCAAAAATTCCCATAAACACACTCCTAAACCTTGTGGAAAGCCTTCCCAGAAAAGTTAAAGCTGTAATAGCTTCAAAGGGTGGGCCAACTCCATATTAAACCCTATGGATTAAGAATGGGATGTCATTAAAGTTCATGTGCACGTAAAGGCCGCCGTCCCAAAACTTTTGGCAATATAGTCGTCAGCAGATATACGAGGAACACAGAGGTAAGTGATATACAAAACAACAGGTTTATTGAATAGAGATGAATCAACAACACGGCAGAGAAAGCAGTCCAGGTAAGTGGGTTTGGAGTTGAAATGTCTTGGTTCAGCTTATCTGTGAATGATGCAGTCTTTGTTTCTTTTCCAGGAGATCCAGTAACCAACGAGCATGGAGACGACGAAGAGCAGAGGCTGAGGAGGGCCAGGACGGTTGGTGGGAACAACTGGTGAGTAGAGCACAGGTAAGACCCGGGAACACAACAAGGTAAGATTGAGACCAGACAGTAAATGAACAGGAGGAGTGCAGTTTTGTAGGGTAGACTGGTGATTGATGACAGGTGCAGGGAATTAGTAATCAGGTGAATGCAATCTGGTGAATGTGGTGAGTGATGACGGTGGTGACTGGGTTGACTCCCTGACAGTACCCCCTCCTCCAGGGGCAGCTCCTGACGCCCTTCTACGGCGACGGGGCGGCCACGGCCTCTGGGTGCGGGATGGTCAGGGTGGCTCTGGTGAAATTCAGTCAGGAGAGTAGGGTCCAACACATCTCGGTTGACCCAGGATCTTTCTTCTGGCCCGTATCCTTCCCAGTCCACGAGATACTCCAGGCGGCTGCCCCATCGCGGAGGATTCAAGATCTTCTGCACTCGATAGATTTGAGGCTCTTCAATGACCTCAGGAGGAGGAGGTACTAGAGGCTCGTCCGGTTCTGTGGAGGAGGGAGACACAGGTTTAAGGAGGGAAACGTGGAACGAGGGGTGAATGCGGTACCTTGCAGGGAGTTGAAGATGGTAGGTGACTTCATTAATCTGCCTCTCGATGGTAAATGGACCAATATAGCGGGGACTCAGCTTCCGGCACGGCTGGCGGAGGCGCAGATCCTGGGTTGAGAGCCAGACCTTATCTACAGGATGGTAAACAGGGGTAGGAGATCGACGGGCATCTGCAAACATCTTATGCCTCCGCACAGCATGCTGGAGGTGGACGTGAGCTGAGTCACATACTCTCTCGCTTGATCGGAACCAGTGGTCTATGGCTGGAACGTCAGAGGGTTCTTCTGTCCAACAGAGGGGAAACAGAGGGGGTTGGTAGCCGAGTATGCACAGGAACGGGGTGAGACCTGTGGTTGACTGCTTGAGGGAGTTTTGTGCATACTCAGCCCAGGGAAGGTAACGGTTCCAGCCATGTTGGTTGTCGTGACAGTAGGCCCGGAGATATCTCCCAATCTCCTGAATCTTCCGCTCAGTCTGGCCATTGGTTTGGGGGCGATATCCTGAAGAAAGATTAACAGAGACATTAAGGAGTTTGAAAAAGGCAGTCCATACCCGGGAAGTGAATTGTGGCCCATGATCGGAGACGATTTCTTCGGGTATTCCAAAGGTACGAAACAGGACGATGGGGAAAAGGGCAGTGGTACAAGTTTTCCTGACGGTAGTTGACGGAGTTTGAGATGGCACAGACTGAGCATCCACGAACATACTGGGAGACATCCCGGGCCATGGTGGGCCACCATGTCAGGACCCACCCATTGTTGTAATCATACTTTAGATCTAATATTGTCATATGGAATCGATACTGATGCTGTTGAAATTCTGCAGCAGAGTGACGACATCTCAGATCATTATCTAGTCTTGTGTATACTACATTTAGTCAAAGCGGCTAAATTGCCTCCCTGCCATAAATATGGTAGAACCATCACTTCTACCACTAAAGAAAGATCGCTTTATAAATAATCTTCCTGATCAGTTTCATCGCCTTGGCATACCAGACAGCTTAGAAGACCTCGATGTTCCAACAGAAACTATTGCCTCTGTCTTTTCCAGCACATTAGACTCAGTTGCTCCTTTGCGTTTAAAAAAGATTAAGGAAATTAATTCAATGCCATGGTACGAGCACACTCGGGCCCTAAAAGCAGCAGCCAGAAAAATGGAACGCAGCTGGAAGAAAACAAAACTATAAGTATTTCGCATTTCGTGGAGAGAGAGAGAATGATTGAATACAGAAAGGCCTTAAAAACTGCTAGATCTGCCTATTTTTCAAAACTTTTAGAAGAAAATAAACACAACCCTAGGTATTTATTTGATATAGTGGCTAAATTAACAAGAAATAAAGCTTCAACTTCTGATGTTTCCAAAGAGCACAGCAGTAATGACTTTATGAACTTCTTTACTTGCAAGATTGATAATATTAGAGAAAAAATTATAACCATGCAACCGTCTACTACAGTATCGCGTCAGACAGTGCATTGTAGTGTCCCTGAGGACAAATTCAATTCATTTAGAATTGAAGAATTGTCTAAACTTGTTAAATCATCAAAATCAATGATATAGGGTATGTTAGACCCTATTCCGACTAAGCTATTGAAAGAGATGCTTCCAGAGGTCATAGATCCTCTTCTTAATATTGTTAATTCATCTTTATCACTAGGGTATGTACCAAAAACTTTTAAGCTGGCTATTATTAAACCTCTTATTAAAAAACCACAACTTGATCCGAGAGAATTAGTCAATTACAGGCCGATCTCAAATCTCACTTTTCTGTCAAAAATACTAGAAAAGGCAGTTTCATCACAACTATGGAAATCCTCACAGATACTATTTCTTTCTAAAAAGGAACAGTCAGGATTTAGACCGTACCATAGTACTGAGACTGCTCTCATTAGAGTTACTAATGATTTGCTCTTATCATCAGATCGTGGTTGTATCTCTCTATTGGTGTTACTGGATCTTAGTGCCGCATTTAACACTATTGATCACAATATTCTTTTAAATAGACTCGAAAACTATGTTGGCATTAGTGGAATTGCATTGTCATGGTTCAAATCATACTTATCTGACCGTTATCAGTTTGTAGTAGTAAACGAAGAGAGGTCATATCAATCACAAGTTCAATATGGAGTACCGCAAGGCTCAATACTAGGATGTATCCAGTACTAATGGGAGATAACTAACGCCATGCTTCCTAATGATTTCATTGTTATGCTGATGATACTCAGCTCTATATTTCGTCGCGCCCTGACGAAACTTACCAATTCACAAAATTAACAGAATGTATAGCTGATATAACAAACTGGATGACCAGTAATTTCCTACAACTAAATTCAGAAAAAAGATTCTAATTTTTGGACCAAAAACTTCTTCACGTAATAACCTAGAATACGGTCTAACACTTGATGGCTGCTCTGTTAAGTCTTCGTCGTCAGCTAGGAACCTGGATGTGCTCTTTGATACCAATCTTTCATTTGAAGGCCATGTTACTAGCATCTGTATAACCGCATTCTTCCATCTTAAAAACATATCTAAACTACGACATATGCTCTCAAAGGAAAATGCAGAACAGTTAGTTCATGCGTTCATTACCTCGAGGCTAGATTACTGTAACGCTTTACTGGGTGGTTGTTCTGCTCGCCTGATAAATAAACTACAGCTCGTACAAAATGCAGCAGCTAGAGTTCTTACTAGAACTAGGAAGTATGACCATATTAGCCCAGTTCTGTCATCACTGCATTGGCTTCCTGTTAAACATTGTATAGATTTTAAAATCTTGCTAATTACTTACAAAGCACTAAATGGTTTAGCTCCCCAGTACCTAAACGAGCTCTTAAATGTGAAGGACTATAATGCTTTATTGCGATCTCAGAATTCAGGCCAGCTGATAATACCTAGAATATCAAAATCAACCGCAGGCGGTAGATCCTTCTCCTATTTGGCACCTAAACTCTGGAACAATCTTCCTAGCATTGTTCGGGAAGTAGACACACTGTCAGTTTAAATCTAGACTAAAAACGCATCTTTTTAACCTGGCATACACAACACATTATAAATTAATTTTTTCCAATCCGTTAAAGGATTATTAGGCTGCATAAATTAGGTCAGTCGGAACCGGGAACACTTCCTATAACACCAGATGTACTCGTTACATCAAAAGAAGAATGGCATCTACGCTAATGTTAGTCTTTCTGTTTATCCCGAGGTTTACCGTAGTCAACCGGATCTGGGCCGTATCCAGGTGAGACCGAGGACCGGCGCCCTGACAGAACCACAATGCAGCCCTGAAGTATCAGCAGAGATCGAGTCAACTAGATCATCCATTGTGAAGGACTCATCGACACGACAGCCAGTAGCACAGTTCCTCAACAAACCATCCATACCAGCATGATGAATACGATCCTCAACCGGATGGAACTGAAATAAATACTTTGAAAGTTGTGATCCTATCAGACTTATGATAGCAACCTGAATCGTAACAAAGCACTGTTCGCCAGAGGAGAACTGGCCCCCGACTAAGCCTGGTTTCTCCCAAGGTTTTTTTTTTCTCTCCATTTTAACACCTATTTGCCACCTGTTTGCCACCTGATGTCACCTGTTGGAGTTTGGGTTCCTTGCCGCTGTTGCCTTTGGCTTGCTTAGTAGGGGACACTTGACATTTGACTTGACATTTGATAATCAACAGTGCTTTGATCTGCCTGCATTGACACTATTCCTTAAGAGCTGCTGTGCAGCCAAAATTATATACCAGTTATCAATGTAAAGCTGCTTTGACACAATCTGCATTGTAAAAAGCACTATATAAATAAAGGTGACTTGACCAGTACCAAGCTTGGAGGAGCGAGAGAGTTCGCTGGCTGCCTGAATGTCCAGAGCCCGGGGAAGCATGAAGGGAGCCCAGAAGATTCTTCCGTAAAGTTGCTGGCACATAGATTTTACCTTCTGGGCCTCCCAGCGGAGCGGGTTCGGATGCAGTGGCGATGCGGATTTGGTCCTCAATGTCCCATTGTATGGGGCTGACGAGGATGGCTAGAGGGAGTATGGGTTCAGATACGGATGGTTCTTCGGGAGCATGAATACGTGAGAGTAAGTCTGCCTTGATGTTCTTCTCTCCTGGTCAATACGCGATGGTAAACTGCGTGTGAAGAAGAGGGCCCAGCGAGGGGGCCATCCCAAAAGGGCCCTCTTCTTTTGGCATTACTTATATTATAGAATATTCCAGGTTCTTATGATCTGTAATAACTGTAAAGGGGTGTTGGGCGCCCTCCAGCCAGTGCCTCCATTCTTCTAATGCCAGCATAATGGCAAGTAACTCCCGGTTTCCGATGTCATAATTCCGCTCCGCTGGGGAAAACTTCCGGGTGTAGTAAGCGCAAGGGTGGAGTAGAGGAGGCTCTCCGTGGTATTGTGAGAGCACTGCTCCCATCCCGGTGGTAGAGGCGTCCACCTCAACGATGAAGGGGAGCTCAGGATCGGGATGAGTGAGGATGGGAGCAGTGCAAAAGGCTTGTCTGAGCTTGTCGAATGCAGCTCGAGCTTCTGGAGTCCAGGACAGGGACTTGGGTTTCAAACGGAGCATGGAAGTGAGTGGAGTACATTTACATTTAGTCATTTAGCAGACGCTTTTATCCAAAGCGACTTACAAATGAGAATAGTAGAATCAGTCAAATCAACAGGAGAACAAAAGTATGTAAGTGCTGTGTGAAGTCACAGTTATGTCAGTAAAGTGCTCGTAGCAAGGACATTTTTTTTTTTATATATATAAATACACAAATAGATGGAAGAATAGAAATCAAGGTAAGTGCTACCATTACTGGGTCAAGTGTTGATGAAAAAGATATGTCTTTAGCATTTTTTTGAAAATGGCTAGAGACTCAGCTGCTCGGATAGAGCGTGGCAGGTCATTCCACCAGCCAGGAACAGACCCGGAGAAGGTCCGTGAGAGTGATTTTGTGCCCCTTTGTGATGGCACCACAAGGCGTCGTTCACTTGCAGAACGCAAGTTTCTGGAGGGCGCATAAGTCTTAAGTAGTGAGTTAAGGCATAGCGGTGCAGATCCAGCGGTCGTTCTGTAGGCAAACATTAGAGCCTTGAATTGGATGCGAGCAGCTACTGGCAGCCAATGCAGACTGATGAAGAGAGGAGTGACGTGCGCTCTCTTCGGTTCGTTGAAGACCAGTCTTGCTGCAGCATTCTGGATCAGTTGTAGAGGCTTGACAGTGCATGCTGGAAGGCCAGCCAAGAGAGCATTACAGTAGTCCAGTCTGGATAGAACAAGAGCTTGGACAAGAATTTGTGTGGAATGCTCCGATAGGAAGGGACTAATCTTCCTGATGTTGTACAAGGCAAATCTGCAGGACCGGGCCATTGTCACAACATGATCTGTGAAGCTTAAACAATCATCCATCACCACTCCAAGGTTCCTGGCTGTCCTGGAAGGAGTAATGGTTGACGACCCAAGTTGAATTGAAAGGTTATGATGAAGTGTTGGGTTGGCACCGACCACAAGCAGTTCCGTTTTTGCAAGGTTGAGTTGAAGGTGGTGGTCCTTCATCCAGGCAGAAATGGCTTTCAGGCAGGCTGAGATGTGAGCGGCAACCGTCGGATCATCTGGTTGGGATGAGAGGTAGAGTTGTGTGTCATCAGCATAACAGTTGAGTGGCCACTCTTGAATCCAGACTGGTGGTTGTCAAGGAGGTTGTTCTGTGTGAGATAAGTAGACAGTTGGTTGAATACAACTCTCTCAAGTGTCTTAGCAATGAAGGGAAGAAGGGATACTAGTCTGTAGTTTTCTAAAAGTGCTGGATTCAGAGTGGGTTTTTTTAATCAGTGGGGTAATCCTAGCCTGCTTAAAAGCTGTGGGAAATGTTCCAGTGTGAAGGGAAGAATTGATAATGTGAGTGAGTGCAGGAAGAATTGAGGAGGAGATGGCCTGAAGAAGATGAGTGGGGATAGGGTCTAGCGGACAGGTAGTAGGGTGGTTGGAAAGGATGAGTTTTGAGACATCTGTCTCAGAGAGCATGGAGAAGGAGGGGAGAATTTCTGTGGTTTCCGTTAAGATGTTATTGTCAGTGTGTGGTGTGGAGAATTGGCCGCTGATGGTTGTTATTTTGTGTGTGAAGAATGTGGCAAAGTCATCAGCTGTAAGGGCTGATGTGGGAGGGAGGGGAGGAGGGCAAAGAAGAGAAGAGAAGGTTTTGAAAAGTGTGCGGGAGTCAATTGAATTGTTAATTTTAGTGTGATAGTATGAGGTTTTAGCATTGGAGATATTAGTAGAGAAAGAAGAAAGGAGTGACTGATATAAGCTAAGGTCAGTAGGATCTTTAGATTTGCGCCACTTCCTCTCTGCAGTCCTGAGTCTAGACCGATGCTCACGGAGAGCATCAGAGAGCCAGGGGGGCAGAGGGGGTGGCGCGGGCTGGTCTGGTTAAAAGGGGGCAGAAGTCATCTAAGCAAGATGTTAGAGTGGTGCAAAGAGTGTCAGTAGCATTGTTAGTGTCTAGTGATGAGAACTGGTTAGGGGGAGGAAGTGTGGATGAAACCAAAGAGGATAGGAGGGATGGTGAGAGGGAGCGTAGGTTTCGCCGAAAAGTAACATGTGGTGGAGTGTGTTGAGTTAGGGGTCAGGTTGAGATTAAAAGTGATGAGAAAGTGGTCTGAGGTGTGTAGTGGAGTAACCAGTGTATTGTCAGTGGAGCCACAGCGTGTGTAGATGAGGTCCAATTGGTTACCTGATTTGTGGGTAGATGAGGTAGCCACTCGCTTGAGATCAAATGAGGCAAGCAGAGTGTGGAAGTCAGCAGCCTGAGGTTTGTCTAGATGGACGTTGAAATCTCCAAGTACTAGCAGATGAGTACCATCCTCCGGGAAGGATGAGAGTAGCACATCTAACTCCTCCAAGAAGTTACCTAGCTGACCTGGGGGACGATAAACAACTACAACATGGATTTTAGTAGGGTAGGTGATGGTAATTGCATGTGATTCAAATGAGCCATTGTCACAGAGAGATGGTAAAGGATTGAACTTCCATTCATTGGACATAAGCAAACCAGTACCACCACCCCTCCCAATCTGGCGTGAGGTGTGAGAGAAAGTGAAATTAGAGTATTGGGCTGCTGGTGTGTCAGTGTCCTCTGGTTTGATCCATGTCTCAGTCAGAGCCATGAGATCGAGACCTGAATAAGTAGCAAAAGCTGTAATGAAGTCTGCTTTGTTTACAGCAGATTGACAATCCCAAAGCCCAATAGAAATAGAAAATGATGTACTAGATGACATGGGTAAAATACGCAGGTTGTTATGGTTGCACTGAGTAGCAAGGATGCTGAAGTTCTGGATGAATCGGCGATAGAAGTTTGCGAAGCCGAGGAATCGTTTGAGCTCCTTTACTGTCTGATGTTGAGGCCAACTCTGGATGGCTTGGACCTTCCCCTGGTCCTTCTGGATACCATCGGCGCTCAGGATGTAACCGAGGAACTGGACCGTGGGGCGATGTAACTCACATTTCTCGAGCTTGAGGTACAGATGATATTTCCTGAGCTGTTGTAGGACCCGCATCACATGGTGGCGATGTTCAGCCAGGTTCCGGGAGAAGATCAGGATGTCGTCAATATATACGATCACGAATCGATGGAGGAACTCCCGGAACACCTTGTTCAGAAGATGGACCCTTGGAAGATGGACGTGAGTTGGACAGGCCATACGGCATGACCTGATATTTGTAGTGGCCAGTAGGGGTGATGAAAGCCATCTTCCACTCATTGCCCTCTCAGATATGAACGAGGTTGTAAGTGCTCCGCAGGTCCAGTTTAGTGAAGATACGAGCCCCATGGAGTTCCTTGAGAGCGGCAGGGAACAGGGGAAGTGGATAAGGGAATTTCACTGTTTGTTCATTAAGGGCTCGATAAATCGATGCATGGCCGCAAGCCCCCGTCCATCTTACCCACAAAGAAGAAGCTCGAAGCCGCTGGTGCAACATGCAACTTCGGTTCACTAACCGGGGCCTTAGGAATGTTGGAGACAATTTTGATTACAGGCTGGACTCCATTTCAGAATCTCGCTGGTATCCCATCTGACTTCTGGAGAGTGTTGCGTGAGCCAGGGGTGCCCCAGGATGATATCGACAGTGGGTCCCTCCAGTACCAGAAAGGATATTTGTTCACTGTGAAGACATCCAATTTGTAGTGTGAGAGGTGGTGATATGAACGTGACCCGCCCACGTCCTTGCGGTTTTCCCTCGATGGTTTCTACTTTCAATTCCTCATGGCGTTGAAGGGGCAATCCAAGTCGTTTCAATAGGGTAGGTGAGATGAAGTTGCCCGAGGAGCCAGAGTCGAGGAGGGCACGCACTGAAACGATATAACGTGGGGTGAGCAATTGCACTTCTAGGAGAGTTAAGTTAGAGATGGTAGGCTCTAATTGTATGGTACTCACCGCAGAATGTGGGGGACTTGAAGGACACATACGGATGCAGTGCCTGGGAACTCCGCAATACAAGCATAATCCCTAAAAGTCATCGAAAGAGTTAACTGTTTTAGAATCTGGAGGTACTTGCTTGAGTCGACTTTAAATGTAAATCTCCTCGTCGGCGTGGAGAGAAGGGTTTTCGGAGTCGATGATTTGTTGCAGGGTCTTTTCAGGTCCGGATTGTGTCAGGTAAAAAACCACTCACGTTTGAGCTTGCTGGCAAAATGAAAGGAAGTCTCTTTGTCATGGCTGCAGTTAAAGTTGAAGTGGCAAAAGTCGTTGGTTGAACTTTGCAGCAAAACTTAGAACACAAGACTCTCAACGGGAAAGAAAATTAAGTAGAAGAAAAGAAGAGTGAAAGTTGGATGGCTTAAATGAGCTGCTTGTCTGTCCTTTGTCAGCTTGGTCTTGTCTTTGTTTCTTCTTCTTCTTGTTACTCCATTGTGTTACTTTTTGTTCTCTGGTTACTAGTTCTTTGTCTTGTGAAATGACTATTTAAACTTAGGTGTTTGACCCACCTCTGAGAGGAGTTCTGGCCAATCAGATATCGTCCTGTTTCAAAAGGTGGCTTTTCTCCACCCCAATCATAACATGAGTGTTATCTCCGGTCTCTGGAATTGCCAGCTTTGGCAGAGAGTACCGTTTTAGACAATTTCTATTAAATGGAATATGATACATTTTACACAGATTTCATTCAAGCCATGATTTCGAGGAGAGGAAGAGAACTAAAAACATATTTGACACGAAACACTGTCATTCAACCATTCAATAGTTACAGTTACATGAGTTGTGGGTGTTCTAGAACATAACTGGTCACATGTAGCATGTGTAGACATGGCATCAAATTTATGCAGTTAAAAAAAATGTTTGATAAGTCCATTTCAAATTGTTTGGAGCAATTTGATGCAGTTTTAGTTGTAGAACAGTCTTTGTTGGTTTTTCTGTAAAGTTTGGTCACTCAGAGAAATAAAACAGCATTGAAAACTGCATTGTCTCTGTCTCTTTTGATATGGAGATCAAAGACTTATCTTTTGGTGACCATTTGGTTTGTCACAAATAGCTTAAGTTTGTCACCTCTCCTTCGGTCAGGAAGCATGGGTGTCATAAAAGTACCAAGCAGGGGTTATTAGGGAATTATGTTTTGAAAGAATCATCTGAATGATTCATTTGTCTGGTTCATCCACGTTTCCTACAAGATGAATCAACAACACAGCAGAGAAAGCAGTCCAGGTAAGTGGGTTTGGAGTTGAAATGTCTTGGTACAGCTTATCTGTGAATGATGCAGTCTTTGTTTCTTTTCCAGGAGATCCAGTAACCAACAAGCATGGAGACGATGGAGAGCAGAGGCCGAGGAGGGCCAGGATGGTTGGTGGGAACAACTGGTGAGTAGAGAATGCGTAAGACGATCCAGGAACACAACAAGGTAAAGTTGAGACCAGACAGTGAATGAACAGGAGGAGTGCAGTTTTGTAGGGTAGACTGGTGATTGATGACAGGTGCAGGGAATTAGTAATCAGGTGATTGCGAACTGGTGAATGTGGTGAGTGATGACGGTGGTGACTGGGTTGACTCCCTGACAATAGTGTATATATTATTATTTTATCTACTGTTGCTTTTATTAGCTTTCACTTACAACACAGAATATTTATACAGCAATTCTCTCAGATGCAAAAAGTATTCACTCATTATAGCACAATGTTTATCATTGTTTGTAACCAAAGCATCACTTTTCATGTATAAAAAATTTGTGTACACATGAAAGCCGACAAGAACAAAAGAAAGACTGTCGCCTACCACCTACTTTGTAAAATTCCCTTTATCAGTGGTTCTTGTCTTAACAAAGCTGTGAAAGCCGTATTGTAGAATGCCGTATTGTTATTTATTAAGTGGTGCTTGCAAATCTATTATACCTATTCTATCATACAGTGTGCTACCGTATGACTTTTAACGAATTGGGTATGATGTAAAAAAACCAATAGACATCAAAAAGTGATCCAAATCTTTGGATCCGAATGTCATCGGTTTACACAGTCTGTGTTTTGACAACCATATCGCAGCCTGGTTCATTCAACAACTTACATGCAGTATTCACACTGCTACTTACGGACTACAGTTTTTAAAATTGCTTACACACTAAAAGTGGTACTTGAGGCCTACTTGAGGCCTACTCAGTGTAACCATTCACTCATGTAGCTAATCTTGAGACTAAGTGTTTACATTATCTGATTTACACTCAGTTTGTAATTGTAAAACAAACTTTTTACAAAATGCTAAACACAGTTCCCTACATTAGACACACCACTCAAAACTAACAGCTCTTATGTTTCATTTGGGAAACACTAGCATTTAAATGGCACTCATTTCCTGATTACCTACACCCAACAATCATGTTTGAAAACATACATAATTAATTCACTTAGAAATCAAAACTCTTTGTTTTGAGAAAGAATTAATATATTTTCACCCCCTTGCATTTCTGTTTATAGTGTAAATATAACCTAACCAATTTGATTACTTGGAAAAAAAAAAAATAATAATAATAATAAAAAATAAAAAAACTCACCTCTATCACCAAATCTCACCTATTTCAATACAGATTGTTTCAAATTCAAAGCAGCTTCACAATGGTAACAAATTCAAATTCTCTGAAAAGCAGCTCTAACAAGCTTATAGTGTCATTATACAGCTCAAGTCAGTTCAGTTTAATAACTGTAAAATTCATCAACTGTGCATACATACTGTATATACAGTGTATTTGTGCACATACATGTATGTGCGAGTGCTATGACCACAGCCAAATCACCCTGTAGCCCAAAGGTGCGTTCCATTCGACCGTAAGTAGACTGCAAAGTGGACTTCACAGGGTATTTCGCCATCTTAAGTGAGATTCCAATCCGAAGGAAGCGAACATGTTCAGTTCGAAGGGCACTGCGAATGGCATAGGGAATAAGGGAACATCGATACATCACTTCACAGAAAGTAGAGAGGAAAAATCACCCAACTGTCATTGCGTACCACGTCACCAATCAGAACTAACAATGGAGTTTTTAAACGGCTCTGCAATGGAAGAATTTATGTATTCGTTTTGAGATTTCATAAATTTTGTTATTATTATACCAACTAGAATATTCATGAATGGTTACGGCGATGAATGCTACATTTGTATTTTCTAATGTATGAATAGGCATGACAGAGTAAAACTGTTGAGAAGCAGCTGAGGCTCTGTCATTTTTTATTTTACTTTTCTTTTTTTTACCTCAGGATTGTTTACTATGCGGCTGAGTGTGGAAAGAAAATGTACAAGACCCAGTTACACACAGTTAACCAAATTATTTTCATATGGCATGACAGTTAGTACCGCTTCAAATCTATTAATAGTCAATTAATAGCCACAGTAGTCATACAAGTATATAATAAACATATACAGTATGTTTTTAAGATATTACATTAGATACATAATGTGTGTTTTGTATATGTATTTTATGTTTTTGTTTATGTATTATATATATTTTAAATTCGAAAGTAAAGTAAATTACAATATCAATGTGTTATGTCATAATCTGCGTGACCCCATCGTTGACTTTCTTTGATGATGTTTGCAGGGCGTTCCAAATTAGCGATTATTGTCAGCGAAGTCAACACTGTGCAGGGACCCTGTCGAATGGAACGCAGCTCAAGACCCACTGAAGCGAAGCAGGGTTGAGCATGGTCAGTACCTGGATGGGAGACCTCCTGGGAAAACCAGGGCCCATATGTATAAAACTTAAAAAGAGTAGGAGACTTTTATAAAAAAGCTAAAAGCAACTTTTAGTAAAGTATAAGACTGATTCTTATGTGCTGACTTAAGTGTTGTGAACTAAGGACTATAATAAACACAAAATTATACTGTGTTTTCAATTCATACTTGCAGCCGGAGGGCGCTCTGCCCCTTTAGTCCACAAATGCCTCCTAAAGAAGAACAGGCCATGTGACAATCCAGGAACTAACAGAGGCCAGAGATCGCTAACTATGGCTATGCAAAACACTTTTCAAGACAATAAATACACGATTGAGATGATGTATGCATGTATTGACTGAATTTGCGTCTGAATAGCGCTCGCTCCGTGGGCCTGGCCGCATTAGCGGATTATGAGCTGAATCACAGACTTCTGACATGGCTCTCTTTTCATACAGATTACATAAACAGAGAAAATTTGTTTTCGATTTGACTTTTTTTAAAAAGTTTTTTTAAACATAAGTCTCATTTTTGTGTCATTAATTTTCTAAAAACTATCAGATTGGACTTCGTTCAGACGGAGACGAGAGATCACGCATCATGTTAGTTTTCTTTATTTTACAAAAAGCACACCATTTTGTTTTTACTCTGAGTGTACACAAGTAAAAGAAGATATTCAACAGATTCAAATGGTGTATAACTCTTAATTGTATGTGCAACATTGATGGAGTATTTTGAGTCTCTTTCACACTGGTAAGAAAAAAACTGCGGTGGTATTGCCAGTGATACCTCAAACCGATGACATTCTACTTGTGTGTTTCTGGATTCGGTCGTTACCAGGCACCGAGGGATGGTCACGATCGCTGCATCACGTGTCTGGACTTAAAGCACGCTGAGGCAGCGTTCTTGGATGAGCCATGTACCCATTGTGGGAAGATGACCATCTTGGAGTTGCGATCGAGACTCCAGTTCCTGCAAAGTAGCGGAGTCCCAGTGCCGCTGCCTCGTTCTAATCCTCCTCAGAGGGTTGCTTCAGGTAGCGGCACTGGTGATCTGAGGATTACAGTGAGCATGCTTCCTTCAGGGAACCAGCCCTCTAGGAACCCTCACTCCTCCTGCACTCCGCAGCCAGTAGAGCAATCTCAGTGGGCCATTTCAAAGGTGTGCACCATCCGTATCCTTCGGAGCTCCCCCCGATGACTGGATGTCGATAGCTGCATCGGAGGATGAGCCAGATTTTTCTGGAGATGACGAGTTGGTGCAGTTGCCTCCTTCGGGAATGGTAACTGTGCCCGATTCGGATCCGGAGATGATGGCTATGCTTTCCCGGGCTGCCAACAGGGTCAGGCTCGTGTGGAATCCTCCACCGTGTCCCGAGCCCTCGCGGTTGGACGATTGGTATCTCGGGGTGGCGCATGCTGGTTCTCAGCCACCCACCCCAGTTCCTTTCTTCCCGGAGGTGCATGAAGAACTCACCGGTACATGGACGGCACCTTTTACTGCCCGAAACCGTTCCGGTGGGTCTGCGGAGAAGGGTTATACGCGCATCACCCCTGTGGAACGGGCTGTTGCTTTGGAACTGTGCCCTAACTCCACCTGGCAGGGGGAGAACTGTCTCTCCCTTCCCGGGCCTGTAAGCTCTCGTCGGATCTTACCGGCAAGGCTTACCAGGCCTGCGGGGAAGCCACTTCCGCCCTACACGCTATGGCGCGGGTGGTCACTATCCACAAGTTCTCCAGAAACTTTGTGCTGCGACGGACCTCGCGCTTCTTGCGACAAAGGTTACGCCGCGGTCAGTGGGTCGTGCAATGTCCACTATGGTGTTCCAGGAACACCATCTCTGGGTGTGTCTGGCCGACATGAGGGATACTGACAAAGTCAGATTCCTTAATTTCCCCGTGTCCCAGACCGGCCTCTTCGGCGACGCGGTCGAGAACTTTGACCAGCAGTTCTCAGCTGTACAGAAAGAGTCTGAGGCCATCAATCACATCCTGCCGTGGCGGTCAGCAGCAGCAGCCTCCATCCAAGCGGCGCAGCGGCGCCATGCCCAGCCCGTCCAGGCCCCCGCCAAGAAGGGTGGTAAAGCCAAGAGCAAGAGGCCCTAGAGACGGGCAACCCAGAAATGGATGGGACTGCTCTTCAGGAGATGGTGACCGCACCACTCCTTCCCCCGGAGGAGGGCCGGGTGGTAAATCCTTTGTTTCGTTTTGTTTCTGTTCCGCCGCTTTCTGTTCCTCAACAGCCAGCGGTACCCAAATTCTGAAAAAATGGCAAGGCAAGGCAATTTAATTTGTATAGCACATTTCATACACAATGGTAATTCAAAGTGCTTTACATAAAGACGAACCAAAGGCAACCAAAGCCTCTCCTGCACCCTCTGTCCAACCATGGAACCAGGTAGGTGTTGCACAGCACACTCTGACCCCGCTTCGGGCCGCCTCTTAGAGAGAGCCTCCCGAGCCGCGTCCCTGCAATCCACCTCGCTGCCCCACTGCGGGTACGCCTACGGTCCCTTTGATCCCGTTTGAGCTGGTGCTCAGTCACCTCCGCCAGTTGGGCCTTCAAGTCAACTGGGAAAAGAGCAAACTCTCTCCTGTGCAGAGGATCTCTTTTCTCGGTATGGAGTTGGATTCAGTCGAACAGACAGCACGCCTCACAGAGGAACGTGCTCAGACGTGTTGAACTGCCTGAATACGTTCAAAGGCAGGACAGCGGTCCCACTGAAATTCTTTCAGAGGCTCCTGGGGCATATGGCAGCCACAGCAGCAGTAACCCTGGTCGGTTTGCTTCATATGAGACCTCTTCAGCACTGGCTTCATGGCCGAGTCCCAAGATGGGTGTGGCAACACGGTACGTTCCGAGTGGCAATCACTCAGGAATGCCGCCAAACCTTCAGCCCGTGGTCAGACTCCTTGTTTCTTCGGGCAGGAGTGCCCCTAGAACAGGTGTCCCAGCATGCTGTGGTGTTCACAGATGCCTCTGCCACCAGCTGGGGTGCCACGTACAACGGGCATGCAGTATCAGGGGTTTGGACAGGCCCGCAACTGCATTGGCACATCAACTGCCTCGAGTTGCTAGCAGTACGCCTTGCCCTGAGTCGCCTGAAAGGGCCGTTACGGGGCAGGCATGTGCTGGTCCGCACGGACAATACTGCGACTGTTGCGTACATCAACCGTCAAGGTGATCTACGCTCCCATCTCATGTCACCCGCCATCTCCTCCTTTGGAGTCAGAAGCATCTGAGGTCGCTTCGCGCCATTCATGTTCCTGGTGTGCTCAACCGTGTGGCCGACGAGCTCTCACGAGCTGCCGGGAGAGTGCCGACTCCACTCCCAGGTGGTCCAGCTGATTTGGAGAGAGTTTGGAGAGGCTCAGGTAGACTTGTTTGCCTCGCCAGAAACCTCTCCCTGCCAGCTGTTTTACTCCCTGTCGGAGGGAACACTCGGGACAGATGCACTGGCACACAGCTGGTCCCGGGGCCTTCGCAAATATGCGTTTCCCCCAGTGAGCCGACGTGCACAGACCTTGTGGGAGGACGAGGAGCAGGTCCTGCTAGTTGCGCCCTATTGGCCTAACCGGACCTGGTTCCCGGAACTCTCGCTCCTTGCGACAGCCCCTCCCTGACGCATACCTCTGAGGAAAGACCTTCTTTCTCAGAGACGGGGCACTCTTTGGCACCCGCATCCAGACCTGTGGAAACTCCATGTCTGGTCCCTGGATGGGACACGGAGGTTCTAGGTGACTTACCCCCCGAAGTACTTAACACCATCACTTCGGCACATGCACCGTCTACGAGATGTGCTCATGCCTTGAAGTGGAAACTTTTCGTCGAGTGGTGCTCTTCTCACCGAGAAAATGTTCGATCAGAGTCGTGCTTTCATTCTTGCAGCAAGGGTTGGAGCGTAGGCTGTCTCCCTCCACCCTCAAAGTTCATGCTGCCGCAATTTTCGCATACCACGACCACATCGATGGCAAGTCTGTTGGTAAGCACGACTTGGTCGTCTGGTTCCTTAGGGGGGAGAGACGATTAAATCCTCCTCAACTCCCCGTGGCGGAGTGTCTGGGGCCAGGCCTACACTTCGATGTATCCTTGAGAACCGGGTTTAGGCTGGGTACCATATATGTGACCCTACAGGGATCCCATATGTTTAGTTCTACGATTGCTCGTAAGCGAAGCCCGTGTCTTTCCCTCTGGGAGAACCCACCTCTCATCAGGTTGGAGTCACCCCAGATCTTCCATATGTAGTACAGCCCTATGGGGTTAGTCCATATGTACTTCTCCACATAACTCCTTCGAGGAAGGATGTGGCTCCGCAGCGCTCCTTTCCAGTGAAAGGGTACGCTTTCCCAGTGTTATCCAATAGTCTCACTGAGTGGGTTTTGGAGAACAGCAGTGATCAACACTCTCTGTGTTAACCCTGTCCCACCGTCCTTAGGCAAGGGGGTTCAGGTGGCTTACAACAGAGCGCTGGTAGGGGGCAGCCCCTGTGGTGCTTTGGTAGGGATTCCTATTTGTCGGTCTGTCCGACGTACGTCGAACGTGACCGACTGAATGGGAACGTCTCGGTTACAAAGGTAACCCTTGTTCCCTGAAGGAGGGAATGGAGACGTACGTCCCGTCGCCACAGTCGCTGTACCCCGCTGATGCTGCCGCCTATCTGGTTCAGCTCCTCAGCGAAAAACCTGAAGATGCAACGCACCTGCTGCTCATTATATACCTGCGGTGCGAGGCGAGCAGCTGCTGCATATGATTGCATGCCAATATGCATTGGCTCGTTTTAGTTACACTCGAAGCAGATTGGCCTCTGTAGCAAGATTCCAATTCGTCAGTCTGTCCAAAGTACGTCTCCATTCCCTCCTTCAGGAAACGAGGGTTACCTTTGTAACCAAGATGTTCTTGTCACATTACCTGCGGTGTGCTTGCAGCATTTGAAAAGTTCAGATGTTTTCATCTTGCCACGGCATATGCGCGCCTGGACAAAACGAGCACGCCACGCCATATGCGCGTCACTTCTATAATGAGCTTGCTTGCCACGCGCCTACATTTGAAATAACGAATTTGCACACGCAAAAGCGATATGTGAAAGGCCACTTAGTCAAACAATTCAGCCCAACATTAATCAGCGCTGACAAAGATGATGACTGTACCACACATTACATCATGTACCTACCTAGACAAAACAAGTAGTAGTAGTCCTTGGACACACCGACACTCTCACATGTTACCAGAAGTTGAAGACACACACACACATACATGGTAAGGTTTGATTCTTAAGTCGTATGAGCTCAAGCCATCCTAGAGATTGTTGTTTGACCTATGTCTATAAATATTACCCTTCTTCCTGAATAAATCTGAGAATGCTTTGTACCACACTTGATCTGTGTCTGCTTGGTCATTCTCCTGAGATCTCGCGCTGCTGCTGCCACACATCATGGGTGTTGAGGCGCCTGTTTCTAAACTGATGACTGAGACTACAAATATTCTACCTATGATTGAGATTTTAATCAAACAGTTTGGGGGCTCGTCCGGGATCTTCCCAAGAAACACGGGACTAAGAGGTCATCCTTCATCAAAGGTAAGTTGTTTTTAACGATTTCCTGTGTTGGTAGGATTGATTGAACTCATCTCATAATAGGTAGTGTTTTCCATGGATGGAGCTCTAAGAGTTAGCCCAGGAAGATTTGTCTGTACGGGTACTGTTTAAACGCTACCTGACAAATATTTTGGTTATCCCTCCGGTGCGAGGAATATCCGTGCAGATCCGCTCTGATGGATATCCGTTTAGATCTGCTCAGACGGAAATTGAAGAAGTTTTTGGTGTGATAAAATAGAGCATAATATAGTATAAAACAGTGTGTGGTACTTTACAATTAAAATCATAGGAAAAATTAGGCCTTCATGTACTGAAAAACATGTGTCTGTTCAGCAGAGGGCCTGGGTCAAAATAGATTTTGCTATGCAAACGGAAACTTGAAAGCGTGTGTGTATGTGAATTCAAGAGTCTATTTTTAAGCTTGCAGAAAGAGAAATATATGGTAAAAAAACTTGGCCCCATGTATAAATATGAGCCCAAAAGGATGGGCAGACAGCTGTGTTAACTGCAGATGTAGCACGCTCCGCTTGTAATAAAGCGTATATTCTGAATCTAAGATTGAGAAGAGTTTTCATTTTTATGAAAAGAAGAAACTACAACATTTGGCACCCCAGATGGGACATTATTGAAGCATAAGTGAAAACCACACTCTTCGGTAATCAACGCAAAAAAAGTGGCCACAAGGTAAGCGATTTATGCTTATTATTTGTGTTGAATACCCAAGAGGTCATTGTGGTAAAACACTTAAAATCTTTTCCAAATTTAAAAAGAACTAAAAGACAATAATCTTTGATTCAGAATAATTGCATGAAGTGTGATAGGCCTGGGAATCACTGGTGGTAAAATCAGTGGATCTGTGTTAATGCATGCACATGGATGGAAAAAGTTTGTTCACAATTACCGCGTTATATTGAACAAAAGTACGATAAACGGTCGGCTAGGGTGAACGGGTTTAAAAATTTTCTTTGTATTCTTTAAGAATATGGGTTTATTTTCTTTGTATCGTTCTACATAAATAGAAAGATATGGGTTTAATTATTTTGTATTCTGTCTGAAAAAAA
>RJVU01054598.1:108299-119292 GCA_003731715.1 Anabarilius grahami
AAAAAAAAAAAAAAAAAAAAAAAAAACTAAACAAAAGTCAGAAGAATATGGTTTAAAACTTTTTCTTTGTATTCTTTAGGAATATGGGTTTATTTTCTTTGTATCGTTCTAAATAAATAGAAAAGATATGGGTTTAATTATTTTGTATCATTCTAAATAAATAGATAGAAGGATATGGGTTTTATTTCTTTGTATTCTCTGAAAATCGGACGAATATGGTTTAACGTTTTCTTTGTATTTTCTGGTGAAAAATCAAAAAATATGGTCTAGAGCTCAAAGGGATTGAGACTAGGATTATCTATGATACCGCTTTGTTGTTGATCAGCAAAGGACTGAATGGATAGGTAATGGTTTTTATTTTGATGTATTTATATTAATGGCATATAGACTTAGAAGTTCAAAATAGGGAGTGACAGTTACAGTGTTAGAGGCCTCTCTGTCTGTGTGTGTGTGTGTGTCTCTCAGAGTTTAAAAATAAGCTCCTTTGCTTTGGACTGTGAAAATTTGATACTTGGTTACTGAAACAGTTTGTGAGTAGAATAAGAGATAAATTGCAGTCCAGGGAAAAGGAGATAAATAAATGGAATGATTGTATGAGCCCTGTGAGGACAAAATGAGCCCTTTAGGGACAAGATGAGCCCCAAGGGACAAGTGTGAAAGGAGAAAGGAAAATTGTCCAATTCTGAATAAAGGACGAAAGTCTTGAATGTGTTGATTGTGGTGTGAATGTGGAGAAAGAATTAGCTAAGATATTAGCTGTGCAAAATACAATTGATAAAATAATATTTAATTTGTGGAGTTGCACCAAAAATAAAAAAAATAAGATAAAATAATAAGAGATTAAAAAGAAGATATATTGTTTAAAATTACTAAGAAATTAGCATATAAAACTTGTAAAAATAATTTACAGGAAAGGAAATAGAGAGGAAAAATTTGAAATTGTAATATAATTACAAATAGATTGAGAAATTAATTTGAATAAAGAACTAAATAAATAAAATAGAAGTATAAAATAAGATTAGTTAAATTAATTAAAAATAATGGCAGCCACTACACCAGTGGAAATGTTAGGGTCAAAATACCCATTATGTAAGGATTTAATAAACAAAATGTCTAGTAAATGGCAAAAGAGAACTCAAGATCTGATGACAAAATGGCCTAAAGAAGGAACATTTGATGTGTCATTATGTGAGGAAATGGAAACTCTCATAAAAAATTATAAAGTAAAAGATAGAAATGTAAAAAGACAAAATAGAGAATCAAAAAGAGAAAAAGAAAAGGCAGTACTGGCATTGTTCAAACAAGAGGGAGAAGGAATTTTGAAAAATATAAAACAGGCAAGGAAAATATTAAAAGAAGTGGATAAAGAAACAAAGAAAAAAGAAGACATGATTGCTAAACCACCTCCATATATACCTCCAGAAGGTCAGTTTCCAATATTAAAGGGACTTGTAGAAGTAACAGGAGCAATGCAAATGGAGGGACAAGTGGAATTAGAAAAAGAAAGACGATTAGGACCAGATGTAAGACGGAAAACAACACAAAGTAAACAATCTAGCAAAATTCTGCCATTAGATTGCTATGAACAGGCACGAAGTGCATTAGAAAAAATAAAAACAGACTATGCAGGGAAACCTCTTAGAAAAGGACATGAAGAAATTGATATGCGAGCTCAGATAATTGAAGAAACCATAGATCAAAGAATCAGAGAAACAGAAAAATTAATAAACGATACAGATAAATTAGTAAAGGATAGAACTAAACTATTAGAAAGTTTTCATGAGGAAAGTGAAGAGGGGGAATCATTTGATGAAGGAAGATGGTCACATAGTAGAGAAAGAGGTACACTTAGACCGTTAGCAAAGCAGTTACCAATTCTGATTAAAGGAACACAGGGACATTACGTTCCATGGGCTTCACAGGACCTTGATGGGCTGGTTAATCGTCTCCCTGACATTCATGAAGGGGCTGGAAAATGGATAAAAGTATTTGAGGAAGAGACCATGGGCAAACTGTTAGCAGTGGGGGATATCAAAGCACTTCTGGCAAGAGTTATAGGTGGAACAAAAATGGAGGAAATTCTTGGAGCATCTGAACTAGACAGAGCTGTGAATTCTTTTCTGATGGATGGGACTGTGTTTGATATGTACCGCCCAGCAGTGTGGCAGACATTGCGACATGAATATCCTACAAAAATAGACCCGAAAGCATTAAAGGGTGAAGAATTGGGAGACTCTGAGAGTCCATTTGCATATGTGCAGAGACAGTTAAAAAGATGGAAGCAAGAGACTGAAGGGAATCCTGAGGGAGACCCATTAATGGCTACACTGTTCAGAAATGCTATAGTAGATGCAATGCCACAACCAGTAAAAAGTAAACTGGAAGATGTGGTCGGTCTAAACTCCAAAACACATAAGGAGTTTTGTGATCATGTGACTCATGCTGTTGATCAGTACAGAAAAAATGAACAAAAATTGAAAAATCAAGAAAAAGACTTGCAAAGAAAACTGACTCAGTTACAACTTGAACAATTAACAAGTAGTCACAAGAAAAAGATTCAAGCTACAGTACAAAAGGAAGGAGCCTCAGAACAAATGACAGTGGCTACTGTAAACGTTCCACCATCAACTGTGCAAACCCCACCTGCTATGATCTCTCCAAACATGCAACAGTTCCCGACACCCACTGTCAATGTGTATGCTCAGCAGCCAGGGCCATGGACAAAAAATCCACCACAAGGGGGACAGAGAGGAAGAGGAATACCTAATAATTTTCCTCAAAGAGTGTGTTGGAGATGTGGCCAGACAGGACATAGCAAAAGGTATTGCCATATTGGTCCAATACAACAGTCTTTCGGGGGAGTGAAGGGGGGAGGATGGCAGCAACCATTTCAAGGTCCTAATAATGGCCCAGTAAATCCATGGGGAGGTCCAAATCAGGGATATTAGGGGTGCCCGGAGAATCCTATAAGGGAGAATCAACTTCCAATTTTATCTAATAATGCTAATCAAGAACCTATGATGGAGGTTGAAATAGAAGGTAAAACAACACCTATGCTTATTGATACCGGAGCAATTTATTCTTGTATAAAATCAAATTATGCTTCACATCTCCCTTTGTCTGGAAAATTTGCTAAGACAGTAGGATTCTCGGGACAAATACAGCTAATTCCTATGACTGCTCCAGTTTGCATACAAGCTAAAAATAAAAATGTGACCATACCTATCCTTGTGTCAAATGATACTCCTGTAAATTTGTTAGGAAGAGATGCATTATGCAGACTAGGACTCCAAATTTGGTGTTCTCCAGAAGGAGTGTATATAGACTTACAAGGAATAGGAAAACAAATGATGATATCTGAACCAAAAGCAAATGTGTATTGGATAGGACAAATAGAAAATGACGTGAGACAAGTTGTTAATACATGGGGAAAATTCATTGAAGCTCAACTTGTTGAAGCACAGTTACCAAAATCAGAGTTTCATTGTACTATGATATATGACGCTGAGAGAGATTTAAACATAGAAACAAAGTGGCAAAAGGAAACTGGAAAGGAAAAGATTCAGTTAATTTCACATTGTATCATAATAGGAAAACAGGGAGCAGCAATAAGAATAATTGAAAATGAATTTACAAAAAAATGGTTCAATGTGCCTAATTCTGTTCCACATGTTTCCTTATATGTAGAAAAAGATTGTGAAGCAAAAGATTTAGGTCCAATGATGAAAATAGCTGAACAATGCCAGTGGAAATCAACAATAAATCCATTGATTTTTCATTCTGCTGACAAAAATTTTATTAAAATTTTGTATACAACTGACTTCAGTGGTAATCCTCAGGAAATTGTTATAAACAACAAACTTCGAGCAGAAATGATAACAACAACTGAATCAATGGAAATAGTTGAAAATGAACTAATAAAGGAGCTAGAACAACAAGTACCAAATGAATTATGGTCTCAATATGCAACAGATGTAGGCTTAGTGAAATCAGCCAGTCCGATAAAAATACAACTTAAACCAGGAGCATGTTTACCGAGAAAAGTACAGTATCCACTAAAACTTGAAGCAGAAGAAGGAATAAAAGATACTATTGAAGGACTAGTAAAAGCAGGAGTGTTAATAGAAACAAATAGTTATTGCAATACTCCAATTTTTCCGGTAATTAAAGCTGATAAAACTAAATGGCGCCTTGTACACGATTTACGAGCAATAAATGAAATAACAGAAGATTGGCCAGCTGTTGTACCAAATCCACATACATTATTGACAAATGTCCCGCCAGATGCTAAATATTTCACTGTAATTGATTTATGTAATGCTTACTTCAGTATCCCTGTAGCAGAAGACTGCAGATATTTATTTGCATTTACATATGCTGAAAAGCAATATACCTATACTCGAATGCCACAGGGATTCAAACATTCACCTCATATATTTAATCAGGTTCTTAAGGCTGACTTGGAAGATCTAATAATAGACAGTACTCTGTTACAATATGTAGATGATTTAATGATTTGTTCATCAACAAGGGAACAATGTCATAAAGATTCTATTAAAGTACTTACAAAATTAGCACAGGGAGGACACAAAGTATCTAAAGCTAAACTTCAGTATTGTCAACCACAAGTTGAATATTTAGGGAGATTAATTTCATATGGTACAAAAGCAATAGCACCAGCTCAATTAGAAGGTATAAGTAAAGCTCCATTACCACAGACTGTGAAACAGATGATGACCTTTTTAGGAATGACTGGTTTCAGTGCTGAATGGATTGAGGACTATGCTATAAAGACTGCTCCTTTAAGAGAAGTAATGAAACAGGCAGGGGTGCAAGAATTAAGTAATTCATTAAAATGGACTACAGATGCACTGATAGCATTTGAATCTATCAAAAAAGAATTACAAAGGGCACCTGCTGTTGGACTACCTGAATATGATAAGGAATTTCATTTATATGTGGCAAACAGAGTAGATGGCTATGCTTCAGCTGTTCTGATGCAAGACACTTGTAGCGGCAGGAAGAAACAGCCCATAGCTTATTATAGTACCAAGCTGGATCAGGTAGCACAAGGGTATCCCCCGTGTTATCAAGGTTTAGCAGCAGTATATTATGCTTATGAAAAAGCATCAACAATAACCATGGGATATCCAGTAACTATTTATGCTCATCATAAAATTGTGGAATTAATAGAACAAGGAAAATTTGTTCTGACTCAAGCTCGTATTCTTGCATATTCATCATTACTTACATACCCAGATGTTACTATTAAGCGATGTGATACAGTTAATCCAGCTGAAGTAATTCCTTTAGATTTTGAAGGAGAACCACATGATTGTGTAGCTAATTCATTGGCTTTCACTAGATTACGACCAGATCTTGAATCTACACCAATCACGGAAGCTGAGGTTGTTTATTTTGTGGATGGTTCAAGTTTTAAAGATCATCTAGGAAACCATGCAGGATATGCAGTGGTAAGAAAAGATATGGATAATTTTGTACCAGTAATATCCCAACACTGTGCACAGCCGTGCTCTGCTCAGTTAGCAGAATTAAAAGCTCTCACAGTTGCTTGTCAACTAGCAAAGGGACAAATAGCAAATATTTTTACAGATTCAGCATATGCTCATGGAGTTTGTCATCTGTTTGGAGCAGTTTGGAAACAAAGAGGTTTCAAAAGGAGTGATGGTACTCCCATTCAACATGCTGAACAAATAGTTAAATTAATTTCTGCTATGATGCTTCCAAAACAATTAGCAGTAATTAAATGCCAATCGCACAAGAAAGGGAATTCAAGTATAATAAGAGGAAATAATATGGCAGATTTTGAAGCAAAGAAGGCCTCTGGATGTCAGGTTGCAATATTATCTCCAGTAGTGCTGATTAAACCACAATTACAAATAGATGATATTGTTCGAATTCAAGAACGAGCAGGTCCATATGAGCAATCTATGTGGCATCAACGAGGGGCAATAAAAGATGCACAAGATATTTGGCGTTCACATGAAGGACAAATTGTTGCACCAACTGCACTTTTAAATATTCTGATTCCTGATGCGCATGGTTTTGACCATTGCGCGAGGGGGGAAGTGGTAAGGAAAATTAAACAGCAGGGATATTGGTCTCCATATTTATATGCAACTGTAGAAAACTTTTTGTCTGCATGTGAAGTTTGTGCCAAATACAATGTAAGGAAAGGAATAACAACACCAATAGGTCATATTCCGGTGCCAGAAGGACCATTTAAACATTTGGTCATGGATTATGTGGATATGATAAAGCGTGTACAAGGAAAGAAATATATGCTTGTGATAATAGACAGGTTCAGCAGATGGGTGGAGGCAGTGCCATCAGCAGATGAGGGATCAGGAACAGTAATAAAATTTTTGACAAGAGAAGTAATACCTAGATTTGGAATACCATCAGAAATAAGTTCAGACAATGGCTCTGCATTTATCCAAAAAACTGTGAAACAAGTACTACAGCATTTAAGAATAAAACAGCATTTTGGATCGGTGTACCATCCAGCCTCTCAGGGGATTTGTGAGAAATGCAATGGTATTATTAAGGCTAAACTTAATAAAATATGTGCAAGTACGAAACTCAACTGGGTTGATGCGTTGCCGCTGGCACTAATGAGTTATCGCATGCAAACTAACAGAATGACACATCTAACACCGCATGAAATGCTTACGGGTCGACCCATGCCTGTGCCATATTGCAGAAGTCCTTATAAAGGACCCCCGTTAGAACAATTACAAATGGAATTAATATCTTATATGAAGAAACTAACTGCCATACATAAAGCTATATATTTACAGGAAACGAGAAAGCAGCCTAGTGAAGAGACAGAGACTTCATGTCCAGTTGTTCCAGGGGACCAGGTATACTTAAGAGTCTTCAGGAGAAAGTGGAATGAACCTAGGAGAGAGGGTCCTTACACAGTGGTGGTAGCTACTCCAACAGCAGTTCAAGTGGAAGGAAAAACAGCCTGGTATCATCTAAATCACTGCACAAGAGTTCCCAAAGAAAGGAAGGAAAGAGAAGGAGAACAAAGTGAAACAGGCGATACAGAAAGACCAGAGGTACAGAATGAAAGGATGGAGAATGTGGAAATCTCAGAGCAAGATGAGCAGGAAACTGAGCAAAGCAGAGAAAACCAACAATGTGAGAGTAATACGTCCACTAATGCATCTGACAATCATCATATGTTTATTGCATCTGACGATACAAGCTCAAGCTCAAGCTACGAGTACCAACACCACTCAGATTTCCCAGTTATTGACTTCTCAGCCCTCAAATAGTTCGAATAACGACGCAATAATGACCCCAATAGAAAAAGAAGTGGTTAATGAGCAAAAAATATCAAAGCAACATAGAAATGTTAAAGATAAACAAATTGATGATTATAGTAATGAAGATATGTTTTGGGAAACAGCACAAAATAATGAATGGTATAAATGGGCAACATTTACTGCAAGAGAACTAGGAATGGATAATTGTTTGCTATGCTTAAAATAAGAAGTTTAAGAGCAGAAATAGCGGAAAATGCTGGAAGAGATGAAAAAGTATGGGATTGGTTAGATTTGAAATTTGGAGCATTAGGAGCATGGTTTGCTAAATTAGGAATATTTCTAGGAGTTGCTGTTTCAATAGGGGGGTTATTGTTTTGTTGTATACTTCCTATATTACGATCATTAGTTGTCCAAGCTACAACTAAACACATGGAAGTGCAAAAACCTCAAGATGCTGGTAAAATACTTTTAGAGGGCAATCAAGGTATCTATTATCAGGACTGGACTGAAAACCCAAAGTGGATCTTACAAGCACTAGATGCTGAATCAAGTACCTCAAATGAGGACGAAGAGGATGATTGATGAGCAACGCCTTGGGTGTATGTGCTAGCCTAACCGCTCCCCAAGAGCGGCCCTCTACGATACGCAAAGTATCTGGGCTGAAGAAGATGTCATCTTTCAAGAATGTTTAGTAGTTTAATGCATGGAGTGTTGATTTATATGTCATATATACTTGTATCCACCACAAGCAAGGCTGAACAAAATACATGCTCACGCTTATTACATGGGTTGATGTGAAAGTAGATTAGGAAGCCTAAAAATCTTTTACTCTCTTCAGAAGAGAAAAACTGAAAAACAAAGAACATCTGAAAAAGAAAAAACTGGGGAGAGATGTTTGGTTCTATGGCTTCGCCAAAGGATGGTAACATAATCCAGTTATTGGTAGTGACACTGAATGACTTAATTAAGTCAATAGGTAGCATAACTAAGAATGCTGGATTTTGAAACTACCCTCTGGGAAAAGAATAGTAAAATGAGGCTTTTAGCCTCAGAGGGGGGAAATGAAGAAGTTTTTGGTGTGATAAAATAGAGCATAATATAGTATAAAACAGTGTGTGGTACTTTACAATTAAAATCATAGGAAAAATTAGGCCTTCATGTACTGAAAAACATGTGTCTGTTCAGCAGAGGGCCTGGGTCAAAATAGATTTTGCTATGCAAACGGAAACTTGAAAGCGTGTGTGTATGTGAATTCAAGAGTCTATTTTTAAGCTTGCAGAAAGAGAAATATATGGTAAAAAAACTTGGCCCCATATCATATCACATGGTATAAATATGAGCCCAAAAGGATGGGCAGACAGCTGTGTTAACTGCAGATGTAGCACGCTCCGCTTGTAATAAAGCGTATATTCTGAATCTAAGATTGAGAAGAGTTTTCATTTTTATGAAAAGAAGAAACTACAATAAAATCAAAGTGTTGATGGAAATATTCCGTTTGACGAATTAATAAAATTGTCTGAATAATTATTATTAAAGAACTATAAAGAGACCCCTTTGGTGTGGTGTGGCAAATTAAAAATCAAAATTGTGATTAGGTGAAGGATGGGTCAAAAGATATCAAGACCAATACAAGATGAGACACCCCGAAATTGAACGAACCCTATTTATCAAATTTAAAGGGGTGGACTCAGGGAAAAATACAATTGGATCCTTTCCCCGGAGAAGGCTCTTTTAAGCCAGGAGATATGGAAAGTGCTAATTCGATAATTAATGGGGGTTGGGGAGACCCAGAGTGGAATTACAAGTACATGAAAGAGTCGTACAGTAAATGGAAAGAAATGAAAACATATTAGGATAAGGATCTAGAGAGGCCAAAATTATAAAAAAAGGAAAAAAGGGTACCCATACCAGCCCCATGCCCCAGCATCCCCTTCAAATATTTGTCAATATAAGGCTCCTACAGAAGGGGAATTGAAACAACCTCTCATTCCACCAAAATTACATCCCACCCTGTCAGAATGTAGAGGAGATGGATATGCAATGATGAGTGAGACACAACAGCTTGTGGCAGGGGGGGCCACAGCTGCCAGTAAACGGGCAGACTGCGAGTAGGCAAAAGGTGAGCAAAAATCAGACCTGCACCCTGCCAATCACCATCATGTAGATTTTAGCTTTAGGAGACTGGCACAGAGGAGGACCTCAGGTATGGAATCGGAATAATGGAGTTGTGAATGTTTCAAATGCATGTGAACTTTCAACAAAGCGAACTGACCTAGAAGAAGTTAGAGCTGTTTTTCAATTCCAGATGACTACAACAATATTTTTGACTTGATAAATCACACGAAAACCATAATTGTTGATCCACCTGAAGCATATGACTGGGGTAAAGGGATGAGACAATGGTTCTCTGAGAGAGTTGTATTCAACCAACTGTCTACTTATCTCACGCAGAACAACCTCCTTGATGACCACCAGTCTGGGTTCAAGAGTGGCCATTCAACTGAGACTGCCCTGCTCTCAGTCACTGAAGCCCTGAGACTGGCACGAGCAACTTCAAAATCATCGGTACTCATCTTGCTGGATCTGTCTGCTGCTTTTGACACAGTTAACCACCAAATTCTCCTGTCAACACTCATTTCGAAGGGCATCTCGGGAAACGCACTCCAGTGGTTTGAGTCTTACCTCTCAGGTAGGTCCTTCAGGGTATCATGGAGTGGTGAGGTGTCCAAATCACATCATCTTGCTACTGGGGTACCTCAGGGCTCTGTGCTTGGACCACTTCTCTTCTCCATCTACATGTCATCACTAGGATCTGTCATTCAAGATCATGGTTTCTCCTATCACTGTTACGCCGATGACACACAACTCTACCTCTCATTCCAACCAGATGATCCGACGGTTACTGGTCGCATCGCAGCCTGCCTGACAGCCATTTCTGCCTGGATGAAGGACCACCACCTTCAACTCAACCTTGCAAAAACGGAAGTGCTTGTGGTCGGTGCCAACCCAACACTTCATCATAACCTTTCAATTCAACTTGGGTCGTCAACCATTACTCCGTCCAGGACAGCCAGGAACCTTGGAGTGGTGATGGATGATTGTTTAAGCTTCACAGATCACGTTGCGACAACAGCCCGGTCCTGCAGATTTGCCTTGTACAACATTAGGAAGATTAGACCCTTCCTTTCGGAGCATTCCACACAAATTCTTGTCCAAGCTCTTGTTCTATCCAGACTGGACTACTGTAATGCTCTCTTGGCTGGCCTTCCAGCATGCACTATCAAGCCTCTACAACTGATCCAGAATGCAGCAGCAAGACTGGTCTTCAACGAACCGAAGAGAGCGCGCGTCACTCCTCTCTTCATCACTCTGCATTGGCTGCCAGTAGCTGCTCGCATCCAATTCAAGGCTCTGATGTTTGCCTACAGAACGACCGCTGGCTCTGCACCGCTATACCTTAACTCACTACTTCAGACTTACATGCCCTCCAGAAACTTGCGTTCTGCAAGTGAACGGCGCCTTGTGGTGCCATCACAAAGGGGGAAAAAATCTCTCTCACGGACCTTCTCCGGGTCTGTTCCTGGTTGGTGGAATGACCTACCGCGCTCTATCAGAGCAGCTGAGTCTCTAGCCATTTTCAAAAAAATGCTAAAGACATATCTTTTTCGTCAGCACTTGACCCAGTAATAGTAGCACTT
>RJVU01054598.1:119334-169334 GCA_003731715.1 Anabarilius grahami
AAAAAAAAAAAAGCACTTTACTGACATAAGTGACTTCACACAGCACTTACATACTGTTGTTCTCATGTTGAGTTTGATTTGATTCTACTGTTCTCATTTGTAAGTCGCTTTGGATAAAAGCGTCTGCTAAATGACTAAATGTAAATGTAAATGTAAATGGTTCTCTAACTGGGCGACGTACCTTAATTTGTTGTTTCCTGTTGTATTGATGATTTTACTGCTTTTATGTTTGGCTCCATGCATATAACAATCCTTACAGGGAATGATTAAGACAAGTCTTGGAATAGTCTATAGATCACAGTATTAGATTATGATTGTGTTTAGATTTTGCTTGCTATTATTTGAAAAAAAACAGCTTTAGCAATTTCCTTTAAAGTGAAGCACTAAATCATAAATGATTTAAAGTGGCCATTGTTAAATAATTTCTTATTTCTTGGGCTTCACTTTTTGACTTTCTATGTGTCTTGGGATTTTTCAATTGTGCACATCATGTACCTACCTAGACAAAACAAGAAGTAGTAGTCCTTGGACACACTGACACTCTCACACGTAACCAGAAGTTAAAGACACTCACACATTTATGCACAATCATTTATTGAAATGCCATACACGGAAAGGTTTGATTCTTAAGTCGTATGATTGGATGCTCAAGCCATCCTGGAGATTGTTGTTTGACCCATGTCTATAAATATGACCCTTCTTCCTGAATAAATCTGAGAATGGTTTGTACCACACTTGATCTGTGTCTGCTTGGTCATCCTACCGAGATCTCGTCCAGCTGCTGCCACACATCACAGGGGTTGAGGCACCTGTTTCTAAACTGATGACTGAGACTACAAATATTCTACCTATGATTGAGATTTCAATCTAACACCAACCTTTTCTATTCTTATGATAGTAGTAACTATTAACTGCATCTGTAAGGCTGGAGCCAAGCTGTCTGGAAGGGCTACTCTCTGAGAGAACAAAAGACAGATGCGATCACACTGATTAGATCACACCTAAGTATTGTCTTATCTGCATTTCCTTCCCTTCACTCTCTCTTCCCCCATCTCTTCTCTCCACATGCTAAGATCACCTGAAATTCACCCAAAAATCTATATGGTTTAATGTGAACAATGAACTTGAATTATACAAGTTTTTTTATAAGTGTGGCCTTGCACCAGTTGAAGTTAAACAGTTAAACCAATTTTAAAACTGCTGGCTAACGCTAAATGTAAATACTGTAAGATTGTTATTCACGTCGGTGCTAATGATGTCTGACTTTGTTAGTTGGTTTTCAGCCTCCACGTTACAGAAGATATACAAATCTTCTGCTTTGGCTGTTCCAGCCCTCTGGGAGGAAATTTGTGTGATAGCTGATCTGAATCTTCGCACATCATGTGGGGCAGTCCAGAGCTGCGGCAGGAGTATGGGGCTGGCTTTGGTGGGGGAAAGAGCATGATGGCTCGGTCTCTCTGGCCTTACTGAAAAAGCGGAGTTCCTCGATGCCCCTGTGAATCCCAAGGCACTGTTTGGCTCTACTGTCATGGCCATGTGTCAACAGTGTTACTTGTGGAAGAAGGAGAGAGAGGCTTTTGTGTCTGCTTTGGCTGTTCCAGCCCTCTGGGAGGAAATTTGTGTGATAGCTGATCTGAATCTTCGCACATCATGTGGGGCAGTCCAGAGCTGCGGCAGGAGTATGGGGCTGGCTTTGGTGGGGGAAAGAGCATGATGGCTCGGTCTCTCTGGCCTTACTGAAAAAGCAGAGTTCCTCGATGCCCCTGTGAATCCCAAGGCACTGTTTGGCTCTACTGTCATGGCCATGTGTCAACAGTGTTACTTGTGGAAGAAGGAGAGAGAGGCTTTTGTGACCCGTCTACCTAGGAAACCTACAGCTAGACCATACCAGCCTGCCCGCGTGAAGTCAAAATGGGGGTAATCAGACTATCGTGGTCATCCCCCACCACCTCAGCATCCAGCCACTGTGACGTCACAGTCCCAGCTGGCATAGAATAAAGGAAAACAGTCATAAGCTGCGGCTGCAGGAAAGCACCGTCCTTCTAACCCCCAGGGGAGCAAGAAGAGGTGATCTACCTAGGAAAGAGCCTTGTTTACCACAGAGGGACAGAGAGCAGCTCCTAGGGCTTTCTGCTCCACCCCCCTTGGAGTTCCACATTTTTTTTCCTCCCCTGGGGAAACGAACAAATTTGTTAATTGTGGATGGTCCCAGTTCAAACATTTTACAGACCAGTTCAGCAGGTTCACTCACCAATATGGCACAAGTTCCCATGGTGCCCCCTGCGTTTATTCCCATACCTCCACCCACGGGGTTAATGATGAGGGCAGGAGAGAATGTCTGCACTAGCAGACAATGTTCATGTGAGAACCAGAGAACCGGGGTTACGCAAGTAACCTAACGTTTCATAGACAATTGGACAAGTTTTTGAGACAGACCTAACCTGCTAAAAAGAGATGGGCGTCTAAAGTAATGAAAGGGGGCAATGACATAACGCAAGGTATCCCCAGCTAGAAAAACATGTGGATCATTCACATATTTTGTCTGACATTAAACAAACCTGTCGCTACTAAAAACATCTGAGCAAATACAGATGGTAGAGCATTGAATATTACATGAAAGAAAAAAGAAAAATTTCCTAGGTCAATATATTTAAAAATTCGACTCATTGATATCCATGAAATAAACATGTTTTAGTACATATTTTCATGAGTTTGGGAGTTATGACATGAATTTGCAAATAATATTGTAGGGTGTGTTTGTGGGGTTTTTTTTTTAACTATTCTTTAAAGCTATAAATTACCTTCATAATCTCCATTTGAGCATGTCCATAAAGGTAAAATAATTAATATATAAAGTGAATTTTGGGAGGGTTGGGTTAATCATTATAATTAGCTTGTGTTTACCCTGTTACCCATCTGCAAATCCTTCACTAACTCACATATTCACTCTTTTTGCTGAGAGGAGATTGCGCTGTTCCATTAGTGGTGGTCTCGTCATCTGGCTTTTCCTCGGGGGCCTTTTCATTCTTCTCGGCTGTACCTTTTTCTCCAGGCAGGGCAACTTCTCCTACTCCTAAGGATTCCTCCTTATAGGATTTCACAAACTGAGCCATAGCTTTCAACTCCACCTCAGACAGGCTGTGGCAGTATGCAGGGTCATGATCATAGGAAGGTAGCTGTCTTGTCAGTTGCCTGTGGCGATATAACGATCCTTCTGTGCCAGCCACGGGTCGCCTTTCTTCAGGGAGAAGCTCCATGTACTGCATCGCCTGACAGAAAGACAGAATTATGTAAGAGAATGCCAGTGCCTCCTCAACAACAACAACATAAAGTGCATAAAGAGATTGTATAAAGAGATCGTTCATAAAGAGATTTCTCAAAATTTCTAAAGAGACATGATCACTTTATATGATAAACAGATTTAATATAGGATTTTATTCACATATAAACATTGATCAGTGACCATAAACAGAGGCTCAACCAAACCTGCTTGATGCATGAGAACAAACCTATTCTGGAAGCTCAAATGAAGTGACATGTGGCCAAGTATGGTGACCCATACTCGGAATTTGTACTCTGCATTTAACCCATCCAAGTGCACACACACCGTGAACACACTCCCGGAGCAGTGGGCAGCCATTGCTGCGGCGCCCGGGGAGCAGTTAGGGGTACGGTGCCTTGCTCAAGGGTCTCACCTCAGTCATGGTATTGAGTGTGGGGAGAGTGCTGGACATTCACTCCCCTCACCAACAATCCCTGCCGGACCCGAGACTCGAACCCATGATCTTTGGGTTACAAGTCCGACTCTCTATCCATTAGGCCACGACTGCCCTAATGGATAGTGCTGCATAACACACAAGAATGAATCTCATTTGTTCTCGCAGGTCAAGCAAACATGCTTGAGCTTTATTCACCCCGATGGTCTACTTTTTCCGGTTGGAATCTGAAAGTGCAGATCCATGCACACTCTAACGGCTAATTTTGAAGTTGATTCGAAGTCGGATCAGTCTACAAACATGGTGAGTCATGTCATCCTCTCCTTTTGTTACTTGCTCTGCCTGTCACATGCATAGTATAGCTTTCTCTGTCAGCGACGATAGATTTACATGCCATAAATGTAGGGAAATAAATTTATTAGAATTAGAGACATCCAAACTTTAATTGAGGATAGAACGAATGCAAGGGCTTTAGATACTGTTTTGGATGCGACTAGCTTAGTGAACTCTATACATTTTTCGGTTCCGGCTGTAGAGTCCATGCAGCAGGGCAATTGGGTAACGGTGAGATGGCATAGTCGCTGGAAACACCACTCTTCCGTTCCGATAAGAACATCAAACAGGTTCTCCCCACTCAGTGATGCACCCACTGAGAATCCTGTTGAAAGTGGCATGTTTCTAGCATCTGTAAAACTGCATTCTTCCATCTTAAAAATATATCTAAACTACGACATATGCTCTCAATGAAAAATGCAGAACAGTTCATGCGCTCATGACCTCAAGGCTGGATTACTGTAATGCTCTCCTGGGTGGTTGCCCTGCTCTCTTGATAAATAAACTACAGCTTGTACAAAATGCAGCAGCTAAAGTTCTTACTAGAACTAGGAAGTATGACAATATTAGTCCGGTTCTGTCAACACTGCATTGGCTTCCTGTTAAACATTGTATAGATGTTTAACAGGAATTAAACTTTAAAATCTTGCTAATTACTTAAAAAGCTCTAAATGGTTTAGCTCCCATAACTAAGCGACAGAGTGGTCCAATAAAGGGGGCATTTCATGAAAATCTGACTTTTCCCGTGTTTAAGTGCTATATCCGGGTCTCCGGTGCATCTACCAACACAGAAAATGCGAAAAAGGACAACCTAGTAACTTTGTTTTGGCAAGCCTTTCTCTGCAAGCATGTGATAAATAGAGCCGTTCAGATTTCGCTCCCCTTGTGACATCGGAAGGGGATCTTATTATAACATTACCGCCCCCCTAAATCTGTATGTTTCCACCCACCCGCGGCACCGTTGTTTTCGCAAGCGAATCATTCAGAATAGAATTTTAGCAAACATCCACAAAATACATGCCATACCTACTATGTTATATGCTGCATAAAGAACAATTTGTAATGATCCATTTTGCGAGTTATATTTGCTGTGTGAGCTTCTGTATTATATATGTCTCAGTGTATTGGAATGATGAGCAAGCCCTACTTGGCGAGCTTGGGGGCGGGGAGCACAAGCTCCTTTGCAGTTAAAACTTGGTATAATAAAAAAATCCATGGGGTATTTCGAGCTGAAACTTCAGCAGAAACATTCTGGGGACACCTGAGACTTATATTACATCTTGTAAAAAGGGGTGAAATAGGTCACCTTTAAAGACGCAATTATAATGAAGTAGTGTATGTCCCAAAGCTTGCCTACTATTCTGCTACACACTCAAAAAGTATGTACTTTTTCTTCACAAAAACAGTACATACTTTTAGGGCATAGTATAGGTAGGTGAATTGCAAGTTCATAATGGGAGAGCAAAAGAATTGGGAGGAGTGCCCTCTGGTAGAGATTATGAGCCCTCCAGCTGGAGGATATAACACTAGCACAAGAACCTTTATTGTGAAAGTTCAGGTCAGATTTAATGCGGATTTGAAAAATGCTATTATATATATACTTCAATCTAGTGCAGTCATGAAACTCTAGATAGCACAGCCTTATAGGTCCTTTACATGCCATCTGCTAGTAATCACATAATTTACTACATTACAAAAGTTAAATCAGTATTTTTTTGTTTAATGTAAATGTGGTCAGGATGGTTTTCACATCATGTTGTAGCAAATACTCTAGAGCAGTGGTTCCCAAACCTGTCCTGGAGGACCCCCAGCACTGCACATTTTGGATGTCTCTCTCATCTAACACACCTGATTCAACTCATCAGCTCATTAATAGAGACTGCAAGACCTGAAGTAGGTGTGTCAGATAAGACCGTTCCTGCCTGTAACTGTTTTTTGACCCGTTGCTGCCTGTCCTGACCCTTGCTTTGTATACTGACCTGTGAGTGATATCTGCCAGCCCTGACCTCTGCCTGTACCTGGATTACGATTCTGTCTACCCTTTGCTGTTCCTGCTTGCCCCTGTTCGACCCAGCCTATACGACCATGCTCTCTTTTAATAAAATGCTGCACTTGGATCCCCTGTCTGAGTCTCCATTCATTACAGATTGATTCTATGAAATCAAGAAAAGCTGCGGGCCCAATGGGCTTGCTACAGAAATGTATAAGACGTTACAAAAATATTATGTAAAGTTCTAGTTAAGAGGTTAGAAAGTATTCTACCAAATTTAATGGGAGAGGATCAAAATGATTTTATACAACACAAGCAAGGATTTCATAATGTTATTCTCCTAAATATTCTCCATGAACAGAGGAGATACTGCTCTACTATCATTGGATGCCGAAAAAGCCTTTGATAGGGTTGAATGGTCTTTTTTTTGTTTGATTTGTTGTCTTGATTTGGATTTGGTGAAAGGTATTGCAAGTGGGTTAGGCTACATTATAATAGCCCTACAGCAGAGGTGTTGACAAATAATATAGTTTCAAAACCATTTAGCATATCAAAAGGGTGCAGACAAAGTTCACCCCTTTCTCCTCTGCTTTTTACTATCTCCATCGAGCCTTTTGCAATAGCAGTAGAAAGACATGGAATTAAAGGGATAGTTCACCCAAAAATGAAAATTTGCTCTGACAATGGAAGTGATGTCTCGCGCATATACTTCAATGAGAGCGAGACATCACTTCCGTTGTCAGAGCGCGATCAGACATCACCAAGCGAATGCTGAACGCAGTTGGACATAGTGGTGTTTTAGAGGTAAAAAATGATATAAATACTGTTCGGTTTCTCGCACAAACCGATCGTTTCGTGTCTTAGGACATCAATGTGTCGTCACGAGCCGCAGGGTTTAACCCCTTTGCGGTCAAAGATCGGCGACGGCCCCACGTGTGACATTGTTTACATTGATCGCTTGTTTACAATACATTTTATCAAGTAAAATGATCAAGTTGAGTGAAATTTATCAAGTTGTGTGAAAGATACAAGAATGCCGATTCAACCTGTACAAGCATTATACAATCAAAATAACTTTATAGTAGTTTTTTGTTATTCTGTATGACCGTGAACAATTTCCTAAGACAACAAAGGCGGAGGGGGGTCCTTACCTTTTTGTGTTGTGGAACTGTAATGTTTGGCAGTATAATGGTGACATCAACGTTTTTTCCATGGGAAGAGTCCAGTACACGATTTCCATAGTAAATATTTGTCCAAAAGCATGCAAACTGGTATAAAAATCGAAATAACTTCTATTGTTTACATCCTGAAATGCGCTATTCACGGGTGCGCTGTCATGTTTATTCGACGAACTGTCCACATCTAGCGCTTTATTCAATGAAATATAACTTATCACTGTATTTAGTAGAGTGTCTGTAAATGAATGAGAACAGCCCAGAAGATGTCCGATGAAAACTGGACACATATATATGTATAAAAAAAAAAGTGGACAGGCGCTTTTAGTGACGTGTGATTACGCACAGGCAAACATACGTGGGGAAAAAAAGACAGCAATGGCAAACTATTGTGTTGTCATGTAACGTTAGCCTATGCAATAACGATTACGCCAATGTGTTGATTTGCATAATCTCACGTGTAATACATTGTTGTTTAGTGTGCGTAACAATTTGCTTCCAGGAAAAATTGCGCACGCCCCCTGGCGTAACGCAGCACTCTCCTGCACCTGCACCTGCTGGCCACTAGCCCTCGCACTGCTAGCATTCGCCAGCCATGGATCAGCGTCGTGCACAGAAGTTGTTTTCTCCTGCTGCTGCATTGGAAGAACTTATGCGAAGCAGTGATGAAGAAAATGTGGATTATTCGGAGGAGAGTGCTGTATCTAGCGTCGACTCGGAAGCAGAGGATATGTTTTTGGAAGGTCTCGACCCTGATTTAGATCGGTAAGTGTCTAAACATTGTAGTGTCTTTTTTTTCTTCATTGTTTTCTAGTTTTCAGTTTCTCCACTGTTTCATTTTACGAATATATCAAAGTGCTATGAAATTCCCTATTCAGTTGCTGAGTTAGAAACAAACTGTATACAATGCAACGTAACTTGATCATATTACTTTTATGAATATTGAGTTATGTATGTCGAAAGCAAGACAAAGTTCAGACAAAATGTGTCTGAGGAAAAATATGCAATAATATGTCATTTTCGGTGTGTGAGATTATCAGTTGTGTTAGGTGTATTTCTAATTCTTATTGTGTAATTCAACAGTGATGAAACTTCAGATGACGACAGGACACAAGAAAGCCTCTGGACAGCAGGCAAAGCTTCATTGTCTGGCTGCAGCATCTTCAGCTTCTTCCAGGGGAAGAGGAAAGAAAGAGACAGCCACAGACCAGTACTTGGTAAGCAAATAATGTGAATCAAGTAATGTTTCTTGTGAGAAGAAAATAATGTTCTTGGGGCATCATTATTGTCTGATTGCAGTCTTGGTAAATGTAAATCTGCCATCAGGGCAACAACAGGATGGGTATGGCTGTATGTAAATGATCCTTGGAATGTGAATATAAAACTTAAGATTGTGTAAATGTGCCATCAGGGCAACAACAGGGAGGCTATGGCTGTATATTGCTGTATGTAAATAATCCTTGTAATTTGAATAGAAAAATTTAAGATTGTGTAAATGTGCCATCAGTATATTGCTGTATGTAAATAATCCTTGGAATTTGAATAAAAACTTTTTATTTAATAAAATGTATTTTTAAACTTTATTTGCTAAATAATGTGTCTTTCTAAACCATTAAAAGACTGGAAGTGAACAAAGACTTTGTTACATTCCTTACATTAGCAAGTTACCAAGTGTCACTTTGGGGTCTTTCTGGAGCTCTTTCAAAAAATGCACATACTTGCATTTTTCTAAACTTTTAAGAGGAAAAAAAATATACCAGATATTTAATATAAATTGTGCTTTGTCATATTGGAATGATCAAATGTATGGAAATGATCAAATAGACTTCTTATACTTCACAGTAAAAGGTGGTTACTTGAGGCAACTTTGCTTCAAGATGGCGCCGAGCATGGCGGCCGTGTTGCGAGCTCCGAGTAAACTTTGCAGTTTATGGTTTGTTTTACTTGTTTTTTTGTTGTTCTACGTATTGGATGTTGTTTGTAAAACTGTCTACGACAGACACACACTCTTAAACATAGGATCCTAAGTCGCAAAACGCAAACCGGACTTTGAGTTCTTGAACACTGGCGCCTTGTTTACAGACACCACATCAGAGCCCTTTGTCTGGGCCGCACGGGCGCGACCGAGGAAACGCCGCCGGAAAAGAGGGAAGAGAGCCGGCATCCTTGTAAGACTCAGACTTCGTTCCCTCCGACCTCCTCTCCCAACCATTTTGCTGGCTAACGTTCAGTCACTGGACAACAAACTCTGTGAACTGCGGGCACGTATCTCATACCAACGAGAAACAAGGGACTGCTGCATTATTTGCCTCACAGAAACCTGGATGTCTGCTGCGATTCCAGACTCAGCCATCGAGCTTACGGGGTTCTCCGTGCATCGCTCGGACAGATCGAAAGAGCTCACAGGGAAAAGCAGAGGTGGGGGTGTTTGTTTCTTTATCAACAACTCGTGGTGTGATGGAAGGAACCTACACTCTATTAAAACCTTCTGCTCCCCTGATCTGGAATTTCATATGCTTCTGTGTCGACCATTCTGGCTACCGAGGGAATATACAGTGGTCATAATCACAGCTGTTTACATTCCTCCTCAAGCCAACACAGACCAGGCACTCAAGGAACTGTATGGGAATATAAGTGAGCAGGAAACCGCATACCCAGATGCAGCGTTTATTGTTGCAAGAACTCGATCATGAACTTTCTATAACATACTCATTGACGATACGTCAGCCATACTGTAGTCCATATTTGACCTAATAGTCCAAAGAATGCTCAATCTTTAACTTTTTTATACATACTTATTGACTTTGTCTGATGATACGTCAGCCATAGAGTAGTCAATATTTGACCTTCTGAACATATTTCTGGCCAATGAATCCTCAATCATGAACTGTTTATACATACTCATTGACTCCTTCTGATGTTACGTCGGCCATTCAGAAGTCCATGTTTGAACTAATGGACATACATCTGGCCCAAGAGTCATCTATCTGGAACATCTGATGATACATCAGCCATACATATTGCATATTTGAGCTACTGAACATATTTCAGGCCCAACAGTCGTTGATCATGAACTTTCTATTTCTACCCATTGACTCCTTCTGATGATACGTCATCCATACAGTATTCCACATTTGTCTCTCCAACATTCCTGAAGTCCTGGTTAGTGTGAACCGAAGTTACATGTTGGCTCCACACTGGTGGAGAGCCCCGAGCCACAGACCACTCCCCAGATCCCATCTGACTACGAGGTGGTCCAGGATGTATTTAGTAAACAGGCAGCCACCAAGTTACCACCGCATCGGCCATGGGACTGTGCCATTGACCTGCTGCCTGGAGCCACCTTTCCCAAGGGGCGGGTTTACCCCGTCCATCCCGGAGCGCAAGACGATGGAGGATTACATCCAGGAGGCTCTCCAACAGTTTATTCGCCTATCCACCTCACCAGCGGCCTCGAGCTTCTTCTTCGTGGATTAGAAGAATGGAGGCACTGGCTGGAGGGCGCCCAACATCCCTTTACCATGATTACAGATCATAAGAACCTGGAATATCTTCGCAATGCCAAAAGACTTAATCCTCGACAAGCTCGCTGGGCTCTCTTCTTCACATGCTTTCAGTTTACCATCACGTATCGACCTGGAGAGAACGTTAAGGCATATTCACTCTCACATATCCATGCTCCCGAAGAACCATCCATTTCTGAACCCATACTCCCTCCAGCCATCCTCGTCAGCCCCATAAAATGGGACCTTGATGACCAAATCCGCATCGTCACTGCTTCCGAACCCGCTCTGCTGGGAGGCCCAAAAGGTAAAATCTATGTGCCAACAACTTTGAGGAAGAACCTTCTGGGCTTCCTTCATGCTTCCGCCGGCTCTGGACATCCAGGCAGCCAGCGAACTCTCTCGCTTCTTCAAGCTCGGTACTGGTGGCCCACCATGGCCTGGGATGTCTCCCAGTACGTTCGTGGATGCTCAGTCTGTGCCATCTCAAAAATGTCCCGTCAACTACCATCAGGAAAATTTGTACCACTGCCCATTCCACGTCGTCCCTGGTCCCACATTGGAGTTGACTTTGTCACCGATCTGCCCAATTCCGATGGATACACCTGCATTCTTGTAGCAGTGGATAGATTTTCCAAAGCATGCAAGCTGATTCCCCTTCGTGGATTACCACCACAGCTGTTTCGCACCTTTGGAATCCCCGAAGAAATCGTCTCCGATCGTGGGCCCCAATTCACTTCCCGGGTATGGACAGCCTTTTTCAAACTCCTTAATGTCTCTGTTAATCTTTCCTCAAGATATCACCCCCAAACCAACGGCCAGACTGAGCGGAAGATTCAGGAGATTGGGAGATATCTCCGGGCCAACTGTCATGATAACCAACATGGCTGGAACCGTTATCTTCCCTGGGCCGAGTATGCACAAAACTCCCTCAAGCAGTCAACCACCGGTCTCACCCTGTTTCATGCATACTCGGCTACCAACCCCCTCTGTTTCCTTGGACAGAAGAACCCTCCGACGTTCCAGCCATAGACCACTGGTTCTGAGCAAGCGATAGAGTATGGGACTCAGCTCACATCCACCTTCAGCATGCTGTGCGGAGGCATAAGATGTTCGCAGATGCCCATCGACCTCCTACCCCCGTTTACCATCCTGGAGATAAGGTCTGGCTCTCGACCCGGGATCTGCGCCTCCGCCAGCCGTGCCGGAAGCTAAGTCCCCACTACATAGATCCCTTTACCATCGAGAGGCAGATAAACGAAGTCACCAACAGTCTTCAACTCCCTGCAAGGTACCGCATTCACCCCTCGTTTCACGTTTCCCTCCTTAAACCTGTGTCTCCCTCCCCCACAGAACCAGACGAGCCGCCAGTACCTCCTCCTCTTGAGGTCATTGAAGAGCCTCAGATCTATCAGGTGCGGGAGATCTTGAATTCAGCGACGGGGCGGCCGTTTGGAGTATCTAGTGAACTGGGAGGGATATGGGCCAGAAAAAAAATCCTGGGTCAACCGAGATGATGTGTTGGACCCTACTCTCCTGACTGAATTTCACCAGAGCCACCCTGACCGTCCCGCACCCAGAGGCCGTGGCCGCCCCCGTCGCCGTAGAAGGGCGTCAGGAGCCACCCCTGGAGGAGGGAGTCTGTCAGGGAGTCAACTCAGTCACCCATCCAGTCACCACCGTCATCACTCACCACATTCACCAGATCTCAATCAACTGACTACTGATTCCTTCCACCTGTCAGCAATCAGCACCAGCTCCATATATACTGCACTCCACCCGTTCACTCACTGTCTGGTCTTAACCATACCTTGTTGTGTTCCCGGATCATCTTACCTGTGCTACTCACCTGTGGTTCCCATACCATCCTGGCTCTCCTCAGTCCATGCTCTCCGATGCTTCTTAACTCGTTGATTGCTGGATCACCTGTAAAGGACACAGGTGTTTGCCACCTGATGTGACCTGTTGGAGTTTGGGTTCCTTCCCGCTGTCGCCTTTGGCTTGCTTAGTTGGGGACACTTGACATTTGACTTGACATTTGAGAATCAACAGTGCTTTGATCTGCCTGCATTGACACTATTCTTTAAGAGCTGCTGTGCAGCCAAATTATGTACCAGTTATCAATGTAAAGCTGCTTTGACACAATCTACATTGTAAAAAGCGCTATATAAATAAAGGTGACTTGACTTGACAAAGACTGCATCAGTAACAGATAAGCTGTACCAAGACTTTCCTATTCCAAACCCACTTACCTGGACTGCTTTCTCCGCTGTGTTGATCATTTGTCTGCTTTCAATAAACCTGCTGTTGTTTATATCACTTACCTCTGTGTTCCTCGTCTATCTGCTGACAAGTGCACTGCACTGCACTTATAATATCATTAATTCATCTTTATCACTAGGATACGTACCGGAAACTTTAAAGCTGGCTATTATTAAACCTCTTATTAAGAAACCACAACTTGATCCTAGAGAATTAGTCAATTACAGGCCAATCTCGAATCTAACCTTTCTGTCAAAAATACTAGAAAAGGCAGTTTCATCACAACTATGTTCCTTTTTAAAAAGAAATGGTATCTGCGAGGATTTCCAGTCAGGATTTAGACCGTACCATAGTACTGAGACTGCTCTCATTAGAGTTACAAATGATTTGTTCTTATCAACAGATCATGGTTGTATATTATAACAAAACTCCAACTACTCTGGGTAAGAGGCTGTTATAAATCTGAAATTTGGGTGGACTCAATAACTAACCATAAACATAAATTAGACAGTTTGAAATCAAGAAATTAAGCGTCATGAATAGTTTATATATCATATGAAAGTATAGCACCAAAAACCAACAACTGAACAAACAAACAAAAAAATAAATAAATACCAAATCTTTGAATCAAAGATAAATGAAGAATTAATTCAGATAATGAGTTATATTGGGAGTATAATGACTGCAAGACAATTTGTTAAAGGTTGTCCATTGATGAAATTGTCCCTTGTAGTTGAGGTAAAGCAAAAATCCGTGCATGTAGAAAAATCCAAGAGGAAAAATAATCCCCCAAAAATCCATCAAAAAAATCACATAGAAAGAAGTTGATCTTAATCCTTGAGTGCAAAATCCCACAGGATCCACAAACGATGCCAACAAAGTTCAGGATAGAACAGAAATCCACTTGATCTCTGCTTCCAATGAATTACACCATAATTCACATACAATGTTCAAGAAGTCCCTCTATAAACACAGATGAACTAACATTAGAAAAATGGCATGATCGCAAACACAAACGCAATAGCTATGAAAACACATAAAATAACATCAGAAAACACATTGCTGGAATTACCCTGCACAGATAAAACAAAATAATATCTTATTTTGCTTGAGCAGGAAACCAAAAGTTTCTCAATCAGGACATCTTGACTTGAGACAAAGAATATACACTGACAAGAAGCGACAGTCAATAGAACGTTCCATTGAAACTCCAGCGCCCAGCAGCAGCCCTGCGTTTCCGCCATTTTGGGGTGAAAACCACGCGGCAGTCCAATAGATTTCAATGGGAATATCAGCTGCTTTGTTAAAAAAAATGAACATTAAAGCTGAAATTAGCCAAAAACCTGAATGATGAACACAGAATAACATACAAACTCTAGACTAGTGATCATTTAATTTTTTAACGGTTTATTATACAGACTTTGTTTATTTCTTCCACTTTTTTTCTCCACAAAACATTTGCTCTCTAGAAACCCATGTCAGTTTTGGTTAAAATTCTTTAAAAGGCTTATAAACACTGAATTATTACCAACATATGAAATTAAATTAAGTACATGCATCAGAAAAATTGGGAATGTTGGACAATATGAATATAACAGCTTGATTTTGCAGTGTTGTCTAATGTCCATTAAAGCAAAAGTGTCCAAAAGTGTGAATTATGTGATAACGGACACAGCAATGCATCATGTATTATAAGATCATTATGTTTGTAGCGTGATCCATTAAAACGTACAATATAGCTATTTCAATTCAGACCTAGATATTATTACTATTACTCCACTAGGTCTGAAATATATTGTTCGCTGCAAACATGATGATTTGAAATTTATTAATTATGAATTTACTATTAATAAATGTGTAAAGTTGCATAAAATGGAAATACTCAATAAAGTAGGCTAACTACGTTACCTCAGAAGGTTGAATGGTTGGATTCCACAACTGGTTATAAAACATATATAAGGCAATACAACATTTACTGTAGGAGCCATACGATTTACTGGTGACTTAATTAAAAAAACTGTTCTATTGCGCTTCTGATTTGGCAGTGAAATTCGCAGATTTTGGGTGTGTAAGATGTGAAGGATTCAATGGGCCAGTTAGTATTTTCAGCCCATAATGGCGGCCGTGCTACCGGAGCGCCATCTAGTGGCGGTTAGCAAAAAAGTATCGAAGTGTCGCCTCTTAGGGGTGACAGACTTCCGGTTCCGGTTCAACGCTGCTGCCTGCTGTCTGACCTACGCTCGGAGCTTCGTGGAGTTTATCCTAAATCCTTCTCTTTATTCCTATTCACATAATATAATTTTCTTGTTTTTCACTAGATTACTTAACCTATTGCATAGTATTACTGAACGGAACGATTTATTACTAGTAATCTACCACCTAGTGTCAGCCATAGCCCGCTAGCCGGCTAGCTACCGTCTATTATTATTATTTTTTTTTTTCCCTCTAAACTAACCTTCCTTGTCGATCTAATGGCGGATTTATGCGATGTATGTTATTCTGATCTGTTCTCGCCAGATCGGGAAGCTGTGGAGACTTTGCTGCCTGGCATTCATAGATCCACCGTGAGGTACAGCGTCCCGCACATCACCCTTGCCCCAGGCGCCGGCAAGCGACCGAGACATCCAGCTAGCGAGTCCCGTGTGCGATGCAGCTTTTCGGACGGCGTTAGCGATCAAGTTCATCAAACAACTGTGGGGAGCCAGACTACTCTACAAAAACACGGTCAGTCATGTCCGACGATTATCATGTGTGTTAAATGCAACATGTACAGCTTAGCTCTTTCTGTCAGCAGTGAGACTTACACATGTGATAAATGCAGGGATATTGTCAGGCTGACAGAGAGAATCTCAGAATTAGAGACACGCATCCAAACTTTAATTGAGGATAGCGAGAATGAAAGGGCCTTAGATACTGCTTTGGATGCGACTAGCCTAGTAAACACTGCACATTCGGTTCCGGTTGTAGAAGCCTCGCAGCAGGCTAACTGGGTGACTGTGAGGCGGCATAGTGGCAAGAACAAACACCACTCTTCCGTTCCGATTAGAACATCAAACAGGTTCTCCCCACTCAGTGACGCACCCACTGAGAATCCTGTTGAAAGTGCCCTAGTTATTGGCGATTCTATTACACGGAACGTGAAAATAGAGACACCAGCCACCATAGTCACATGTTTGCCGGGGGCCAGAGCACCTGACATCAAAGCAAATTTAAAAGTGCTGGCTAATGCTAATCGTAAATACTCTAAAATTATTATTCACGTCGGCACAAATGATGTTCGACTTCGCCAGTCGGAGATCACTAAAATTAATATTAAAGAGGTGTGTGAACTCGCAAATTCAATGTCAGCAGAAGTAATTTGTTCTGGCCCTCTTCCTGTTCGTAGGAGTGATGAGATAGTTAGCAGGTTATCATCACTCAATGGCTGGCTGTCTAAGTGGTGTCCGCAGAATAATATAGGTTTCATAGACAATTGGAAAAGCTTTTGGGGCAGACCTGACCTGTTGAAAAGAGATGGTATTCATCCCTCTCGGGATGGTGCTGCTCTTCTCTCTAGTAATATGGCACATTGTCTTAGAACTAAAACATGACAAACTGGGGCCCAGGACAGGAAGCAGACAGACTGGCTAAACCGACCGTCTGCTAGCCGCCTCACGTCACAGAACTCAGATAATTCCCAACACATAGAAACTCTTTCACCTAGATATTATCACATAGAGACTGTGTCTGTACCTCGAACTAGTAAATACAAAAAACTTCCGAAACCTTTTAAGGGAAAAAATTTAATTGATGTTCAAAAAATGAAAATCACAGATAAATCAGATAAACAAATGATAAAGCTTGGGTTACTGAATATTAGATCTATTTCTTCAAAAGCACTTATTGTAAATGAAATTATCACAGACAATAAACTAGACTTGCTGTGTCTGACAGAAACCTGGCTAAAACCAGACGATTACATTACTTTAAATGAGTCTAGTCCTCAAGGTTATGACTATCGACACAATCCTCGACAGAAAGGCAAAGGGGGAGGTGTCGCTGTAATTTATAGTAATATATTCAAAACCGTTCAAAAGAATTTCAAATATAATTCCTTCGAAGTGATGGTGCTTTATGTAACATTATGTAAGTTGACATTTGTGCTGGCTACTGTATACAGGCCACCAGGGCACCATACTGACTTTATCAAAGAATTTGCTGATTTTCTATCAGAGTTAGTACTGGCTGTGGATAAAGTCCTTGTTGTTGGTGATTTTAATATCCATGTAGATAATAATAAAGACGCATTTGGATTGGCATTTGCAGACATTTTAAACTCTATTGGAGTTAGACAACACGTGTCAGGACCCACTCATTGTCGTAATCATACCTTAGATCTAATTCTGTCGCATGGAATTGATATTGATGCTGTTGAAATTCTACAACAAAGCGATGATATATCAGATCATTATTTAGTCTCGTGTATAATACAGTTAGCAAAGGCTACAAAACAACCACCCAGCCATAAATATGGTAGAACCATCACTTCTACCACTAAAGATTGCTTTATAAATAATCTCCCCGAGCAGTTTCATCGCCTTAGTATACCTGACAACTTAGAAGAACTCGATGCTGCAACAGAAACTATTGGCTCTCTCTTTTCCAGCACATTAGATGCAGTCGCTCCTTTACGTCTAAAGAAGATTAAGGAAACTAATCCAACGCCGTGGTATGATGAGCACACTCGGGCTCTAAAACGAGCTGTGAGAAAAGCTGAACGTAGTTGGAAGAAAACAAAACTAGAAGTTTTTCGCCTTTCGTGGAAAGAAAAAATGATTGAGTACAGAACGGCTATAAGAAATGCTAGATCTACTTATTTTTCAAAACTCTTAATAGAAAACAAACATAATCCTAGGTATTTATTTGACACAGTGGCTAAATTAACTAGAAACAGAGATTCAACTGCTGACGTTTCCAAAGAGCACAGCAGTAATGACTTTATGAACTTCTTTACTTGCAAGATTGACAATATTAGAGAGAAAATTGTAAACATGCAACCGTCTACAGTTTCGCTTCAGACAGTGCACTGTAGTGTCCCTGAGGTAAAACTAGAATCATTCGCCGCTATAGGAGAGGAAGAATTATCTAAACTTATCAAATCATCAAAATCAACAACATGTATGTTAGACCCAATGCCGACTAAACTACTGAAAGATATGCTTCCAGAGGTCGTAGGTCCACTTCTTGATATAATTAATTCATCTTTAACACTAGGATACGTACCAAAAACTTTTAAGCAGGCTATTATTAAACCTCTTATTAAAAAACCTCAACTAGATCCGAGAGACTTAGTAAATTACAGGCCAATCTCGAATCTACCTTTTCTGTCCAAAATACTAGAAAAGGCAGTTTCAACACAACTGTGCTCCTTTTTAGAAAGAAATAGTATCTGTGAGGATTTCCAGTCAGGATTTAGACCGTACCATAGTACTGAGACTGCTCTCGTTAGAGTTACAAACGATCTACTCTTATCATCCGATCGTGGCTGTATTTCTCTATTAGTGTTATTAGATCTCAGTGCTGCTTTTGACACTATCGATCACAACATTCTTTTAAAAAGACTTGAAAACTATATTGGCGTTAGTGGAATTGCTTTGGCATGGTTCAAATCTTACTTATCTGACCGTTATCAGTCTGTAGTAGTTAATGAAGAGATGTCGTATCGATCACAAGTTCAATATGGAGTACCACAAGGCTCAGTACTAGGACCGTTGCTTTTCACTCTGTACATGCTGCCCTTAGGAGAGATAATTAGGAAGCATGGTGTTAGTTTTCACTGCTACGCTGACGATACTCAGCTCTATATTTCCTCGCGCCCTGACGAAACCTACAAATTCACAAAACTAACAGAATGCATAGCTGACATTAAAAACTGGATGACAAGAAATTTCTTATTATTAAATTCAGAAAAAACTGATATCCTAATCTTTGGACCAAAAACTTCCTCACGAAAAAACCTTGAATACTCTCTAACACTTGATGGGTGCTCCATTAAATCTTCGTCCTCAGTTAGGAACCTGGGTGTGCTCTTTGATACCAATCTTTCATTTGAAAGTCATGTTTCTAGTATCTGTAAAACCGCCTTCTTCCATCTAAAAAATATATCTAAATTACGACATATGCTCTCAATGACAAATGCGGAACAGTTGGTTCATGCATTCATGACCTCAAGACTAGATTACTGTAACGCTCTACTGGGTGGTTGTTCTGCTCGGCTTTTAAACAGACTACAGTTGGTCCAAAATGCGGCAGCTAGAGTTCTTACTAGAACCAGAAAGTATGACCATATTAGCCCAGTTCTGTCAACATTACATTGGCTCCCTATTAAACATCGTATAGATTTTAAAATCTTGCTACTTACCTATAAAGCTCTAAATGGTTTAGCTCCCCAATATCTAAGCGAGCTCTTGGTGCATTATAGTCCTTCACGTTTATTGCGATCTCAGAATTCAGGCCAGTTGATAATACCCAGAATATCAAAATCAACCGAAGGCGGCAGATCCTTTTCCTATTTAGCACCTAAACTCTGGAACAATCTTCCTAGCATTGTTCGGGAAGCAGACACACTCTGTCAGTTTAAATCTAGACTAAAAACACATCTCTTTGCTCTTGCATACACATAACACATTATCAATACATAAACATTTTTTCAAATCCGTTAAAGGATTGTTACGCTGCAATAATTAGGTCGGCCGGAACCGAGAACATTTCCTATAACACTAGATATACCTGTAGATCAGAATAAGAATGGCATCTACGCTAATATCAGTCTCTCTGCTTATCCTGAGGTTTGCCGGGTGCTGGACCCAGGCCGTATCCAGATCAGATGGAGAACCTGTGCCTGGACCTGACTACAACGTGGCCCAGGAGACAATGGGCCTACAGATCCAGTTCTGGCTGCATCTATAATTCAGATTTTTAATCTCCGTATCCGCTTACATATATTTATATATATAATCTACTTTTAATCCCTATAATAAAACTGTATAATTCAGATTTTGATCTCCATATCCATTTACATATATTATATATATCTTCCAAGGGGTTTTTTCCCTCCTAGGACTTTTTTCCCAGTGTTACCACACTGGGTTTTTCTCCTAGGGGGTTTTTTCCACCCCTGGGAGTCAGCCGACATTGGCTTAATGTAGCACCATCTTGTATATGTTACATATTACCACGCTTGCTTGTACAGCTTATTTTTAACCACTTATCTTTTTTCTGTGCTTCTAATATGTAAAGCTGCTTTGAAACAATTACCAATTGTAAAAAGCGCTATATAAATAAATTTGACTTGACTTGACTTGACTCTTGGGTTCTATACTCTTTGCTTGAGACGATGCAGCAGGTAGGCCATGCTTCCCTCCGCTCAAACAAATCTGTCTTCCTCTACTACGTACCTGGATTTAAACCTCATACTTGAGTATACTAGCGCCCCCTTTTGGTGCGTAGTAGAAAACCATAACAGACTTGTGTCTGTTATAATATCTCTATTAGTGTTAATAGATCTCAGTGCTGCTTTTGACACTATCGACCACAATATTCATTTGAATAGAGATGTCATATCGATCACAAGTTTAATATGGAGTACCGCAAGGCTCAGTACTAGGACCGTTGCTTTTCACTCTGTACATGCTACCCTTGGGAGATATCATTAGGAAGCATGGCGTTAATTTTCACTGTTAAGCTGATGATACTCAGCTCTATATTTCTTCGCCCCCTGACGAAACTTACCAATTCACAAAATTAACGGAATGCATAGCTGACATAAAAAATCGGATGACCAGTAACTTCTTACTACTAAATTCAGAAAAAAACTGAGATTCTAATTTTTGGACCAAAAACTTCTTCACGTAACAACTTAGAATACTTGATGGCTGCTCTGTTAAGTCTTCGTCGTCAGTTAGGAACCTGGGTGTGCTCTTTGATACCAATCTTTCATTTGAAAGCCATGTTTCCAGCATCTGTAAAACCGCATTCTTCCATCTTAAAAATATATCTAAATTATGACAATCTCAATGACAAATGCGGAACAGTTAGTTCATGCATTCATGACCTCAAGGCTAGATTACGGTAACGTTTTACTGGGTGGCTTTTCTGCTCGCTTGTTAAACAAACTACAGCTGGTCCAAAACGCAGCAGCTAGAGTTCTTACTAGAACCAGGAAATATGACCATATTAGCCCGGTTCTGTCAACTTGTTAAGAGACAAGGCTCCCTATTAAACAAGGCTCCCTATTAAAGCCTCCCTATTGGCTCCCTATTAAACATCGTATAGATTTTAAAATCTTGCTACTTACATATAAAGCACTAAATGGTTTAGCTCCCCAGTACCTGAGTGAGCTCTTAATGCATTATAGTCCGTCACATGTATTGCAATCTCAGAATTCTGGACAGTTGATAATACCTAGAATATCAAAATCGACTGCAGGTGGTAGATCCTTTTCCTATTTAGCACCTAAACTTTGTAACAGTCTTCCTATCATGCAGAAACACTCTGTCAGTTTAAGTCAAAAAACACATTTGTTTAAACTTGCATACACATAAACCATTATCTACTTCTATAATTCAAATCAAACACCTGATGTACTCGCTACATCATGAGAAGAATGGCGTGTATGCTAATATTAGTCTCCATCTGTTTATCCCGAGGTTTGCTGCAGCCTGCCAGATCCAGGCCGTATCCAGATGAGATGAATGACCTGAGCCTAGACATGATGATAACGCAGTCCTAAGGTTTCAACTAATCTATCCCCTGCGAAGGCCCATTTCCCTTTCCTTTCTATGTATAGATAAAACGTTATCAAAATTATTCCAGTTCGCATAGATCCACGGACACAACTAGTTTTGCTGTATTATGCGGACCAGTAAAGTAATTTGGCAAATATCACTTTTTTTTTAAAAAGACCAAGCTTCTGCGCACATACACACTCAAACACGCAAACCTATAGACTAAACACTTAAATAAATGGCAAGAATGCATTAGGGGTATTCGGTTTTCAGTGGGAAAGGTGTCGTTTAAGCGGCCCCTAAAGTAATAATTAACAATTTTTTACAACGGAAGAATACTTGATAAGAATTTTCCTATTGTCACTGTGAAGCTGCTTTGAAACAATATGTATTGTGAAAAGCGCTATATAAATGAAGATGACTTGACTTGACTTCTTCAAGCAAAACGGTTTATTTCTTTAAATTGGAAAAGTATTTGTGCTCCAAGTATAGGACGTTGTCTAAAAGAAATGGTAACAAATATGTCATTGGAAAAGATTACTTTTATTTTAAGAGATAAATATACAGTTTTTGATGGAGTTTGGGGACCTTTCAGATCATTCTTAAAATATGGTTGGAGTTGGAAAGGTGTTTACAGAAGACTAAAACGGGTGGTATTGAATATCAGTGTAAAATACTGAAAAGCTTTTTGTTGTTGTTGTTGTTTTGTTTGGTTGGTTGTTTTTTTTGTTTTCTGTTACATGGAAACAAAAAAAAATACAAAAAAAAAGTACATATACAAGTGTATAGAAAAAAAGAATACAGTTTCACTTTTTTCAGTCTGCAGAACAAAATGAATAGCCTAAAAACAATTACCTTGCGATATTAACTTATGAAAAAAGATAACACAATACTTTGTCTTTTTACAATTTTATTCCTTGTTTAAAAGAGCTCTTGCCATAGATATTCTTGTGATACCACTTCACATTAAAATACCAAGTGTTATGTTATTCTCTTGAAATCTGAACATGAAGGAAATATTACAGCTCATTCAGTCAACCTAATGGATAAATTTTATTTATATAGTGCAGCCTTATTGTTACAGTTGCTGTAGTACCAAGCACAACAAAGACGAAGATGACGATATAACAATACTTTAATGAGACACAGGAGATTCCAAACTGAGTTGAGACAGCATACACACATGTAGATGTGAACGAGAACGGACAAGGAGTGAAGGAGGGGTATAAATACATGTGACTAACAAAGGGAACTAAACAAGGTGATGGGATAATTAACGAGACACAGGTGGATCAAATGAACTACTGAAACAGGCAGGGGAAAACTAGGTCACAGAACACAGTACATGTAACACTTATGATTTGAAATGAATTGTTTCAGTCTTTTTGAGTGCAGCTACCCCAAACCAGAAGTGCCTCCCATAATCTAAAATGCAGTAGGCTCCATTAGGAAAAAGGTGGATATATTTATTCAGCTTGGTTCAGTTCATTGTTTTCATCTATGTATGGTTTGGTTTCCCCTGTGCTCCCAAGTTCTAGAGTGTTTTGTTACTGTTCAATAAATACCGCTTGAGTCTAGATCCTAGCCTCAACTTTCCTCCTTTCAACCACAGTGACAGTTCTGCATTAGTTATTGATTAGTTTCACAATAATTATTAAACTACAGTATATTGTTTCTTAATAGTTCTCTGGGAGGTGTAAAAAATTATTAATGATTAACTAATAGTGAATTACCACATTCAGTATTTAATTCATATTACTTACTAATTCATTAATCAGATAATATTAGATAAGATAATATCAGAATCAGATAATGTAACTGACCTATCACATTGTATTTTGTTTTGCTAATTAATAATGCATGAAATAGTGCCCATGAATGTCCCTTCTCTATGCTTGGGTGCTTTCCTCATTTTCTTACTGTGTTGTTTTATTTAACTTTTAATAATCAGACAAGGTGCGATAGCTGGTTTTTCATCTTTACTTCACAACTGCTTCTTCCCACACCACACCCCTCCCTTACCCGAGGCTTCCGCCCATGCTCACAACTGCTGTGGCATGCTGGGTAATGGAGTTCTTAACATAACGTACTTATAACATCACATCTTTCCCCCTATAAAGAAATGAAATGTACCCTATAAAACATAAACCATCTTAAAGTGCTTTTAGTCATTTATAGATATATAAACTTTACTTTTACTTATTTAACTGTATGAAACTTTACTTGTAAACAACTATTACAATTGAAACTTTTTTCTTTTTTTTGATATATATATATTAACTTAAGGGTCCATGTTGATCCTTCGTTCTGCAAAACAAACTAGAGAGTCCTTAGCAACACTCAATCAACCTCTGAGGTGGCTGAACATGTCTCTTAGGTCTAGCCTGTCTTTCAGCAGCTGGCGACTTTGACAGTTTGGAAGGTGTCGCAACAGATGGTGACGCCGACACTGCTGTCAGGCCACTGTCAGGTAGCTCTGTCGATTCAGCCGTGTCCTGCTGGACCATCTCCTGAGCTGTAGTGCCCTTTACAGTCGGCTGTAGTTGAAGATCCGTGCGGTTCCTCCTCAGAGACAACCCATTCTCCGTCTGGATCCTGTAGGAGCGTGGAGCAACTTCCTCCTCCACCTGTCCCTTTTGTCTCCAGGTGCCTGTAGAGATGTCCCTGAGACGCACCATGTCACCAGGCTTCAACATTGGCAGGTGTTTTGTTGTTCGATTATACAGCCGTCTTTGTTTTGCTTTTTGCTCCTCCTTTACTTTTCTGACTTTGTATGCACTTTTGGGCGTAAGCAAGTCCTCATTTACTGGTAGGTTTGAACGGATGCGTCTACCCATCAGCATTTGAGATGGTGATAGTCCGTTCTGTAGAGGCGCACTCCTATAGATCAATAAACTTTTCTGAAAGTCATCTCTATCCTGTGCTTTTTTCATCATTGTTTTTACTGTTTTCACAGAGCTTTCCGCCAAGCCATTGGACTTTGGATAAGTTGGACTTGACGTCAAGTGTTGAAACCCCCATTCTTTGGCAAAGGCAGCAAACTCACAGCTGGAAAACTGGGGCCCATTGTCCGAAAACAGTTCACATGGGACACCATGTCTGGCGAAGACAGTCTTGAGGTAGCTGATGACTGCCTTGCTTGATGTTGACTGCAGCACTCCAACTTCTGGATAGTTTGAAAAGTAGTCGGTGACCACTATGTAACTCTTTCCATCACAGTCAAATAGGTCTGTTCCAACCTTATAGTAGGGTCTGTGGGGCACCGGATGAGTCATCAGCGGCTCAGCTTGTTGTTTTGGCCTGTAGATGCGACAAAGTTCACATGACGCTGTTGTCTGGCTGATATCTTGGTTGATTCTAGGCCAGTACATTACTTCTCTCGCCCGTCGTTTACACTTGACTTCTCCGAGGTGGCCTTCGTGTATCTTTTTGAGCATTTGTTTACGTAATGATAATGGAATAACAAACTTGCTCCCTTTCATCACTATGTCATCCACCACGGTGAGCTCTGCTCTGCAGTCCCAGTATTCTTGTATTTTTGTGGGGCAATCCTTTTTGTTTTTTGGCCACCCTGTCTGTACTGTGTGCTTGAGTTCTTTCATCATTTCATCTGCATTTGTCTCTCTCCGTATTTGTTCTGTTCTGTCAGCTGTTACTGGCAGAGACGTCACAATCATGTCCACATATGCCTGTATTTCTGCAGTTTTTTCGCTGTCCGCACGTTCCTCCTTATCCACTGCTCTAGACAAGGTGTCGGCGGTGTACATGTATTTCCCTTGAGTGTATATCATGTGCACATCATATTTTTGCAGCCTAATTAGCATGCGCTGTATCTGTACGGGACAGTCATTCAGAGGTTTGGACATGATGGACACCAGAGGTTTATGGTCAGTTTCTACTTCAAAAGCTTGACCAAAGACGTATTGGTGAAAGCGTTCACATGCATACATGCTCGCTAACAGCTCCTTCTCTATTTGAGCGTATCTGGACTCTGCACTTGTCAAGGCCCTGGATGCATAGGCGACGGGTAGCCACTGCTCGTCGTGTTGCTGCAGTAGCACCGCTCCCAGGCCGTACTGCGACGCATCTGCTGAGATCCTTGTTCTCTTCTCTGGGTCGTAAAACTTTAGCACTGGCTCCTGTGTCAGGGTCTCTTTCAGTTTCACAAAACTTTGTTCCTACTCATGGGACCAGATCCATTCATTCTTTTGTTCAAGCAGACTCCTTAGAGGTGCTGACAGCGCTGAGAGCTGTGGGACAAACTTGGCAAGATAGGTGACCATTCCCAGAAAACGTCTGACCTCATCTTTGTTGTTTGGTCTTTCCATGTTGTTGATTGCTGACGTTTTTCTCGGATCGGGCTTCACTCCCTCTTCACTGACAACATCTCCCACAAAGGTAAGTGTTCTCACTCCAAACTCACATTTGTCTTTGTTAAGCTTCAGATTTACTTCCCTTGTCTTATCTAGCACTTTTCTCAGTCTTTCGTCGTGTTCTTCTCGATTCGACCCCCAGACTATGATGTCATCCATCATTGTCTCTACTCCTGGTATGTGCTCGTAGATCATATGAATAGTCTTATGGTAGACTTCAGGCGCTGATAAGATACTGTACGGCAGACGAAGAAACCTGTACCTGCCCTCAGGTGTGTTAAACGTGCACAGCTTCGAACTCGCCTCGTCCAGCCTCAGCTGCCAGAAACCTGACGAAGCGTCTAGTTCGCTGAACCATTTAGCCCCTGCGAACTGTGCCATGATTTCTTCTCTGGTCGGTAACTTAAAGTGTTCTCTTTTGATTGCCTTATTTAAGTCCCTTGGGTCCAAGCACATTCTCAGAGCACCGGTTTTCTTTTGCAGAACAACCAGCGAGCTGACCCATTCAGTTGGCTCATCTATTTTCTGGATGACCTTTAATTTTTCCATACGCGCTAGTTCCTCTTTCAGTTTTCCACGCATCGCAAAAGGAATTTTCCTACAAGGATGCACAACAGGAGAGACACTTTTATCCATACATATTTTGTGTTCTCCAGGAAGACATCCAAGTCCTTCGAAACAGTCTTTATACTCCTCCATGAGTGAATCATGATCATTTGCAGTATCTGTTGATGTCACTACAAACACTCTTTTGACCAGATGGAGCTTTGTACAGGTCTTTAGTCCCAGGATTGGTTGTGCAATCGTATCCACGATCAGTAGCAGTGCTCTTATCTGTTGGCCTCTGTGTTTGAAGGTTGCAATGCATCCGCCTTTAACAGGAACGCGTTCTCCAGTGTATCCTGTCACCTTTGTTTTTATAGGATGTTGTGGCGAGGGGGGCGTGGTTCAGCGGAGTCTGCAGCGGGAGAGAGAGTCAGGAGACGCATGGTGAGTGAGTGGGTTAAACGAAAATCACGAACACCTGTGTCTCATTCCAGTAATTGGCGCGGAGACCGGATAAAACGCCAGGAGAAACAGGAGTGAGAGAGAGAGAGAGAGAGGGACTGCTGTCTGAGGAACGCTGGAGTGAAGCCCTTGTGTGGATTGTATATGCTGATACTGGAGTGAAGCCCTTGTGTGGATTGTATATTTGCTGTTGTGCCTCGCACAGACTTTTGTTGGACATTTCTCATTTAAATAAAACTCAGTCAGCAGTCCATAGCCGACCCCTTTGTCCTCTTCCTTCCCTAACGAACTGTGAAACTTACTACACTGGTGCCGAAAACCCGGGAAGGAAGAAGGTAGCCGCCGTCATGCAAACGCCCTCTGCCACGCCATTTGCGGATCTCATCACATCCCTCGCGGTCTTGCATCAAGACCAACATCAAGCCCTGCTGGACCTTCGTTCGGATCAGGAGCGCCGCTTCCAGGCCATTCTTCAGGTCCAGCAGGAAGACCGCGAGAGGTTCCGGAGCTGGATCGACCGGGAGGTCTGTACAGAGACCACCAGACAGCTGGCTGCGCCCACCTATCTTCCCCTCAATAAAATGGGCCCACAGGACGACCCGGAGGCCTTCCTGGACCTCTTCGAGAAGTCCGCGGAGGGTTCAGGTTGGCCCCGGGAACAGTGGCCCATGCGACTCATCCCACTGCTCTCGGGTGAGTCGCAGGTGGCAGCGCAGCAGCTTCCTGTACAGAACCTCCTGGTCTTCGACGACCTGAAGAGGGCCATCCTTCAGCGGGTCGGCCGGACCCCAGAACAACATCGACAACGGTTCCGGTCACTGGAGTTGGGTGAGTCCGGCCGGCCGTTCGTGATGGCCCAACANTGATCGGAAAAAAGTTACTCAAAACAGGACAAACAAACAAAAATAACAAAAGTACCAAGACGCTACAAACCGAGGCGGCCATCCGCGGCACCATCTTGCAAGACCTCATAGCAAGATAATAGCCAGCTTAAAAGTTTTCGGTACGTATCCTAGTGATAAAGATGAATTAACGATTAAGAAGAGGATCTATGAACTCTGGAAGCATCTCTTTCAATAGCTTAGTTGGCATAGGGTCTAAAATACATGTTGTTGATTTTGATGATTTAATAACTTTAGAGCATTCTTTCTCTCCTATAGCAACAAATGAATAAAATTTTTCCTCAGGGACACTACAGTGCACTGTCTGAAGCGATACTGTAGTAGACTGTTATAATTGGTTATAATTTTCTCTCTAATATTGTCAATCCTGCAAGTAAAGAAGTTCATAAAGTCATTACTGCTGTGCTGTTTGGAAACATCAGAAGTTGAAGCTCTATTTCTCGTTAATTTAGTCACTGTATCAAACAAATACCTAGGGTTGTGTTTGTTTTCTTCTAAGAGATTTGAAAAATAAGTATATCTAGCATTTTTAAGGCCTTTCTGTACTCAATCATTCTCTCTCTCCAGGAAATGCGAAAAACTTCTAGTTTTGTTTTCTTCCAGCTGCGCTCCATTTTTCTGGCAGCTCTCTTAAGAGTCAGAGTGTGCTCGTTGTACCATGACGTTGGATTAGTTTCCTTAATCTTCTTTAAGCGCAGTGGAGCAACTGCGTCTAATGTGCTGGAAAAGACAGTGTCAATAGTTTCTGTTGCAACATCGAGGTCTTCTAAGCTGTCTGGTATGCTAAGGCGATGAAACTGACCAGTAAGATTATTTATAAAGCAATCTTTAGTGGTAGAAGTGATGGTTCTACCATATTTATGGCTGGGTGGCGGTTTTGCAGCCTTGGCTAAATGTAGTATACACGAGACTAAATAATGATCTGAGATGTCATCGCTCTGCTGCAGAATTTCAACGGTATTGTGGCGAGGGGGGCGTGGTTCAGCGGAGTCTGCAGCGGGAGAGAGAGTCAGGAGACGCATGGTGAGTGAGTGGGTTAAACGAAAATCACGAACACCTGTGTCTCATTCCAGTAATTGGCGCGGAGACCGGATAAAACGCCAGGAGAAACAGGAGTGAGAGTGAGAGAGAGGGACTGCTGTCTGAGGAACGCTGGAGTGAAGCCCTTGTGTGGATTGTATATGCTGATACTGGAGTGAAGCCCTTGTGTGGATTGTATATGCTGATACTGGAGTGAAGCCCTTTTGTGGATTGTATATTTGCTGTTGTGCCTCGCACAGACTTTTGTTGGACATTTCTCATTTAAATAAAACTCAGTCAGCAGTCCATAGCCGACCCCTTTGTCCTCTTCCTTCCCTAACGAACTGTGAAACTTACTACACTGGTGCCGAAACCCGGGAAGGAAGAAGGTAGCCGCCGCCATGCAAACGCCCTCTGCCACGCCATTTGCGGATCTCATCACATCCCTCGCGGTCTTGCATCAAGACCAACATCAAGCCCTGCTGGACCTTCGTTCGGATCAGGAGCGCCGCTTCCAGGCCATTCTTCAGGTCCAGCAGGAAGACCGCGAGAGGTTCCGGAGCTGGATCGACCGGGAGGTCTGTACAGAGACCACCAGACAGCTGGCTGCGCCCACCTATCTTCCCCTCAACAAAATGGGCCCACAGGACGACCCGGAGGCCTTCCTGGACCTCTTCGAGAAGTCCGCGGAGGGTTCAGGTTGGCCCCGGGAACAGTGGCCCATGCGACTCATCCCACTGCTCTCGGGTGAGTCGCAGGTGGCAGCGCAGCAGCTTCCTGTACAGAACCTCCTGGTCTTCGACGACCTGAAGAGGGCCATCCTTCAGCGGGTCGGCCGGACCCCAGAACAACATCGACAACGGTTCCGGTGACTGGAGTTGGGTGAGTCCGGCCGGCCGTTCGTGATGGCCCAACAGCTCCGGGACTCCTGCCGCAAATGGCTCCTGGCCGACGGAAGCGACGTGGAGCAAGTCATCGATCGGGTGGTGCTGGAACAGTTTATAACACGCCTGCCTGGAGGAACGGCTGAATGGGTCCAGTGCCACCGTCCCACGTCGCTGGAGTCGGCCATCCATCTAGCGGAGGACCACATGGTGGCGTGCCCAGGGGTCGGCGAACCCCTTCCATCTAGCTCTCTCTCTCCTTCTCTTTCCCCATCCCTCTCTCTCTCTAAGCCTGTCCCTCTCCCCAGGTCTCGTCCGCCCGGCCCTCCTCGCGTCCCGCCCCGGGGGCGGGGCGGGACTGAACAGGGATACTTTTCGGGATCGCGGGTCCCGCCCTGGGGGGCGGGACCGACTGCTGCCGGGCCGGACCAACCTCCTGTTTCTCCCCGCTCTCCGCGCCAATCCTTTAACCCACTCTCTGCCACGAGAGTGGCGGGCAGGTCTGGGCCGGCCTGCTGGCGTTGCGGGGACCCGGGGCACTTTGTGGATCGGTGTCCAGTTATGGAGGTCGGGACGTTGATCCGGGTCTCGGACGACCCGCAGGCCGCCCCCGGTCAGGCTGGCGAGTACCAAATACCTGTGAGTATCAAGGGGGGTACCTATCAGGCTTTGGTGGACTCGGGATGTAACCAAACCTCGGTTCATCAAAGCCTGATATCGTCCGGGGCATTGGATACAAGCCGCATGGTTAGGGTGCGGTGTGTGCACGGGGACGTGGAGGAATATCCTATTGTGCCAGTCGTTATTCAATTCAGGGGTCAAAACCATAGTGTGGAGGTGGCAGTTAACCCGCACCTCCGGCATCCGATAATTCTGGGGACGAATTGGCCAGCATTTAATAAAGTATTGGGTTGCTTATGCTCGGATGCCTCTTGGAGTAAAAATTCGCTGGGTAAGGAGGTGCGTGTGCAGGTGGGAGAGTCTGACCAGGGACCAATGAGTACTGCCTCAGGGGAACAGAGTGGAATCGGGAGACTGATTCTTTCAGACTGCGATGACTTTCCCCTGGAGCAGTCTCAAGACGAGACATTAAAACACGCTTTTGAAAAGGTCAGCACTATCGACGGTCAGCCGCTCCAGCCTGGACGCCCACTGACTTATCCATATTTTGCGATCATAAAAGATAGGTTGTATCGAGTGACCCAAGACACTCAGACAAAGGAAGATACAACCCAGTTGTTAGTTCCAAAGAGCCGCAGGGAAATGCTTTTCCAAGCGGCTCATTCTAATCTTATGGCTGGACATTTAGGACAAACGGCAACACTAAATCGCCTCATGACCCGATTCTTTTGGCCGGGCAGTCATGAGAACGTGCGCAGGTGGTGCGCGTCTTGTCGTGAATGTCAATTGGTGAACCCACCGGCTGCTCCAAAAGCGCCTTTGCGTCCTCTCCCATTAATGCAGGTCCCCTTTGAAAGAATTGGTATGGACCTCATCGGGCCATTAGAGCGATCAGCAAGAGGGCTTCGCTTTGCATTAGTCATTGTGGATTATGCAACGCGATACCCCGAAGCAGTGGCTCTCCGCAACATTTCCGCTAAGAGTGTTGCGGACGCACTGTTCAGTCTAATCTCCCGAGTGGGGGTTCCGAAAGAAATCCTCACTGATCAAGGCATGGCGTTTATGTCACGCACATTACGCGAACTTTACGAATTGTTGGGCGTTAAATCGATTCGTACCAGCGTCTTTCACCCACAAACCGACGGGCTGGTCGAACGTTTTAATCGCACGCTTAAGTCCATGATTCGTAAATTCGTTCAGGAAGACGCCAAGAATTGGGATAAATGGTTAGAACCCCTATTGTTCGCCATACGAGAGGTCCCGCAAGCCTCCACGGGGTTTTCCCCCTTCGAGCTCCTCTTTGGACGCCACCCCCGCGGGGTGCTGGATGTCCTGAGAGAGACTTGGAAGGACGGACCTTCTCAATCTAAAAATGAAATTCAGTATGTGCTAGACTTGAGAACAAAACTCCACACTTTGGGGCGGCTATCGATGGAGAATTTGTTACAAGCCCAGGACGTTGTATGATAGGGGAACTAATCTGCGCAAATTTTCACCGGGAGATAAAGTGCTTGTATTGCTCCCCACTTCAAGCTCAAAATTACTTGCAAAGTGGCAAGGACCATTTGAGGTTACACGGCAAACTGGTGAGCTCGATTATGAGGTGATACGATCGGATAGGAGAGGAGCACGTCAAATTTACCACCTCAGTCTCCTTAAAAAATGGAATGAGGCAGAATCAGAGATGCTGGCGACGGTGATTGGCGGAGAGGATGATCTCGGGCCGGAGGCGAATATCAAAAAACAATTCCTCGCTCTGGCCCCAGGGGGAGATCACCTCTCACCCTCCCAGCTCACTGATTTGACGAAATTACAAGCAGAATTTGCGGACGTGTTCTCTCCCCTGCCGGGTCGTACGGACCTCATTCAGCACCACATCGAGACAGAGCCGGGCGTGGTGATTCGCAGCCGGCCGTATAGGCTGCCTGAACACAAGAAAAAAGTAGTTCAGGCAGAATTGGGAGCGATGCTTGAAATGGGGGTAATAGAAGAGTCCAGCAGTAATTGGGCGAGCCCGATAGTTTTGGTTCCCAAAACGGACGGCTCAGTACGGTTCTGTGTGGATTACCGCAAAGTGAACGCTGTGTCGAAATTCGACGCGTATCCAATGCCACGGGTGGACGAGTTGCTTGACCGGCTCGGTGCAGCTCGATTTTATTCGACACTGGACTTAACGAAAGGGTATTGGCAGATCCCCTTGTCGCCATTGTCCAAAGAGAAGACCGCTTTCACGACGCCGTTCGGATTGCACCAATTCGTTACACTTCCGTTCGGGCTGTTCGGGGCACCGGCCACCTTTCAGCGGCTCATGGATAAGATTCTGCGGCCCTATGGTGCATATGCTGCTGCCTACAACTTACATAACGTTACATAAAGCACCATCACTTCGAAGGAATTATATTTGAAAGACTTTTGAGTAATACTGAAGATATTACTATAAATTACAGCAACACCTCCCCTTTGCCTTTCTGACTAGAATTGTGACGATAATCGTAACCTTGAGGGCTAGACTCATTTAACCCCTTACCAGTCACCCCCACTTTTGGCCAGGTAGTGAAAAATGACATACCCAAAATAAAATGGTTGCTGCTAACAAGTCCTCCGGACTCAGAATTACTCTAGCAATTACTAATAGAGAGATAAAAAAGCTCAAACACAATGGATAATTTTTTATTTTTTTTCATAATAATTGTTTATGGAAATGAAAAATGCAAAAGGCAGATACATAGGGGCCTGGAAACATAAGCAAACTAAAGCCATATGTCTAATCAATATATGTTTAAAATTTGAAGGTGATACAAGCAAAAATGAATTTTTTACAACCATTTATTTCAGTGCATGTCTAGGCACCTTTCCAAAAAGGCCACCTGGAGACGCCAAAGGGACACTTGGTAACCACCTTTTACTGTGAAGTATAAGAAGTCTATTTGATCATTTCCATACATTTTATCATTCCAATATGACAAAGCACAATTTATATACTATATCTGGTATATTTTTTTTTCCTCTTAAAAGTTTAGAAAAATGCAAGTATGAGCATTTTTTGAAAAAGCTCCAAAAAGACCCCAAAGTGACACTTGGTAACTTGCTAATGTAAGGAATGCAACAAAGTCTTTGTTCACTTCCAGTCTTTTAATGGTTTAGAAAGACACATTATTTAGCAAATAAAGTTTAAAAATAAATTTTTGTTAAATAAAAAGTTATTCAAATTCCAAGGATTATTTACATACAGCAATATACTGATGGCACATTTACACAATCTTAAATTTTTCTATTCAAATTACAAGGATTATTTACATACAGCAATATACAGCCATACCCTCCCTGTTGTTGCCCTGATGGCACATTTACACAATCTTAAATTTTATATTCAAATTTCAAGGATCATTTACATACAGCCATACCCATCCTGTTGTTGCCCTGATGGCAGATTTACATTAGTTTACAATTTTTTTATTCAAACGCAAAGGATCATTTACACAAAGCAATTTACCATCATACCCACTCTATTGTTACTCTTATTGAACATTTACACCAGCAGCTAATGACCAAGACTGCAATCAGACAATAATGATGCCCCAACAACATTATTTTCTTCTCACAAGAAACATTACTTGATTCACATTATTTGCTTACCAAGTACTGGTCTGTGGCTGTCTCTCTTTCTTTCCACTTCCCCTGGAAGAAGCTGAAGATGCTGCAGCCCAGACAATGAAGCTTTGCCTGCTGTCCAGAGGCATCTTGTGTCCTGTCGTCATCTGAAGTTTCATCACTGTTGAATTACACAAAAAGAATTAGAAATACACTTAACACCACTGATAATCTCACACACCGAAAATGACACATATTATTGCATATTTTTCCTCAGACACATTTTGTCTGAACTTTGTCTTGCTTTCGACATACATAACTCAATATTCATAAAAGTAATATGATCAAGTTACGTTGCATTGTATACAGTTTGTTTCTAACTCAGCAACTGAATAGGGAATTTCATAGCACTTTGATATATTCGTAAGATGAAACAGTGGAGAAACTGAAAACTAGAAAACAATGAAGAAGAAAAAAACCACTACAATGTTTAGACACTTACTGATCTAAATCAGGGTCGAGACCTTCCAAAAACATATCCTCTGCTTCCGAGTCGACGCTAGATACAGCACTCTCCTCCGAATAATCCACATTTTCTTCATCACTGCTTCGCATAAGTTCTTCCAATGCAGCAGCAGGAGAAAACAACTTCTGTGCACGACGCTGATCCATGGCTGGCGAATGCTAGCAGCGCGAGTGCTAGTGGCCAGCAGGTGCGTCACGCCAGTGGGCGTGCGCAATTTTTTCTGGAAGCAAATTGTTACGCACACTAAACAACAATGTATTACACGTGAGATTATGCAAATCAACACATTGGCGTAATTGTTATTGCATAGGCTAACGTTACATGACAACACAATAGTTTGCCATTGCTGTCTTTTTACTTTTTTTCCCACTTATGTTTGCCTGTGCGTAATCACACGTCACTAAAAGCGCCTGTACACTTTTTTTTTTATACATATATATGTGTCCAGTTTTCATTGGACATCTTCTGGGCTGTTCTCATTCATTTACAGACACTCTACTAAATACAGTGATAAGTTATATTTCATTGAATAAAGCGCTAGATGTGGACAGTTCGTCGAATAAACATGACAGCGCACCCGTGAATAGCGCATTTCAGGATGTAAACAATAGAAGTTATATCGATTTTTATACCAGTTTGCATGCTTTTGGACAAATATGTGACCAGTCACGGAAAGTAGGGACACAAGTCGGTTCATATTTGGATAATATTTGGAGAAGTTGTGGCCATTTGAAGGTAGGCACTCAAGAAAGCTCTAAAGGGAGAAAAACGCCTCTAAAGTTGCAGTTCTCACCTGTTCTCACCTGCTGGGAGTGACAAACTGGCTCATTTACATCTCATTTAGATAAGCCATACCCCCTGTAAAGCTTCCCTCTGTAAAGCTGCATGGACTGCATACTGTTAATAATAAAGGATAACGTGCATTGTAAATGTCAGTAATTTATCTTTTTTGACTTTTATAAAAATGATTTAGAGGCTGAAATATGTGAGTTTTATCTTTTTATAAAACTTTTTTTGTCAAAACTCTATTTGAACTTGTGCATTGTAGATAACATGTTGCAAGACACTCCTTTAAAATCTGCCCATAATTTTTTATCTTATTATTTTAATGTTTATGTAAAGAAAAAGTACATATTGATGCTAATTTTATTTGTTATTTGCTGGTTTTCCACATAAAACTTGGTGAATTGGTTTCATTGTGTAGCATTAGGACTTTTTGAACAGGATTCTGTGATAACCGTGATCATGTTGGTCACTATAATCATGAAATGAAATTTTCTCATCTGAGAAGACAAAAGAATCACATAATAATGACCTGAAATGACTTGCATAATAATGAGGCCTTTCAGTCAGGTAGGCTGTGAAAAAACCCTCTGTGATGGTGTATATCAAACATACAGAAAAAACAGCAATACTGTGAAATATTATTACAATTTAAAATAATGGTATTATATACTTTAAAATATAGCCTAATGTATTTCTGTGATGCAAAGTGTCTGAACAATATTACCTCTATGGCATTTCATATAGGCTTTTAGCTTAAAAGCATGTACATTTGGAGAAATATTGATGGATTCTCATATGTTTATGTCAATTTTCTATACAGAGGAGTAATATTTATTCAATATTTTTTGTCATCACTATGAGCGCTGGTGTTTTCAATTCATACTTGCAGCCGGAGGGCGCTCTGTACACCTTTAGTCCACAAATGCCTGCTAAAGAAGAATAGGCAATCCAGGAACTAACTGAACTTACAGAGGCCAGAGATCGCTAACTATGGCTATTCAAAACACTTTTCAAGACAATAAATACACGATTGAGATGATGTCTGCATGTATTGACTGAATTTGCCTGTGAATAGCTCTGGCTCCGTGGGCGTGGCCGCATTAGCGGATAATGAGCTGAATCACAGACTTCTGACATGGCTCTCTTTTCATACAGATTACATAAACACAGAAGGTTTGTTTTCGATTTGACTTACACGATTTAAAACTTGACATTTCATTGTTTTTTCAGACATAAGTATAATTTTTTTGTGATTAGTATTCACTAAGTTACAGTTCATTTTCTGAGAACTATCAGATTGAACTTCGTTCAGAGGGAGATGACAGATCATGCATCATGTTAGTTTTCTTTATTTTTCAAAAAGCACAACATTTTGTTTTTACTCTGTGTGTACACAAATAAAAGAAGACATTCTATAGTTTCAATTGATATATTACTTATGTCTCTATGACATGTTTTGCTGCAATGTGAAAAAAATCCTGCAAAATGTGCCGGCGTGTTACCCGACTCCAGAGAGGTAATGTCTTATTATGCCACTTTCATCGTCGCTCAGATCGTCTTCAGAATCAGTAAGCGCTTGTTCATAAGCATCCGGCTTGTCGAAGAAGTACTTCAAAACATTTTTGGTGTAACGGCCACGGTTCTTCATTGAATTTTAATATCAGCTAGAGCCGGCCAGAGCGCTGCATAATAAGTAGCCACGCTTCCCAGTATGGAAATACACACAGACATGACACGCCCCTACTGCGTGCTAGAATCTCAGAAAAACAAGCCGATTTCAACCTCAAAAGGTACGCTTTTAAATATACCAATACTGCTATCTCAAACACGGAAAGGCTTCTTCATGATCTCAACTAACAGATTCTGCAAAAAAACGAAAATCACCAATTTTGAAAAAATCGTGTACTGGACTCTTCCCATGGAAAAAACTTTGATGTCACCATTATACTGCCAAACATTACAGTTCCATGACACAAAAAGGTAAGGACCCCCCTCTGCCTTTGTTGTCTTAGGAAATTGTTCACGGTCATACAGAATAACACAAAACTACTATAAAGTTATCTTGATTGTATAATGCTTGTACAGGTTGAATCGGCATTCTTGTATCTTTCACACAACTTGATAAATTTCCCTCAACTTGATCATTTTACTTGATAAAATGTATTGTAAACAAGCGATCAATGTAAACAATGTCACACGTGGGGCCGTCGCCGATCTTTGACCGCAAAGGGGTTAAAGTAATGTAATGGTCTGGTTTTAGCCAGGTTTCTGTCAAACACAGCAAATCTAGATTATTGTCTGTGATAATATCATTTACAATAAGTGCCTTTGAAGAAAGGGATCTAATATTCAGCAACCCAAGCTTTATCATTTTTTTATCAGTATTATCTCTGTTTTTTATTTGTTGAACATCAATTAAATTTTTACCCTTAAATAGGTTTGGACGTTTTTTTTATTTACCAATTCGGGGTACAGACACAGTCTCTATGTGATAATATCTAGTTGAAAGAGTTTCTATGTGTTGGGAATTATCTGACCTCTGTGACGTGAGACGGCTAGCAGACGGTTGGTTTAGCCAGTCTGTCTGCTTCCTGACCTGGGCCCCAGTTTGTCATGTTTCAGCTCTAAGACTATGTGCCATATTACTAGAGAGAAGAGCAGCACCATCCCAGGAGGGATGAATACCATCTCTTTTCAACAGGTCTCAGGTCTTCAGTATGTCTCACATTGACATACTGAAAGTGTTAATCTGTTTGCACTTTTGCCTCTTGTACATTCCTGTGTATCTTAATATTTAAGACTACAGTATAAAGCACATATGCACATTGCCTCTTGCACATCCCTGTGTATCTTAATATTTAAGACTACAGTTTACTTTCATGCACATTATTTTCCATTCTATATTTAATTCTACAGTATACATCTCTTTTATATTTAGGGCCCGAGCACCGATGGTGTGAGGACCCTTTTGGAATTGCTCCGTTTATTATTANACTTTGGCATAATTCTCCTGTATTCACTCGCTTACATGCATGTCTCCCGCTGCTCGCTGTTTTCCTGAGGCCTACGGGTGGCGGTGAGCCCGGGTGCGAGGGCCCTTTCATCGCTGCTTGCAGCTTTAATTTATTCTTAGATTTTTATTGTTTACTTTTATTTAATTCTTTCATAGCTATAGTTATGTATATTTTCATCTGTGTTGTATTCTTTAATAATTGCATTGTCCATGGAGCGGACCTGACTCTCATTTCACTGCTGGTTATATATGCTCTATATAATTGTGCATGTGACAAATAAAAATCTTGAATCTTGAATCTTGAATTGAATCTTGAGTCAGGTCTGCCCCAAAAACTTTTCCAATTGTCTATGAAACCTATATTATTCTGCGAACACCACTTAGACAGCCAGCCATTGAGTGATGATAATCTGCTAACTATCTCATCACTCCGGCGAACAGGAAGAGGGCCAGAGCAAATCACTTTTTCTGACATCGCACTTGCGAGTTCACACACCTCTTTAATGTTAATTTTAGTGATCTCCGACTGGCGAAGTCGAACATCATTTGTGCCGACGTGAATAATAATCTTAGAGAATTTACGATTAGCATTAGCCAGCACTTTTAAATTTGCTTTGATGTCAGGTGCTCTGGCTCCCGGCAAACATGTGACTAAGGTGGCTGGTGTCTCTATTTTCACCTTCCTTGTAATAGAATCGCCAATTACTAGGGCACTTTCAACAGGATTCTCAGTGGGTGCGTCACTGAGTGGGGAGAACCTGTTTGATGTTCTAATCTGAACGGAAGAGTGGTCGACGTCGACTGTTTTAACAATGTCTTTAGTACCTTTCTGGACCTTGAAAGTGGTGGTAAAATTGCTGTCTATGGAAAAGACAGAGAGCTTTCGAATTTCATCAAAAATATCTTAAAGGCTTAGTTCACCCAAAAATTAAAATTCTGTAATTAATTACTCACCCTGATGTCGTTCCACACCCGTAAGACCTTCGTTCATCTTCGGAAAACAAATTAAGATATTTTTGATGAAATCCAAGAGGTATATGACTCGTCCGTAGACAGTAATATAACACTAATAACAGTAATAACACTTTCAAGGTCCAGAAAGGTGCTAAAGACATTGTTAAAACAGTCGACATGACTGCAGTGGTTCAACCTTATTGTTACGAAGCGACGAGAATACTTTTGTGTGCAAAAACAAAACAAAAATAACGACTTTAATCAACAATCTCTTTTCTTCCCTGTCATTATTTTTACACAGGTGACGCAATAAGCACAGCGAAGGCTTCCGTGTTTATGTCCGAATGCCGAAAGCTGATCACGTGAGCAGCACAACACATGCATGTGATGCTGACGCAGGAGCCAGCCAATAATGAGTCAGCGTTCTGACATAGAACCTGGAAGCGATGGACGTAAACAACGTATGAGAATGACACAGAAGAGAAGATATTGTTGAGAGATCTCTGTTTGATTCTTGGACCTTTTGCTGAAGCAACAGAATCAACAGAGGGAGAGAAGATCATCACAATCAGCATGGTCGTTCCAACAGTGCTTGACATGAACACTCATCTAATACAGATGGATTCACCAAAGAGCCTTTGCAGGCCATTGATCAGAGCACTCCGGTAGTCACTCCAGCAAAGGTTCTCAGGCATCATCATTGAACTTCATGTGGCTGAGCCTAAGGACTATATCTTTGATGCACCATTTAGCCATGAAATCTACCCTTACGGACCAAAAATATATGGGAATATACTTCAAAATATAATGCGATATATTACATAATACATTTCCATATATGGGAAACTAGTGCTTATATTTTTCAATATACTGCAATATATGCATTGACCATGTATGGCTATATAAAATATTTATAAATGAAGACAAAAATAGCAGTTCATTCATAAAGTTTTATCCTTTATTGTGTACAATATATTGCACATACATGTTCCCATACAAATGTGAATGTATTGTACACACATATATACACACATTCATGGAATTAGTTACAATCAGTGGTTACAACATACTTCTAGTTCCCAGCATGCTTTGCCTCTGACTGTTAAAGGAGAGTAAATGTTAAAATTAAGTGCTATTTCCTGTGTTTTGCTCAATATTGATATAGGGGGAGATCTGTTAGTGTTTAAAGTTGTATTATTTTGGAATTTAAAAGGTTTTCTGGTATGTGTGAGCTTTTGGGGTTACCATTGTGCTGAAGAGTAGAGCCTGTGATTAGGTTGACGATTGACTGAACACCATTAAGACCGTAATAACATCTTAACGGAAAACACACAAACCCTCCCCTCCTTCTCCATGCTATCTGAGGCAGATGTTTCAAAACTCATCCTCTCCAATCACCCTACTACCTGTCCGCCAGACCCTATCCCCACTCATCTTCTTCAGGCCATCTCCTCCTCAATTCTACCTGCACTCACTCACATTATCAATTCTTCCCTTCAAACTGGAACATTTCCCACAGCTTTTAAGCAGGCTAGGGTTACCCCACTGCTTAAAAAACCAACTCTGAATCCAGCACTTCTAGAAAACTACAGGCCAGTATCCCTTCTTCCCTTCATTGCTAAGACACTTGAGAGAGTTGTATTCAACCAACTGTCTACTTATCTCACGCAGAACAACCTCCTTGACGACCACCAGTCTGGTTTCAAGAGTGGCCACTCAACTGAGACTGCCCTGCTCTCAGTCACTGAAGCCCTGAGACTGGCACGATCAACTTCAAAATCATCAGTACTCATCTTGCTGGATCTGTCTGCTGCTTTTGACACAGTTAACCACCAGATTCTCCTGTCAACACGGACCCCTTCTCCGGGTCTGTTCCTGGCTGGTGGAATGACCTGCCGCGCTCTATCCGAGCAGCTGAGTCTCTAGCCATTTTCAAAAAAATGCTAAAGACATATATTTTTCGTCAGCACTTAACCCAGTAATAGTAGCACTTACTTTGATTTCTATTCTTCTTCCATCTATTTGTGTATTTTATAAAAAAAAAAAAAAGCACTTTACTGACATAACTGTGACTTCACACAGCACTTACATACTGTTGTTCTCATGTTGAGTTTGATTTGATTCTACTGTTCTCATTTGTAAGTCGCTTTGGATAAAAGTGTCTGCTAAATGACTAAATGTAAATGTAAATGTAACTTTATTTAAAAAGTAACGGCTGTGCACGCTATAGCACAGTGAGAGTCTCTTTGGTAGAAACTTTAGTACATGCAGGTGTGCTTTTGTTAACTAACTTGAAAATATGGAACATTTAAAATGTAAATTATTATAAAATATTAGAAACGTGTTACATAATGAATAGGGGTATGACGAGATCTCGTGTCACGAGATCTCGCGAGAATAAAATGTGACGAGATTTCTCGTCCAGGCGAAAAGTAGTCTCGTGATGTTGCCATGACAGAGTGGTTAGTGAAAGTGAAAGTGAAATGACATGTGGCCAAGTATGGTGACCCATACTCGGAATTTGTGCTCTGCATTTAACCCATTCAAGTGCACACACACCCGGAGCAGTGGGCAGCCATTGCTGTGGAGCCCAGGGAGCAGTTGGGGGTACGGTGCCTTGCTCGAGGGTCTCACCTCAGTCATGGTATTGAGGGTGGGGAGAGCGCTGGACATTCACTCCCCTCACCGACAATCCCTGCCGGACCTGAGACTCGAACCCATGACCTTTGGGTTACAAGTCCGACTCTCTATCCATTAGGCCACGACTGCCCCCAATTATTAGGATTATTAGGATTATTAGGAAAGAATATGCCACCGCTACGTTTACATTACGCCTCCACTATCGTTTTGCTTTGTATTTAAATAAAAAACATTTAATTCAGTTGGATAACGGTCGCCGCCGCTCCATATTTACAGAGTACGCGCGATCGCGAAATCGAAAGTAAACGTGAGCGCGCATTCAAACGCGATTTCAATACCTTGCATTTTGAAAGCGGCTCCTTGATGAATGCAAATATCTTCCAATATAAAAGCTATTTTAGGCTGGGCAGTGTAGTTGTAACCATCTCTTAGCTCTGTATCAAAAAATGTTTTGTCTTATTTGCCCTTTGAATATTGAGAGAGTGCGATTATGGTTGCACTTATTGTAAAGTGTTACCATAAAAAATGAATAACAGTTTTCTCTTAATCTTATTAAGCACAAACAGTAAGGTTTCATTTGTTAACATTAGTTAATGCACTGTGAACTATCATGAACTAACAATGAATGACTATTTTTATTAACTAACATAAAGATTAATAAAAACTGTCGCAAATATATTGCCATTGTTAGTTGATGTTGGTTAATACATTAATATTAATAAATGAGACCTTATTGTAAAGTGTTAACATTTTTATTTATACTGTTTTATTTCTATGATCAGTTTGTGGAAAGGAGTTCAGTTAGGAGGTCAAAAGTTGTAGAAGCTCATAAATCATGTACAGCAAGGTCTGAAGAGACTGAAATCATACAGAAGAGAAGTCAGTTGAGTTAGTGGCAAAACCTTTTACATTACTTGAGTATTGTTGTCTTTTACTGTATATTATAATTCATACTCAGAAAGTAGAACTGAAATGACATTCATTACAAGATGATTAGTTAAAACATTTCAAATACACCTGCAGAATATTTTTTCTAGTCATGTATAACGTCATCTTGTCTCGTCTCGTGAACTCAATCTCGAGTCTCGTCTCGTCTCGTTAGATACCTGTCTCGTCACACCCCTAATAATATATTGTACCATATATGTGTTTATACTGCATGAGTAAATATATCTGCAATATATTATGCATGCAGTACCATATCTGATCACATATAAATCTATATGTTATGAAGTATATTACTAAATATAAAATTCCATACATTATGATATAATAGTATATTATCACATATTTTTCAATATATGAAAAGCGGCAATTCCTTATGTATTATTCAATATATTGTAATATATTTATGCAATGTATTTTTTTTTTTTTTTGTATATTTTCAAATATACTGTTAAATCATGTAATATATTGATCATTCATATATAGGGAAATATATCATATACAACAAAATTAGTTTTAAGAGTTTTAAAGGACTACAGCTACTTTTTCTTTAACTGCTACTACTATTACTACTACTTCTGCTGCTGCTTCTGCTACTACTAGTACTGATACTAAGACTTGTATTCACAAATTACATTATATTTTCAAGTTGTTTAAGAAGGCATAGCCACGGGAACATATTTTGAGCAGGGGGTGCTGAGGAAAAAATACCGGTCACGTGATTAGAGTGTTGACTGACAGGAGGATGATGGCCGAGTCAAAGACGCCAGAAAACCTTTGTTAGTAAAAGTTGCACTCCATTTAATATAAGTGAATTTTTCTTGTATTATTTTTGTCGTGTTTTTATTAAAAATAATAGGCTTAATGAACCACAAAAGCATGAAGCCTATTTTCACTTATTTATTTTAGTAAAAGCTCTATATAAGCTAATTTGTAATTTGACTATTTTTTTGTTGTTGCTGTGTATTCATTATTATTAATGAACCAAAAACTAAGCATTCTTTTTAAAATAAGAAGAAAATTAAAAGATGGAAAAATGAAAAAATGAGCGTTTGCTTGCTGTGGAACACTGTGTCTACACTGGACGCTGCAGCACCCCTACTTCACGCGGTACTGTAAGAAGGTATGTTTTTCTGTTTTATTACTTCCAGACAGCTTGATAGCTGAGGCAGAAAAGGCTGACCTGGAAACATTATTGCTGGAGAGGGGTCTACAGCAGAACCACCTCAGGATTCTACTCCAAATTCCAAGATTCCACGACTCCTGGCAAATATAAAACACATAAAAAGAAGCATAATATTCTGACAGGCAAGCATTGTCACTCAGGTAATGAAATACTTCAGAGACAAAGACATATAGACCTCTCTGATAGAGGAGGACCCTCTTATGTTCTGGTTTCACAACAAGGACAAATATCCACATTTGCATGCTCTTGCTCTTAAAGGGTTAGTTAACCCAAAAATGAAAATAATGTCATTTTTTACTCACCCTCATGCTGTTCCACACATGTAAGACCTTCATTAATCTTTGGAACAAAAATTAAGATATTTTTGTTGAAATCCGATGACTCAGTAAGGCCTCCATTTCCAGCAATGACATTTCCTCTCTCAAGATCCATTAATGTACTAAAAACATATTTAAATCAGTTCATGTGAGTACAGTGGTTCAATATTAATATTATAAAGCGACAAGAATATTTTTGGTGCGCCAAAAAAACTAAATAACGATTTATTTAGTGATGGCCAATTTCAAAACACTGCTTCAGGAAGCTTTGGACCATAATGAATCAGTGTATCAAATCAAGATTCGGATCGCGTGTCAAACCGCCAAACTGCTGAAATCACGTGACTTTGGCGCTCCGAACCGGTGATTCGACACGCTGATTCATTATGCTCCGAAGCAGTGTTTTATTTACTATACAAGTCGTTATTTTGTTTTTTTTGGCGCACCAAAAATATTCTCGTTACTTTATAATATTAATATTGAACCACTGTACTCACATGAACTGATTTAAATATGTTTTTAGTACCTTTATGGATCTTGAGAGAGGAAATGTCATTGCTCCCTATATGCAGGCCTCACGGAGCCATCGGATTTCAACAAAAATATCTCAGTTTGCGTTCTGAAGATTAACAAAGGTCTTACGGGTGTGGAAAAGCATGAGGGTGAGTAATAAATGACAGAATTTTCATTTTTGGGTGAACTAACCCTTTAAAGTGCTGTCTGTCCCTGCATCTTCAGCACCTGTTGAAAGAGTTTTTAGTGCTGGAGGACTTTATTATGAGGCCCCATCGAGCAAACCTAGGATTCACAAGTTCACCTGCCCATTCAGTCTGAATGGTTAATGGTAAAACAAACTTGGCTTGCTTTCCTCGAAGGAGGCTCGAACCCGAGGCTTGGCTCGAGCTCTGAGTTAAACCCCCCTATAACAGTACTGCATAGAGGGAGAAAAAGAGAAATAGAGAAGGAGATGGGGAGGAGGAGGGATGCTGGAAGAATTGTTGCTGGGATGACGCAGTGACTGCTGCTTATATATGCTCATAATGATGATTGACAGGACTGAATGTTTAGGCTCCTCCCGAACCTACGTTTGGAACTACATTCAAAAATGCTCTCATCTCTTATATTTCTCAAGTGCAACGTTGGACTTCTGTAACACAAAAAAAGGACACTGAGAAGCATATACAGTATGAGGATTAGATACAGAGCCAGTTCAGGTCAGGATCTTGCTATCCCATACTTGCTGTCATGATCCTGGCTGCTTCTCCTCTTTCTCTGTCTCCCTCTTGTGGTCACACACTCACGCACACACTTCCACTTCTCCGCTCATCATCGCTTTCAGCTGGTTCCCCTTTCATTCCCTTCTCCTCACCTGTCCCCTTTTCCTCTTGATTGTCTCGGCTACTTATTCCCTCTTCCTAGCCCTGTCTTGTTGTCGGATTATTCAATGACCTCTCGTGAGTTACGTCTGTTCACCTGTCCTGTCTTGTCTTTTGTGGAAAGTGAAGTCAACTATTTCTGCTGTGAGTTATACTGTTTTTGGACTGTGTATTATCCAGCTGTGCCTGTTTGCAGAGTACCTGTTCTGCGCTCGCCCTGGGCTGTTCACCCTGTCTGCTGCCTTCACTCTTTCTCACTGGCTGAGTGCATCTCGGGGTCCTGGCCTCTGTCCTCGTGGAAATTAATGAAGATTTTCTTTCGTCTGGCTGTTTCTGTTCTGGCTCTGGTTAATGCCTAGGATTTGTGTTTTCTTATAACTCTGAAGAGGACTTTTTACTTTGTTAAATAAAGACTGTTAACCGCTTCCCGCCCTGGTTTTCCTTTGTTCATACTTAACAGAATAATCCGACCAGTGATGGACCAGGCGGGTGGTAACCCCCTTCATAATGCAGGTGAGCTCCAGGGTGCTCTGCTGGGTAAGCACGAGGAGGATTTATCCACCGCGAGACGTGCTGTTGATTCCCTGACCGCCCAGCTCTCGGATCTAACCCAGCAGTTTCATCATTACCGTCTTGAGACCACTGCTTCAGCTGGACAGCGCGACTCTTCTGAGCCACGTATTAACAACCCGCCGTGCTACTCTGGTGAGCCTTTGCAGTGCCGAGCCTTCCTCACCCAATGCGAGGTTGTTTTTTCCCTCCAGCCGTTCACCTATGCCAGGGATCGATCTAAGGTGGCTTATGTGGTTTCTCTTCTCAATGGACGAGCTCGTGAGTGGGCAGCAGCGAACTGGGAGGTAGAGGCAGACTGCACCTTCAAGTTTCCCCTTTTTAAGGAGGAGATGATCCGAGTCTTTGACCGGTCTGCACACGGTCACGAAGCATCCCGCCTCCTATCCGCCTTGCGCCAGGGAAAGAGGTCAGTCACTGATTTTTCAGTTGAGTTCCGAACCCTGGCCACAACGAGTGGATGGAACGATCCGGCTCTCATCGCCCGCTTTCTCGAGGGCCTGAACGCTGAGATTAAGGATGAGGTCTTTGTTCGAGAGGTTCCTGACAGCTTTGATTCCCTTGTCGAGCTGGCTCTCCGCATCGAGGGGCGCTTCGAGTTGCGACGAAGGGCTCGCAGAATGGAGGCTTCGTCACTTCCCGTTACCACGACGACCCAGCTACCACTGTCATCTGCTGCTGATCCCGAGCCGATGCAGCTAGGGGGGCTTTGTATATCCACACAGGAACGCCAACGCAGGATTATGAATCGCCTTTGCATGTACTGTGTTTTGTCTCTAGGTGCCCAGTAAAAGCCAGCGCTCGTCAGTAGGCGGAGGGTTGCTGGCGAGCGCTACTACATGGGTCTCTCCGTTCTCAAGTCTCTTTTTACTACCGCGCCTATCCTTCTTACTCCTGACTGCACTGAACAATTTATAGTCGAGGTCGATGCCTCTGAAGTAGGAGTCGGGGCTGTTCTTTCCCAGCGGTCCGCTGACGGACGGATACACCCCTGCGCTTTTTTCTCTCACCGTCTTTCTCCGGCTGAGCGCAATTACAACGTGGGAAATCGCGAACTGCTCGCCATCCGTCTAGCGTTAGGCGAATGGCGACAGTGGCTTGAGGGAGCTCCCGTTCCTTTTATTGTCTGGACAGACCACCGAAACCTCGAATATATTCGCAAAGCCAAGAGTAAACGCTCGTCAAGCCCGCTGGGCTCTATTTTTTACCCGTTTCGATTTTTCCATCTCGTATCGCCCGGGTACCAAGAACGTCAAGCCCGACGCGCTATCTCGTCTTTTTGACTTCTTCTTCTTCTGAGCCCGAGGAGATTATTCCCCCGGGTCATATTGTTGGCACGACCGTCTGGGGAATAGAGAAACTGGTTAAGCGTTCTCTCTCTCGAGTCATAGTCCCGCGCAACTGTCCAAGGGGGCTCCTTTTTGTTCCTTTATCCGCGCGTCGAGCTGTCCTTCAATGGGGACACACCTCTAAATTAACTGCCCATCCCGGCGTCCGGGGCACCCTCGCTTTTATCCGTCAGCGCTTTTGGTGGTCTTCTTTGGAACGGGACGTGCGTCGGTTTATTACCTCGTGCGCGCAGACCAAGGTTGGCAATTCCCCTCCGGCCGGTCTACTTCGTCCTTTACCGGTTCCTACGCGACCGTGGTCTCACTTAGCTCTCGACTTTATCACTGGACTTCCTCTCTCGGAGGGTTACACCGTTATTCTGACCGTGGTAGATCGTTTCTCTAAGTCGGCCCATTTTATTCCACTCGCTAAACTCCCCTCTGCCAAGGAGACTGCTCAGATCATGGTTGATCATGTTTTTAAGCTACATGGTTTACCAGTTGATATTGTGTCTGATAGAGGCCCTCAGTTTTCTTCTCAATTCTGGAGGGAGTTTTGTCGCCTCATTGGGGCATCTGTTAGCCTTTCGTCTGAGTTTCATCCCCAAACGAACGGTCAAGCAGAACGGACTAATCAGACTGTCGCCCGTATGCTTCGCAGTCTCACTTATCAGAATCCCGCGTCCTGGTCACAGCAGCTATCCTGGGCCGAATACGCCCATAATTCGCTTCCCTCCTCTGCTACCGGTCTTACGCCCTTCCATTGCTGTCTCGGCTATCAACCTCCGTTATTTGAGTCCCAGGACTCTGAATCTAGTGTTCCGTCAGTGCAAGCTTTTATTAGCCGTTGCAAACGCACCTGGAGGAGAGTGCGTTCTGCTCTCTGTCGAGCTAGAAGACGCATGACAGTTTCGGCCAATAAGCGCCGAATTAAGAGTCCTCGCTACGTTTGCGGTCAAAGAGTGTGGTTATCCACTTCAAATTTACCTCTCCAGTCCGAATCACGTTAATTGTCTCCCCGCTTTGTTGGACCATTCCGCGTTGTAAAGGTCATAAACCCTGTCGCAGTAAAGCTTCACCTTCCGCCTAATTTACGCCGGGTTCATCCCGTGTTTCATGTCTCTTGCATCAAACCAGTCATCCGTTCCCCGTCTCGCCCGGTCCGCGTCCCTAGTCTTGTCGATGATTCCCCTATCCGGGTTCGCCGGATTCTCGACATGCGCCGTCGGGGACGCGGCCGTCAGTATCTTGTCGACTGGGAGGGGTATGGTCCTGAGGAGAGAAGCTGGGTTCCGTCCCGGGACGTCCTGGATCCTTCACTCATCGATGATTTCCTCCGGTCTCGCCAGTTAGCCTCAGGAGCGCCAGGAGGCGCTCGCTAAGTGAGGGGTACTGTCATGATCCTGGCTGCTTCTCCTCTTTCTCTGTCTCCCTCTTGTGGTCACACACTCGCGCACACACTTCCACTTCTCCGCTCATCATCGCTTTCAGCTGGTTCCCCTTTCATTCCCTTCTCCTTTTCCCTTTTCCTCTTGATTGTCTCGGCTACTTATTCCCTCTTCCTAGCCCTGTCTTGTTGTCGGATTATTCAATGACCTCTCGTGAGTTACGTCTGTTCACCTGTCTTGTCTTTTGTGGAAAGTGAAGTCAACTATTTCTGCTGTGAGTTATACTGTTTTTGGACTGTGTATTATCCAGCTGTGCCTGTTTGCAGAGTACCTGTTCTGCGCTCGCCCTGGGCTGTTCACCCTGTCTGCTGCCTTCACTCTTTCTCACTGGCTGAGTGCATCTCGGGGTCCTGGCCTCTGTCCTCGTGGAAATTAATGAAGATTTTCTTTCGTCTGGCTGTTTCTGTTCTGGCTCTGGTTAATGCCTAGGATTTGTGTTTTCTTATAACTCTGAAGAGGACTTTTTACTTTGTTAAATAAAGACTGTTAACCGCTTCCCGCCCTGGTTTTCCTTTGTTCATACTTAACACTTGCATCCAATTCTGCACTAAAATTGTAATGTAATCCCCTGGCGGATTTTGACTCGACTAGTAGTCCTGAATATGTTGTATATTATATGGCCTAAGACCATTAATGCTGTTGAAAATGCTGTTTATTATTTTGGTTACTTTATACTATGATTCTTTAGGACAAGTAATAAATTCAAGAATGAGATCATGCTAATTTTGTCAGTGACACCTGTATTACTTGTTATCCCTGTTGAAAAAA